>VDFB02000017.1:69366323-69416337 GCA_007258455.2 Sequoia sempervirens
CACTGTTACATTGAACAACCTGTGCATCCAGCTTGTACAGGGTACCAATTCGAGCACCTCTAGCCAGCACCATTGAACCTCTAGTCATCTTGTAGCCATTTCCAGAGAACGTAACTTGTACTCCAATATCATTCAACTTACTGACAGACAATAGATTTCGATCCAGACTTGATATGTGCATAACATCATTAATTCCCTTTACTCTGCCATCAGGAAATTGTATTCTGACTCTTGCACGGCCAACTATCTCCAAAGTTGAATCACTTGCCATGTACACCTTTCCACCATCGTATTCTTCATACTTCGTGAACCAATCTCTATGAGATGTCATGTGGAAAGATGCTCCAGAATCAATCAGCCAGACATCATCTAATGCCTGAGTAGCCAAGGCTGCAATGAAGGCGTCACCATCACTATGAGAAGAACCATTATCAGAAGAGCCATTCTTCTTCTTTTTCTCCTCTTTACAATCCTTTCGGACATGACCAAGTTTCCCACAGTTCCAACATTTCACCTTGGACTTCTTGCCAGGAGACTTTGATCTCCCCTCTGATTTTGATTTGGACTTCTTGTACTTCTTCTTGCCTTTCTCTTTTGGTCTTCCTCTGACAACAAGAGCTTCCTTCGCCATCTCAGAAGATTTCCTTCTCATCTCTTCTGATAGCAAAGATGCAACAACATCTTCCATCTTGAAATTGAATGTTGTACTCCCAATCGCCACCACCAGATGATCCCATGAGTCTGGAAAAGAACACAATGGAAGCATACAACGATCCTCTTCTTTAGTCTTCACACCAACAGATGTCAATTGAGCAATTAGCATATTAAATGCATTCAAATGATCAGCCACAGACCCTCCTTCCTACATTCTCAAAGAATACAGCTTCTTCCTCAGGAACAGTTTATTCACCAAGGACTTCCCTTGATAAATAGACGCCAGTCTCTTCCACAAAGAAGAGGCAGTCTTCTCCATATGCACATTTAGAAGCACTGAGTCTACCAAACAGAGCCTTATTAGCCCCTTAGACTTCCTATTTTCAAGGTCCCAATCTTCTTGCTTCATGCCTGTAGGTTTAGTTCCAGACACTGCAAGCCACAGATCACGATCAACTAGAAGATCCTCCATCTTGAGTTTCCACAACTCAAAGTTATTGCCATTGAACTTCTCTATTTCAAACTTTCTAGATGTGCTAGCCATCTCAGCCTATAAACAGAAATAACAAACTCTACAAGACTCCCACTAAACAGAATTGACTCAAAAAACCCAACGTACCCACAAGGATAACACAACTAGCCAGGCTCTGATACCACTTGTAAGGAAAATTAGATGCGGAAACAATTCTCCTAACATCAATACCTCAGGAAAGAATGCAGATATACTTTTAAATTTTTCAATTACAGTTCAACTAAGATGCACTATGAAATAGATAACAGAAACAAAGTATTTGACAATCACACATGAACACCAGATATACGTGGGAAAACCCTTACGGGAGAAAAACCCACCACACCAAGAGAAATCACTTTGTATTATAGTAATGGAGATTACATACAAATGACAGACTTATCTTTCTGGTGTCTGTTTACATCAACATTCACCATGAACAATCTTGTATAGAAACCTTCTAGTTATAGTCTACACAGAATAGAATTCATTTACTGATCATACAACCACACAGCAATCCGTCGATGCAACCAACCAACTGATCACAATCTACAATCACAGAGTATATCCCTATTGTTCCATGTCCGTCAAGCTTCCTCACAAAACCGTCACAACGAAAAATCTTCCAACTGTTCAGATTCGGCTTCTCCTATTGGTCGACGAGACTCCACATAGGACAGTCAATCGGTCAACAGAATTCACATTGTGTTGGCATCTCAGTGAGACACTAATAGTGTCTCGCCGATGCCACATAACCTTCATATCGGTATTGCCAAGAGTTACCGTAGACGCCAATATGTTCTATCGAGCTTCCAGTGTTACGCCGAAACACCAAGCAGTCGCCCAGACCTATCATTTTCGCCAGGAGATCATAGCGAGTCACCAAAGGTTTTACCGAAGTCACAAGTCATATCGAGCTCCAGAGAATAGTCAGCAAGACTTACATCTTTCACCGAGAGAACATACCGAACTCCAAGACTTACTCCGAAGGCTTCAACATAAAGCACTGTTAGTGAGACCTGTTACTTTCGCTAAGACATCACACCGAGCTCTAGGACTTACCCGAAGTATTATGTCGCCAAAATTTATACCGAAGATCCCTTATCATCGGCGAGACTTACATTCTTCGCTGGGACTTCTTCCTAAACCATTTGGGTTACCCTGATAGCCATCGGCTATCGGCAAGACATCCTTCAGTCACTAAAACATTTCTCTGAAAGCCTTTGTGTTACACTGATGAACAACATTTGAACCTACGTCGGTGAGACCTTTGCACATCGGTAAGACTTCTTACCGATAGACTATAAGCTATGCCGAAGGCCACAACATGTAACATACTGTCGGTGAGACTCTAATACTTCACTGGGACTTCTCACCGAACCACTATAAGCTATCCCAAAGCCCGTGGTCACCATGAGTCTCCCTGATACACAATTGAATGGCCTGTCGGCCATAGGTCTCCCGAGCACTAAGATGTCATACCGAACACTCCTTGTCACAGCGATAGCTCCACAGTGAAAGCATTCAGCAAGACAGAAACAAGGTCACAACGACCTATACAAACCATGATGTTTCAAATTGCTAGTCAGCCAGACATAATAGATGTCATATCGACTTGGCTCCAATGGAGGTTTCAACCTATATTGTTTGAGGCACATATTTCCAACAATAATATCCTTCTAGGGCGTCCATGGATCCATGGGATGCAAGCAATCGCTTCCACCTTCCATCAGTATGTCAAGTTCCCATATCAAAATCAAGAGGTCACAGTTCATGGTGATCCCGAACCCTTTGCCTACTGCAAGAGCCTGGAAGAAAAATACTATAAAATCCCCCAAGTCCCAAAGAATGATGAAGGACCTATCACTCCGTATGTAGACCCAGCTACATTAGCCTCCACTTCTGAGACAAAGATACCCGCCATCCTTAATTTATCTAAAATCAAGGTTATTATCCAAGACAATGGGTGTGGGGATTATAGAGTGAAGAAAATTTCTTTCATCATAGGAGAGTTACCTAAATCTCCTAGGTCTCATGGACAACCCCAACCAGCTGAAACATCATCCCAAACCTTCAAAGCAAACCCATCTAGATTTAGATGTTGGGGGGATCTAAGTCGAGAAATAGTAGATGATAAAGACATATCAAGCTTGTACCAAGATGAAAGGTCCACACCTGATCTTCCCATGAATGAGAGTAGAAAAGGACTACAAATGATGCTCAATATGGGCTATAACAGAAACAAGAAGCTTGGACAAAATGACAATGGGCTTCTAGTACCTCTCATTTTGGAGAAGCACATGAGAAATATTGGCCTCGGATGTACCCCTCCGAAGGTGAACATACTTGGAAAAGGTGCCTCAGTTTGAAAGGTCAAAACTCCCCGTTAGCTATCAATGACTGCCCTTCAATTACTAGTATCCATAGGTCGAGTCATAGAAAACTTTACATTCGACATAACCGACGTCTGTAGTAGTAGTGATGAGGAGACCCCATAACTAATTTACCTATGCTATTAGAGGATTCCTCCTTTCTCATGATTAGCACCCTATCTTTTGATTCAACCAATCAAACCCATGAAATATACCTTGTCTATCCCTACCTCATCCATTACAACCAACAAGGACCACCAATTATAGACACATTCAAAAATGATGAGGCACTCTCAGAATTCATGGGATTACGAGAGACAATACCATATGGAGATCACAAGGCTGAATTCAACATTATATTGGAGACACGGGCCTATTACGGGGAAATGATTGAATCCTTCAGTCGCAAAAGTGAAAATTTGTGAATAATCTCTAAGTCGTTAAGTGAAAACCACATTGTGGCACTCTCTGACTTGAAAACAGTAAAAATAAAGGACGTATCCGATGGTGAAAACCTCTATGAGGTGTCAGAGGATGAAGGATTCAATATTCCTCTAAGTGCAATCCATCAAGAGAAGTTAGTGGTCCTAGTAGAGATGTGCAACCCAGTCAACCTGGGAACAGAGGAACTACCACACATAACATTCTATGCAAAATCTCTCTTGATAGAAGAACAAGAAATCTTCGCTACCTTCCCAAGGGAAAGGAAAGTAAACTTTGCATGGACCTATGCCGACATGCCTAGGATCGATCCAAAGGTGGTTATTCATCACCTAGCTATATACCCTGAAGCAAAGCTAGTCAGACAAAAGCTCAAGAAGATACATCCCCAGATAGCATTGTTGGTCAAAATGGAATTGCAAAAGCTCCTAGATGCAGGGTTCATACGGCTGATAGATTATCTAGAATGGGTCTCAAACCTTGTACCTATTTCAAAACCCATTGCGGGCATTTGCATCTGCACAAATTTTAGAGACCTCAACAAGGCATGTCCCAAGGATGACTTTCCACTTCAGAACATTGACACGATCGTGGATATGATGGCAGGACATGAGATCCTATTGTTGATAGATGGGTTCTCAGGCTACAACCAGATAATGATAGCTAAAGAAGACCAACATAAAACGGTTTTCACTTGCCCATGGGGGACATATTGATGGAATATGATTCCATTCAGGTTGAAGAATGAAAGAGCTACCTATCAGAGGGGCATGACACTGATCTTTTATGACATGATCCAAACTATGGAAGATTATGTGGATGATATATTAGCTAAGTCAAAGAAAAGACGAGATCACATAGCCACATTGGGCTCCATCTTCGATAGGTTAGAGGAATATAAAGTTAGAATCAACCCAAAGAAGTGTGTCTTCAGAGTACAGTCAGGGAAACTCCTTGGGTACATCGTGTCCATGAGAGGAAATGAGATAGATCCTATTAAGGCCAAAGACATTCTCGAAACAGAGGCACCTAAAACACTGAAACAACTTAGAGGTTTACAAGGAAGACTCCAGTCCATCTGCCGATTCATAGCACAACTAGTAGACAAGGTTGTCCCCTACTCTCATCTACTCCACAAGGTAGTAGCATACAAGTGGGATGAAAAGTGTGATCAAGCTTTCAACAAGATCAAGGAATAATTACTCATTCTACTAGTCCTCATACTGTCGATTCTAGGAAAACCCTTGATCTTATACATATCAGCAATAATGGCAACTCTCGATGCTCTCCTAGGATAGCACGATGAAAATGGAAAAGAGAGAGCTATCTATTATATCAACAAAACTATGGTGGGACATGAGCTGAACTACACCTCCATTAAGAAATCTTTTCTAGCAGTTGTATTTGCAGCACAAAAATTCATACATTACATGCTAGCCCATCAGATAAAGCTCATCGCAAAGATAGACCCCCTCAAGTACCTACTGTCCAAAGCAACACTCACAGGACAAACAACTAAGTGGGTTATGATCCTCACGGAGCATGACATTGAGTATGTGGAGCGCAAGGCCATCAAAGGACAAGCAATTGTAGATCAACTGACATAAGCACTAATATACTTAGAGAATCTACTTGTCTCAGAATTCCTCGATGAATCAATCTTCAACTTAAGTGTAGCAGATCACTGGAAAATGTACTTTGACGGATCCTACACACAACACGAATCCAGAGCAGGGATCTTCTTCATCACTCCACAAGGGGATTGCATTCCAAAATTATACAAGTTGTCATTCCCTTACACAAACAACATTGTAGAATATGAGACTCTAGTCATAGGGTTGAGAATTGCGTTGCAATGGTAGATAATGACACTTAAGGTCTATGGAGATTCATAGCTCATAATCAACCAGGTCAACAATGAGTATCAAACAAAGGATGACAAGTTGACTCCCTACAAGAAATTGGCGGAAAGTCTAAAGGAGTTCTTCATTGATATCACATTTGAGTAGCTACCAAGAGAAAACAACAGAGCGACAGATGCAATGGCTACAATCAGATCACTCCTAGATGTACCACACAACGTTCCAAAGCAAGAATTCATCGTAGAGTAGCTTCTTGTGCCCGCATTCGAGGTACCAGATTCCAAATTTATGTGTGAAATTGTTGGTCTCAGTGATCCCTAGTACCATGACATATACAACTACCTAAGAATAGGAGTCCTCCCCGTCGATATAACTCCAAACCTCAAGAGAGCCTTTGTCAAAAAGGCATCTCGTTTTGTCATCCTAGGAGATACCCTTTACCGTAGAAGCATTAAAGGAACCCTGTTACGTTGCTTAAATGTTGGGGAGGCATTGTTTACCTTAATCAAGGTACATAATGACATTTGTGGTTCACATTCAAGTGGTATGACCTTGACCAAGAAACTGCTGAGGATGGGGTACTATTGGCCTACAATGGAAAAATAAGCACATAACTATGTCAAAAGGTGTCTACAATGTCAGCAGCATGGGGACCTCATCCATGCACCAACTCAAGAACTACACCTGATTGTCACATCGTGGCCCTTTTCACAGTGGGGGCTTGATCTTGTTGGAAAAATCACCCCCACCTCATTCAGTGGACATAAGTTCATCATCACTACCACTGATTACTTCACCAAGTGGGTGGAAGCCATCCCCATGACCTACATTACTAGAAATCAAATATCCAAGTTCATCCTAAACTACTTAATATGTCGTTACGGTGTCCCTCAAGCCATTATCTCAGATAACAGAACACCCTTCAAGAATCAGGATGTTCGTGACCTATGCCACAAGTTTAATATCCAACATTGCTTTTCCATCTGATACTATCCCCAAGGAAATAGCCAAGCTAAGGCTACAAATAAGACCATCCTGAAAAATCCTCAAGAAGACAGTCAATGACGTTGGTCGCGACTGGCATCTGTAGTTGAATCCAACCTTATGGGCCTACCGAACAAGCATCCGCACACCAACAGGTGCCACCCCTTTCTCCTTGGTCTATGGATCAAAAGCCATCTTACCCATTGAGATCGAGCTCTTGTCATTGAGGATATCACTGCATAATCTCATCATGGATGAAGAGTATTGGGTGTCAAGATTAAATGAGCTAGAACTACCAGATGAGCGGCATATGGATGCCTTAAACTATTTACAAGTGTACCAGAACTGTCTCAAGAAGAGTTATAACAAGAAGATCAGGAGTCAGACATTCCAAGTAGGAGAACTTGTGCTAAAGGAGAATTAGAGGAGCGTTCCAAATCTAGACAACAAGGGAAATTTTGAAACCAATTGGTTGGGACCATTCATCATCACAACAAGCTATAAGTTAGGGGCATATCAGTTATCAACACTGGAAGGCGAACCCCTACAGGAGCCCATGAATAGATCCCATCTCAAAAGGTTTTATACCTAAATATTCTAGGGTGTAAAACCAGAAAATACAAAAAAATGAGAAAATGTCCTAAAAAAATGGTTGCCCTAATGAAAACTTGGCAAACAGGTGTCTTGGTGACAAAAAAAAAGAAGCAAAAAAATCAGCAAAAAGAATTAAAAACAGTAAAGAGGAAAATCATCCTCTAGTGAAAACCACTTCGGTGGCACTTTGGGCAAGTACCTTGGTGAAAACCTAGAAAACAGACACCTTTTGTAAATAAGCACTTTCCATCCACCAGGATCTCCATAGCTTATTTTGCATCATCCATCCACCAGGATCTCCACAACTTGTTTTGCATCATCCATCCATCACTCTTCCATCATCCATCCATCTCCTTTTATCACTCATATGCATTCATATCATAGCTTGGTCCTGTGTTAGTGTCATGATCCCTCCTAGTACTACTCAGCCCATTCTCAAAGTCAGTTTGTCCTTCCTATATCAGAGTAGCCTATTGCATCATGCTGGGGGCATGTTCTCATTAGATCATATTTGTGTATATTTTTGAAGTCTTCCTAAAATCCAAAAAATCCAAAAACATTCAAAACATATCAAAATTCAAAAATACGCCAAAAAGTCAATCAAAAATTCAAAAAAAGAGTCATCTTGTCAAACTACGTCATCTCTGAGCTTTGAAGGTAGGCAAGGTTGATCTTTGATCATCCCCCAAGACACTTAGGTCAGCCTTTAGGAGTCCGCCATAATGAACTGGCAATCCATTTGTTTATATCTCATCAATAATCGAGTATGTGTCAGTCAAACTACGTGGTCTTTGTGTGTATAATGTAGGCAAGGCTAATCTATTGATCAACCCCCGAGGCCCCTAAGATAGGTCTTTAAGTTAGTCTCTTGGTCAAAATCTCAGAAAACCCCAAAACAGTGGAAAATTTCAAAATCAAAACATTGGCAAAATCTTGAAAATGCCAAAAATAGCCTCAAAACATTTCAAAACTTCAAAAACATCCAAATATTTGAAAAAATCCATTTGTCCCCATCTCGCCTTCACCTGAAATAAACTCTCACCCATAATAAATCAATCGTCACCTTCATCCTTTGGTGAAACAATTGGAAACAAGTCTAGCAGGTCTAAAGTGAAAACTCAAAACGTCAAAGTCTCAAGTCTAGGTTAGTAAGTAAACAAGTTAGTCAACTCTTTGTATTAATAGCCTATCATCCAATCAATCCAAAATCATCTGATAAAATCATGTCCTAGGATGCATCCTTCCTACAATGGACATCAACATCAAGCATCACCATAGTTTAGTCTTGGCTAGCGGTATTGAAGAACATTAGCTTGTTTGTTTGCTTTATCTTTGTCTTTTTGACTTATCTTATTGCTCTCATTTCAATGACCTCTCGATGATGTCCCAAACAAAGGTATTTAGAGAGAAAGGAATGGGGAAACGATCATTATCTTTTTATTTGTTGTGCTTGTTGTATATTCTTTTAATATAACCTTAGTCATGTGTGCTTTGTTTAGGTGTAGGGAGGATGTTTTAAGTGTCTTGTTGACCACATAGGAAGGATTTCCTTTCTATGTTTTGGTCTGAGGTATTTGAAATATCTGAACTACATTTTGAATGAGCTTGTATATGCCTGGTGTGAACAAGAGTACTCCTATCTGATTGTCGAGTCAAAGTCCATCACACTAGGTGCAACGCCATCCTGGTTCTTTATACCTTGATGCATCGTATCAATGTGTGTTGTCAAACATAAAGTAAATGGACCTTTTAAAGTCCCAATTCTTGATAAGCAAATCATCGTCATCATCTTTTGACTTGTTGGATTCTCTTATTTCTTCTTCCTTCTCTCCATGCTAACCATGAAAGTTAATCAAAATCATCGCTATTGCATCCATCCTGGATCCACAAACCATCAGTATAATGCATATCATACCATATCATATAGGAAACATGGTTCATCTCACATGCATTGCATTTCATAATTGCATTTAATATAGGTTGGTTATTCTAGTCATCTCATAAATCATACATTTGAATTCATTACATAAACATAAAAGAATCATCACATAGACATTATTAACTCATATCATATGCATCATCAAAACATCCATTGCATAATCACATATACATCATAATAGCATTCATTTGCACCCATTACATAATCGTATAAACATCACATATGCATCACATCATCTATTTGCATCATATCATGTGAATCATCAAGTCATCCATAAATGCATCACCATATCATATATAAGAAAGATATTGAAAAAGAAAAGAACATGTCATTACATCTCATACATTCATCATCATCCATCAGTGCATAATATAGATTTGTTAGTCTAAGCATTTTAAAGCATTTGAATATCATAACATTTGCACCATCCATACATCATCATAAAAAGTGCATAGAAAAGATACTAAAAAGAAATTCATCCATAAATCACTGCATCATATAGAAACATACATCGCATTGCATCATATAGAATAAAAAGCATACATGCATCACATAGGATAGAGTCATCTCATAGCATATTATAGAAGATTGCATAGAGAAAATAAAATGCATCCATCCACCATGCATAACTAAGATAGAACACATCATATCAGATCAAACCATATCATCTCAATAATACAACTGTCATGGTACATGAATATGGATGAAATGTTTGTGTGTATCAATCAGTATAATACAATCGCCTATGGGGCTATCAAAAAATGAGCCCTTGGATCTCAAAAGAATAGTGTCTCTAATAAAAATGAGCTAGCCCTATTGGCTGCTCCCTTCACCACCCGGCCTCTCCCCGTGATCCTCTGGAAGCTTGTATCTGGTCTATTGTGAATAATTTGGAACTCGTGTTGCTCGAGGCACTACCTAGTGATAATGCCCCAATAGTACTCACCCTCTCGTATGGCCTCTTGGTACGCTCGCATGGACACTATGCTCTTGGAGGAGGATGCAACCATACTCTCCAGCTATTGTTAACGACCCATCTCCTATGCTACCTGCAACTCAATGGTCTATCACTGCTGGATGGTTTGATCTCGCTCAGCTGTCAGAGCCAAGACCTCTTGTCTCACCTAGTCCCTCTCTATGGTAAGCACCTGTATCTGAGCCTGTAACTACAAGATCTGACCATCCCTTAGGTCTAGCTGCGGTGGTGGCTAGACTGGTGGTTGGTCCTGGTGACCATCTCTCGGTGGGTCCTGCTACCTATCCTAGTCTTGGCAACCATCCCTGGGTTGATCCTGATGCCCATCTCTAGGGGCATCCCTCTGATCCCTATGCTACTCGAGTTGCTGCTCTAGCTGCCGCGAAGGTGTCCCACCTCCTCCTCTGCCCTCGTTGCCATCTCTGTCACCATCCCCGTCTCCCTTGCCTCCTTGCCCCTGCCCTTGCCCTCTTGATCAACTTCTGGGTCTCCCCCGCAGCATCTATACACCAAGAACTATCAATCTCATCAGAGGATGAAACCAATCTTTGTATGCCTGTGTAACCCCTGCATCTATCGACCCTTGATCGTATGGCCATGGTTTGGCCACCAGCTGTCAAAAACTATCAACTGCATCCTCAGTTGGAATCGGTCAACCCCAGGTGGTCTCCCTCGTAGTACGTGCAAATATGGCCACGTACTGGTCATTAGGACGGTTCTGAGTCTCTCCAGACTGTCAAGTAAATCAATCTAGCAAATACCGCTCTATCATCATGTGCTTTCTGCCTGCATCAAACGGTCCTACCTAGCGAAGAAGAATTGTTGAATATCGTCATACCAGGTGGGCATGCCGAGCCAAGGCCTCCAAGTAAAAACTATTATCTCTTTGATGACCCTCCTCCAGTGTCAGATGCCAGCTACCCTTGTATGAATAAATGACAGTCCACCCTTGTATCTCTAGATCACTAGGTCATCTGGCTCCATGTTGACGGGTGTGACTCATGGGCAGAGCATTGCAATGTGCTCCCAGGCCCAAATGTGCAACAATGTGATCCATGCTCTAATAGCTCAGCTATCGCAGTATGCAAACTCACAAAGATCATGGTAGAGGGAGGCCAGCATCACTGGCCCCCATGCAAAGCACTCTCTCCATCGGAGCACCTGCTCCCAGGAAAGACCCCATCCCAGGCTAAAATATTAGTTGTGCCAATCCAATGCCACAAGTCTTCAGATGTTGTGGCTACAATCAATCAGAAAGACGATACCTGACCTGTGTACCACTCTAGCTCGATATGTCCTTCAGAAAAAATGATCTCGTCCAGACCCATGACATCATAACATGCCTTTGTCCCTACGTCCACATTATAGATGACCCTCTCTCCATGGATCGACAATTGAAGAATGTGCCACACATCCTCTAGGGTCACTATCGCCTCACTTGTAGGGAAGTGAAACGAGGATGTCTCACTGTGTCATCACTCTGCCAATGTTATCATCATGCCAAGGTGTGTTTGAATGGCCAGGGCATACGCAACGTACCATAGCCCAATCGCTCCCAAGTGCTCCTAGAGAAACTCATTCAAAGGGGGATCCTGAGTCAATCTTCTTAGAATCGAGGACTTGTGCTCTTGTGAATGGACTGGCTCCGTGTCCTCCTGCATCAGAAAAGTCATTGCGTCAAGCTTCATAAAAAAATGAGATCCTGCTTGGAGTTTATGTGCCTGAAACAACAAATGCGTCGCTGTTTGCAATGGCGGTGTTGTTTGGAAACTCCAAACTGTGCCACTAGAGACTAAAAAGTCCCAAACTCCACTGTCGTGGCACACTTTGGTCATATGCTAATTTGACCCCTAAGCCTAAATTTCAAACTGAATCGCCACAACGCTATTCACAAATGGGGCAGACTTTGACGCTTAAACCCTAAACTCTAAATTGGACCATCATAGCGCAACTCTCATTAGTGGCACACTTTAAGCCCACGCGACGCCGATTTAAGGTTTCCAATGATGCCAAACTACACTGCTTGACTTTGCTTGACTTTTGGACCCTAATTAATACACTCAAAAATAAAAAATAAACAAGGTTAGGACAAGATGACATACTGCTGGTCCTGTGCCTGGTAGCCGCCGATACACTCGAATGCACTCAAAAATTTGTCGTGGAAGCACGCATTGCGCCATCTCAATCAGTTCTCAAAGCTCAAAATGCAAGAATCTCCAAAGGCTAGGTGTGCAAATGAATTGGAAGTGGCCCCTTGAGGCCTATTTAAGCTTGAAAATTAGGGTTTTTTGACCCTGTTTAGCCATCCACCTAGGGTTTTGGACCCGTAATCCCAATTTTTCCCATCCAAGGGTTGTTTTGCATTGTTTTTTCATGTTTTTTGCACATTTTTGGCATCCTGGGCCCTTTCTGGACCTGTCGGGCACCTTGTTCTCTTTTTTTTGCTAGGTCTCCCAAAAATTGAAATTTTCATCTAATCTCTCGAGGGGCCTATATATCAGCATGTTTCTTCTCGCCAGGAGAGTAGTGGTTCATTTTCCCCTCCCTCCAACTTGTCATTTCATCCATTTTGAAATTCCACCTAATTGCATTTAATTGCACATTCACCAAAATGTGCTCCACCTTTTTCCACTCACATGTTGACAAGTAGCTCCATGTTATTGGTTGGTCTTTTGTCCCACATTCATCCATTTTTCCTCATCCTCCATCTTTCTCTTCTATAAGTAATATTCTCTCATTTGGATTTGGGATCCACAACTTCATGTAGACATTATATTGAGATTTTGAATTGTTCATCCATTTTTACATTTTCATAGCTAGGTTATGCAGGAATTTCACCAAGGAAGCATCAAATCTTCATCAAATCATCATTCAAACTTACAAGGGATTGGGAAAGGTCCATTCTCCACATCAAAATGACACCAATTCCCCCATGGGATTGAGAGTTTGTTTGCATTAGATAAGATTTAATAGATTTTTTTATTGTGTTCTTCACTTATTTCTTGTTTATTTGCATTTCAAATGAATTCCATGGGGAATGTTGATTTAGCATGCATAATGGACTAAGTGTTTGATTGTTCTTTGTGTTTGTGTAGGCCTAACATCATCATTCACAAATGGCATTCAATGTTTGCAGAAATGAATGAGTTTAAAGTTTTACTAGATAACTTGTATTTATTGGGCCAATTGCTTCAGGGTCATTGCATTTTTTATAAAGGTTAGAAAATATTTGGTCTATGTGCATTATGTTTTCACTATTCACAACTACTATTATATATATATAGTATTCTATAAATACTAAAATACTTGTATTGGTTGTTATATTGTAAATAATATGAATATATACATTTACATAGGTATACATGTAGATGACATAACTCTCATATATACATATATACATGTATATAAGGACTATATCTATACACAAAGATGAATATAATTCCTTTTTGAAAGAAAAGTCCAAAAATCAAGTATCAAACTTGTTCCTTTTATTTAGTAAGAACTCTTGTAAATGCATGTGTCTTTCAACTATTTAAGGTATGATCCTAAGGATTGTTTTGGAGTATTAGATACTACTCTACCTAATTTATACATGCCTATAACTTTTATAGAGATATTAAAATATGGATAATTAGTCTACTTGATTACATGCTGAAAATACATAATAGTACACAACAATAACATTTTTACTGAATCCATTTAGTTAGAAATCTGTCACATGCTTAGTGAAAGGAAGCTGGATGAGCGGAAACAACTTCCTACACTAATCTAAGTAGGGGAGAGTTACAAAAATTTGTTTTAACACCTTATCTAGTTACAACAAGAGATACACATACAGAATAATGAAAATATAACAAGTATATAAATACAATAACGACAAATATACATGGGGAAAACCATTTCAGGTAAAAAACCCCACCCTCCAAAAGCACGGTACTTTCTCTATTTTTTAAAAAATGAATACAAGATATCACCAAGTACAAAGATTCTTCAACAAGTGCTTCAACACGAACATCTATTCTAGAGTGATACTGGCAACACTTCATTACCTGCAAACAAACTATGCATTCTACAACTCAAAGCACTCAATAAATAGAGTGTTACAAGTTTCAAGAAGCATTTAGAAGGTGAGGGGCATCCAAATACACATGGAACAATATTCAATGCCTTAGACATGCATTTGGACACATGTAAAACATTCCCTTACACCCCTGACAAGTGTCTAACATGCAAATATTCTTCTTCCATGCTTGGGCACCTAGAATTATGACAGATGCCTTACAACTGTCATAGAATATGTCATAAATCTGCCATAGAATTTGTCATAGTATTTGTAACAGAATATGTCATAACTAACTAAAAATAACCGATTCTCTTACTTCCTATCATAACCCATCTTGGGCACCAACTTTCTCCATGCATTCAAAGATGCCTTATGACACAACATAAAATTTGTCATATGTCATAGATTCCAAAGTGGGATGGCTTTTTCCACTTGGGATGATTATGTGTCATCTAGTCACCTCCAACTGGGATGTCACCCAGTTGGTGGGTCCCAGTTTGTGACATGACACCATAGGCATTTAAATAATACAAATAAAATACATAAAATACATTAATTACATCAATTAAATCAATGTTAGGAATCTAAGGTTGAGACACCTTAATCCCAACATTCTCCCACTTGTTGAAGACCTACCAAGAGTTGTACGGAATCATTTGCTCAGGGCCCCAAGGCCCATGGAATTGAAATATCATATGAAATTCTCTATGATCATTGGTTTTGTTAATGCATCTACAACATTCACCAAAGTGTCAAACTTTTCTAGGTTCACCTTTCCATCTACCATATCTCAAACAAAATGATAATGAACATCGATATGCTTTGTTCTGACATGGAAGGTAGGATTCTTTGCTATACAAAATGCACTTTGATTGTCACAACAAACAATAATATGTCCTACCTCTAAAGCAATATTAGAACACAATCTCTTAAGCCAAATGGATTCCTTATAGGCATGAGTGGCTACCATATACTCTACCACTGTCATGGACAATGTGACTGCAGCCTGCCACTTACTCATCCAACTGATAGCACCACCAAACATCATAAACACATAACGACTGGTGGATCTTCTATTGTCAATGTCACTTGCCCAATCCGAATCCACATTTCCTAGAATTCTCATAGAATTTTGAGGTCCATTAGGATAACCATGAAAACACAAGGCATACTCAAAAGTGCCCCATAGATATCTGAACACTCTCTTATCCGCATCCCAATGCACCCATCCAGGATTAGCCATAAACTAGATAAGAACTCCCACTACTTGGGCAATGTCTAGTCTCATACACACCATCACATACATCAAACTGTCAATTGCACTCGTATATGGTACTTTGGTCATGTCCTCCATCTCAGTAGGAGACTTTGGAAAATCATTCATAGAAAGCTTCGTCCCTTGCATCACAAGAACAACTAACTGTCTGCAATCTACCATGTTGAATCTCTCCAATACCGAGTTCACATACTTGCACTGGCTTAACCAAAGCTTTTTGTTAGCTTTGTCTCTTGTGATTTCCATTCCCAAAATGTACCTAGTTGCACCTAGGTCTCTCATCTCAAACTGTGTTGACAATTCAAACTTCAAATCTGAAATCATATTTTTACCATTCCCAATAAACAACATATCATCTACATATAGGAAAATAATGAGAATGAAACCATTATTAGTTTTAAAGTATACACAATGGTCAGATTTAGATCTTTGAAATCCCAATGACAACGCATAAGTATCAAACTTCTAATACCACATTCTAGGAGATTGTTTCAAACCATAAAGAGACTTCTTCAGTTTGTAAACCATTTTTTTTGTACCTTTTTCAATGAAATTATCTAGCTATGACATGTAAATCTCTTCCTCCAAATCACCATGAAGGAATGTTGTCTTTGCATCCATCTGTTCCACTTCTAATTCATATGTTTTTGCAAGTGACAACATAAGTCATATAGATGTCAGCTTCGCTATAGGAGAGAATATCTCCCCATAATCAATTCCCTCCACCTAGGAAAATCCCTTAGCGTCCAATTGTGCCTTATACTTCTCAACACTGCCATTGGGACCACATTTTTTCTTCAAAACCCATTTACAACCAATAGGTTTATGTCCAGCAGGCAAAGGTACCAAATCCCAAGTCTTGTTTTTCTTTAAAGAATCCATCTCTTCTTCCATGGCTTGCATCCAAGAATATAAATCTCTCATACCCAATGCCTCTCTAACCATCCTAGGCTCATCAATATTAGTAATCAAGGAAAATATGCAACTAGAATCCAATAATGAATAACCAAACCTTTTCGATTGCTACCTAATTTCTGCAGACCTCCTCAAAGGTTGAGGTTGAGGTTCTTCTTCTTCAAAACTTTCAAAGCTACTTGAGCTCTCCTCATCATTAGGTCCAACAAGAGTACTTGGTTCTTATTTCTTTGGAATAGGTGGAATCTACACTACCTCCTTTTGTCTCTCCTCTTTTCTTGGCTATAGATCAACAGTAGAAGGTTTCATCTCTCTGAAGATCACACTTCTGTTGTAGAGAACCTTCTAAGCTTCTGGATCCCAAACCTTGCACCCTTTCACACTGACACCATAACCAATAAAATACAATTCACAACCTCATTCTCCAACTCAGACCTCTTCTCAATTGAAACATGAGCATAAGCTTCACAACCAAATACTTTGAGGTATCTCATCGAAGGATTTTTACCAGACCATGCCTCCATGGGTGTCTTTCCAACAAGCACTAATGTAGGAGATCTATTGATCAAATAACATGCAATGGCTACTGCTTCAACCCAAAAATTTTGTTCAAGGTTAGCACCACTCAACATACTCCTAGCCCTCTCCATCAACATTCTATTCATCCTCTCTACAACTCCATTTTTTTGTGGAGTGTAGGGAGTTGTCTATTGTCTCTCAATCTTGTGCTCCTTATAGAACTTTTCAAACTCTATGGAATAAAACTCACCACCATTATCAATTCTCAAACATTTAATCTTTAGAACTGCTAGTCTAATTTTCTACCAAGACCTTAAACTTCTTAAACCAACTAAAGAATTCAACTTTACTTCTAAGGAAATAAATAAATGTCCTTCTACTGTAATCATCTATGAAAGAAACAAAATATACATATTTTGATAATGAAGAAACATTTACAGGACCAAAAACATCTAAATGTACATAGTCCAAAACCCTAGAAGACTTTTGAAAACTAGAATAGAAAGAAACACGGTGTTGTTTTCCATATACACAACATTCACAAAAGTCAAACTTGAGATTACAATCATCAAGGCCTTCAACAAGGCTCTTATTTTTTAGGGTTTTAAGACTCTTCTCACCAATGTGACCAAGTCATTGGTGTCATAACATTGTATTCTCTGTAGGAAGATTCATTTTCATGGAATGAGCACCCTTAGGTACCCAAAATGCACAGCCATCAGATGTAGTTGCAACATGCTTCTTCTTTACACAATTTGATGGTGAGGATGAAGAATCTAAAGGTCTCTTCTTTGATACATTATAAGAATGATTGCAATGTACAGTACTTACATCAAGATGAAACAGAGTGCCAATACGAACTCCTTTAGCTAACACCATAGCTCATCTTGTCATCTTGCATCCTCCACTAAAGAAAACAACTTGCACTCCTGAATCATTCAGTTTACTTACAAAAAGAAAGTTTCATGTCAAACCCAGGATATGCAAGACACCATCAATCCCCTTCACTCTCCCATCAGGAAATTTGATTTTGACTTTTCCACGACCAACAATCTTCAATGAGAGTCATCACCCAGGTACACCTCTCTGTCATTGTACTCCTCATACTTTAAGAACCAATCTTTATGATAATTCATGTGAAAGGATGCACTCAAATATGTCAACCACACATTATCTGATGCATGCATTTCCAAGGCTGCGATAAATGCTTCTCCATCATCTTGGGATGATTTCTCAGATTCAAAATCAGAGAAAAAATTATTTTTCTTCTTCTCCTCCTTGCAATCTTTCTAGATGTGACCAATTTCACCACAATTCCAACATTTTTCCCTAGACTTCTTACCAGGACACTTAGATCTCCCCACAGACTGACTTAGATTTCTTGTCTTTCTTTTTATTTCTCTCTTTTGGTCTTCCATGGACTGCAAGGGCCTCCTTGGCCATCTTAGAAGACTTCCTTCGCATATCTTCATATAATAATGAGGCAACAACCTCATCCATCTTGAAGGTGGAAGTAGTGCTTCCAATAGCCATAACCAAGTGATCCCAAGAGCCCAACAACGAACACAAATGGAGCATGCAACGGTCTTGTTCATCAATTTTGTCTCCAACGGAACCTAGATATACAAACATGTTAAAAGAGTTCATGTGATTTGCAATAGATGCTCCATCTTCCATTGTTAGAGAATACATCTTTCTCAGGAAAAGATTGTTTACCAAGGATTTAGCCTGATAGACATCACCAAGATTTTTCCACAGAGAAGCAAAAAAATTCTCTTCATGGACATTCAGGAGGACAAATTCAGCCAAATAGACCCTTGGCTTTCCTATCCATGAGATCCCAATCTTCTTGTTTCATGCCTTGTGGCATGGTTCTAGAAACTGCAAGCCATAAGTCTCAGTATACAAGCATGTCTTTCATTTTGAGCTTCCACAACTCAAAATTACCACCATTTAACTTCTCCATCTCAATCCTCCCAGATGTGCTTGTCATCTCTTTCCTGCAACAAGGTAACAAAATACACACTTCTGCAAAACTCCCACTAAAACAAAGATTAGCTCAAAAAAACCTTCTAACCCAACAAAAGAACCAAGGCTAGTCAGGATCTGATACCAACTAAAAGGAAGTCGGGTGAGCGGAAACAACTTCCTACGCTAATATAAGTAGGGGAGAGTTACAAAATTTTCTTTTAACACCTTATCTAGTTACAACAAGAGATACACAAAGAATAATGGAAATAAAACAAGTATACAAATGCAATAACAACTGATATATGTTGGGAAAACCCTTTCAGGTAAAAAACCCCACCCTCCAAAAGCATAGTACTTTCTCTATTACTTCAAATAATGAATACAAGATATCACCAAGTATAAAGCTTCTCCAACAAGTGTTTCAACACGAACACCTGTTTTGGAGTGATACTAGCAACACTTCATTACCTACAAACAAACAATGCATTCTACAACTCAAGGCATTCAATAAATACAATGTTACAAGATTCAAGAAGCATCTAGAAGGTGAGGGGTGTCCAAATCCATATGGCACAATATTCAATGCCTTAGACATGCATTTGGACACATGTACAACATTCCCTTACACCCCTGACAAGTGTCTAACATGTAAATATTCTTCTTCCAAGCTCGGGTGCCTAGAATATGCTAAAAATAGCTTATGACACATGCCTTACAACTATCATAGAATATGTCATAAATTTTCCATAGAATCTTTCATATGATTTGTAAGAGAATCTGTCATAACTGACTAAAAATAGTCGATTCTCTTACATCCTGTCATAACCCATCTTGGGCGCCAACTTTCTCCATGCATTCAAAGATGCCTTATGACACATCATATAATTTTTCATATGTCATAGATTCCAAAGTGGGACACCTATGTCCACTTGGGATGATTATGTGTCATCCAGTCACCTCCGACGGGGATGTCAGCCAGTCGGTGGGTTCCAATTTGTGACATGACACCATAGGCATTTAAATAATACAAATAAATACATTAATTACATCAATTGAATCAATGTTAGGACTCTAAGGTTGAGACACCTTAATCCCAACACTTAGGTGTTTTTAATTGGCATAAACTTTTAAATAATTTAGCCAAGTCTATGTTAAGAGGGATTTTTTTGAGACAATTATGCTTATCTTTTTATGAATGCTTGAATGTGAAATAATAATTATTGATAACTAGTTTGAGATAGAGGTGTGTGAACATATGACACACACATCTATTTTAGAATGTGTTATTTTTATCAAAAAAGAAACCAGCCAGAGTAATGCAAAACCACTCTTTGTGTTATCAGTTCACAATGTCTTTGTTTACAAATCAATCAGATTGTGTCATACTTAGCTAGAGGGAATCTAGAGTTGTATAAAAAATTGTTTGCATTTAGACACAACACTAGTTCTTGGATGGCATGCTATTCCTGATGATTCCCTAGATCTACTACCCTCATGAAGGGTAGGGCCACTTTTTGATGGAAGGTGTGTAGGGGATTGCTAGTATTTGGTTGGAGGAAAAGCACTCGAGTGATGCTCTCCCTCTTGTAGTTTAAGGATGCTCAAGACTCAGTTACTCAAAGACATTGTTTTTACTTAACACATAATACATGTATTAATGATAATTCTATAAATTTGAATGTATGTCATCTCGATATGGATGAAATATTATAAAACATATTTGTATAATGGATAATTGTTAAAATGAAATTATTCTTATGAATCTCCCAATGGTAATTCCAAGTAAGATACAATGTTATTGAATGTATGTACATTCATTTGATGTAAATGATTTATGTAATGAGTTAGATTCTATTCTTTTAAGAGTAATAACAATATATTAAATTAAGACTTAAAAATTTTATGGTGATTTGTTAGACTATTTATTATACTTGTAGAGAATGAATGAGTGTTCGTCACAATTGTGGTACCATTAAAGAGTTGTTAGTCAATCCATAGTAGTCCAATGGTCACTTATAATGAAAAAAACCCTCCACACAAGAAATAAGGAATTAAAATGTTATGAAGCTAGAAAATTCATTAGATGCAAAATGAAACTACTACAATACGCAATGAAGAAACTCTTGTTATAAATACAAGGATGAAACCCTAGGACATATTTAAATCATGACAAGTGTCTTAATCCTATGATACGAGAGACAAAAATTAAATGACCCATGCAAGTTTAAGTGTGTGTGTGTATAGGACATAATGTGAAACTAGTTAGGTGATATACCATGTTCACACTAATAATCCTAATGAATAACCATAAGAAATTTTTTTAATAAAAATCTAGGTACAACATAACATAACAATTTAGTTATTATGAACTATAGAAGTCGGATGTGAAGGTGGTGGTCACTTGATTGAGAGTTGAAGGGGAACATGGGTTGATGAATAAGTAATGTGGTGGTTGAGAGAGAAGAATATTAGAAGGTGTGTGGGAATGAAATGGGAGGGAAGCACCATGAGGGAAGTTAGCATCTCCAATAATTTGGCTAATTCCTTTTAACATATTGAATCTATATGATTTGGTCACAAGGAGGTATCAAAGCTCATTAGCTAGAAATGATAATTGTGCATTATCATATTGTAAATTTGTACTTTAAGAGGTATCATTTTGTGGCTATCTCATTTTTTCTAATTCTCAATTGATTTGAAGAGGGAATCATGATTACATATCTTCTCATCATTGAGGTGGAAAGATGTAGTCAATTTTTCAATAATATGCATTACAAAAGATGCCCTTGTGATATAAGTGTTTAACTTATGACTTTGTGTAAGGGGAACCATAGAGCTTGTAATTTTCTTCAACATGCAAGGCCAAAATAGTGGCTTAGAGAACACACAATTTATCAATGGAAACAACACGCTAGATCTAAAATGTGAAAGTAAATGAAGGCTTAATCTAGTGTTAGGCTCTAAGTAGTGTAAGGATAGAGTTTACTAGAAATATATAGAGAAATAAATGCACTATATCATACAAATGTTGATCTAGATCTAATTAAATAATAGAATAATATGAATAAGCAATCAATCTAAAATTAAGAGCCAAGAGATTGAAAGGATTATTTCTTTTAATGAGGTGGGTAGGTTTGGATTTCTTAGTTGACTTGCCAGTGCATTGTGACAAGTAATCAAAACCAAATATCTACTATGAATATGTGATTAGAGCATTGTGAAAAAATTGCTTAGGGATTGATACTATTATGCACAAGGACACACCATTCAACTTGGTATTGTAATAAGCCACACCGTGCTATTTAGTTCATTTATTATTTTTTGGTCTCAAGTTGATGGGTTCCTTTTGAACTCATTTGCCTAAACCTTGAAAAAAAATTTGTAGGGAATAGTGTTGAAAAGCATAGTGGAGCTAGGTATTAGACTCATTTTGGTATTTGTTAAGCCCCTAGATGTTTGTATAAGTTTACAACCATGCTGAACAAGTGATGTAAATACAAATGCTTGATAAATTGGTGTAGATGCAAATATGTAATTTTATAGTGCTTGTGAATTAAATATAGTTTTGAGTGATTCTAAATTTGATGCTTTCTAGTATATGTTTTCCCTCATTGTTAATGATTCATTAATGCCTATAAATACATGTCCTTAGTTTCTTGATTCAAATTTTTTGGTGCACACGTGGATGGGTAACAACTAGTTTCTCAAAAGGTTGGTTTTGGAACATGAAATATGAAATTTAAATTTTACAGACTAGGTTGTGTAATGTGGGCATGCATTCAAGCCTATGGACAATGTTGTACTATGTGACCTAGTCTAGGTTGTCAAGGGACCTATAGATATGAAGAGGCTAAGGTAGTGTATAATGTGATTTGGCTAAATTTTTTGATTCAAAGTTAGTTTGTATGATAAATGAATTAAATTAAACAACAAAATAACATTTACAACATATATTCAAATGATATATAACAAACGTGTAAAGTAATTGCTTACACATATCTAACTAAGGATGTGGTCCTATGAAAGGGGCTTGGGCTCTTATTTTTACTTGGAAGGTAGTCCCACAAATATACAAATTTAGCTACAAAATTACAATAAATATTTCTTGTAAAATAAAAATTGCTATTTATAAATGTGAATTTTATTATGGTATTGCAATGGAGAATATAAAGTTTGTAGAAGTTGAGAAAGCCAACTTCACAGACCCCGAAGATCACCTGCATGCAAATAACCTGTCACAGAAAGAAGAGATGGAGACAAACAAGCAAGGGTGCTCTGAAAGCTGAAAAATGTATTCATCCAGAGAGATAAATTACAATGATGAATCCTTATAAAAGGATATTGCAACCCTAAAAGAAACCTTAGGTAGACATTTAATAATTAATATAATTATTAAATGTCACAAATATGCAAACTAAAGTGAAATCTTAAGAGAGGAATAAAGGTAATTTAATCAACATGAATTAAATTAAAACCTAATCTAACACTTAAGATGAGCAAAAGTGCAGTACAAACATGTGCAAGAAAGCAAAGGTAACTACAATGCAAGAAAGTAAACTTGGGTCCGGCAACAAGGCCTAATCAGTGTACCCAATTACAACCAAATCTCTGTAAAGTGGAGAAATAGAGAAAACCACATGGGAAAAACTCTACTTCCAAAAAGAGATGAAAGAAATAAATGCACTAATAACAGAAGGATAGGAGGTGGATAACATAAGACCCCCCATAGACAGCTTATATCATATAAGTACATGTACAATAGTCTCCATAGGAGAAAAAGAAAGAGACTAGAAGGCCCCCCCACAATGAAGAAACTCCTGTCGCACATATGGATGCTTGAGGTAGAATCCAGAAAGAGATCCTGAAGCGGCATATAATATTCCTCCCCTTGGGAAGAAATGGATCCAAAGGATGAAGATGAAGAAACCCTGTGAAGAGAGAAGAATCAATCTGTCTCAAGATGTGTGCCATAATAGGATGCTGAAGAATCTCTCTGTCTGAACTGAAACAAAAGATGTCAAATCCAAACTGAACTGAAGACTCAAAAACTGCAATCTCTGAATGCATAGATGATGGTGGGCTAACAGCTGGAATATGGATGTCAACAAATAGGAGCTGAAAATCCTCAAAGTAATCCTCCAGATCTGCAATATAGGACTCTACAAACAAAGACGAAATGCCTGCAAGATAAAAATCCCAAGTAACCATGTTTGAAAGATGTATGATGTCCTGCTTAGCTGAATCAATAGGAGCCAAAGAAGAGGCAATATCAAACTGATCAAGAACAACAGGAGAAGATGCTAATACAAGTATAATCTCAGTCTGAAGAGTAGGAACTGTGAGACAATCCTCTAATTCATCAGAATATGTAAGGGTGTCTAATTATTGAAGCTCCTCTAAAGTATCATGATCAAAAGGTGTGTTCTCTCTCCAACCAATGGGTACAAGACAATCTGAAGCAAGATCCTCTGGGAATGGAGAAAGACTGGGGTCTCCATAGATCTCCCAAAAATGAGTCCAAAGTGAGTGAGGACAATCAATGC
Organism: Sequoia sempervirens; assembly: GCA_007258455.2. Taxonomy (NCBI): domain Eukaryota; kingdom Viridiplantae; phylum Streptophyta; class Pinopsida; order Cupressales; family Cupressaceae; genus Sequoia; species Sequoia sempervirens. Next base: position 69,390,944 of record VDFB02000017.1, read on the forward strand.
CCGATATAGCCCACATAGTGTCAGAATCAACACTAGACAATATAAGTCCTACTATGTGATTTCTAATGATATCCCAAGCTATTTTTCCCTTTGAAGTTGTTGGTTCAGGTATGAGATCATACAAATAAGGAAAAATATTAAGCCACCTACAATGGGTAAGTATGCCCTTTGCCCATGACTCATAATTACCCCGTTCCAGAAAAACAACTGAAGGGTAAGTAGAAAAACCCATGATAACTCTTCAAATTACAAAAAAATGAGACTAACTGACCTCAATACTGATAAAGCAGATCAAATAAAGCCATCCCATGCAAACAAATCATTTCCAGGTGCCAAAATGTCCAAGTAATTGATAGATGTGTGAAAACACAAAAAACTGAATAAATAGTACCTAGGGAAGATTCTAGAAAAATAAATTGCAGATCTGGAAATTTCACATAAACACCTTTCCAACGCCTATTCGTTTGCGAAAAATGGACTTCGAACGCAAAAGATACACCCCCAGAAGTGAAAAACACAAGTTCTGACTTTGACTGGAAAAAAAGACTACAAAACGGAAAAATCAGAAAAAAAAACCTACATCAATTAGATTGGGCTCGGAACCATCTTTCCAACGCCTATTTCCATTCAAAAATCCAAGCTAAAATTCCCGAGTTATGCCCGATTTCGTGAAGGTAGGTTGAAAGGTAAAAAAAAATTCACAGCCCTCAGGGGCTAAGACCTTCAGCCCCTGGTCACATGACCGACCAGGGGGCTGGCGCGCTGTTGGCTGTGGCGCGGCCCCTAGTCACAGATATGACCACTGCGGATTAGGAATGAGCCCACGGGGGCTTGTGCAGGCGGACCGGTGGAGCAACAAGTGGAGCTCGGCGGAGCACAGTGAGGAAGCTTGGTGGAGTGCGGCGGGGGTTGAGCGACGGGCTCCCGGTCACGGATGTGACCTCACGAGAGCGCTGCAGGGCCCATGGGGGCTGAAGCCAGGGAGTGGTGGAGCGGTGGTGGCTCCTCCTGAGCCCGCCGCTAGGGGTGGCCGCCGGGCGGTGCAGGGGTGGTCGTCGGGTGGTTCCCCCTTTGAACTGCAAGCACAGAAACGAAAACCAAAAAAATGGTTTTTTTTGAATTTTTTTTTAATTTCCGACCTCGAAAATCGTGCCTGGGGGCCATACGGCCCCTGAGCAAAAAAAATTTGCCTCCCAGATCAACTATGCCCAAATAGGTCAAACCATATATGAAAATATGGGTTTTTGGCTGCTCTAAATCCAACCGTGAGGTCCGTTTGGGCCCAAAATGCACCCAAAAAATGGAGTAAGCTAGATCCACTCAAAATCAGCCAAAAACTTCTGAAAGCCCTATCAAACCCTCAAATCTCCAAATTCTTCAGAAATCGAACAGGAAGCAACAAGTTTGGAGCTCTGATGCCATGTAGGATTTGAGAAATACAAATCCACAGAACCCAAAGAAACCTAGATCTCAAAATCTTTCAAAAGACTGAACAAGCTGCAGCAGATCTGGCTTTGATACCATGTAGAAGTTGAGAAAGCCAACTTCATAGACCCCGAAGATCACCTGCATGCAAATAACCTGTCACAGAAAGAAGAGATGGAGACAAACAAGTAAGGGTGTTGTGAAAGCTGAAAAATGTATTCATCCGAGAGAGATAAATTACAATGATGAATCCTTATAAAAGGATATTGTGCAACCCTAATAGGTAGACATTTAATAATTAATATAATTATTAAATGTCACAAAATGCAAACTAAAGTGAAATCTTAAGAGAGGAATAAAGGTAATTTAATCAACATGATTAAATTAAAACCTTTACTCTAACAAAGTTTCCTCCACTAACTTAAAGACTTTTATGTTTATGAGTTAGAATGATCATTTTTAATTCTAGCTTTTCTTATCATTCAACCACTATAATTTTTCATCTAAAAATATTATTTTGTGTAATAAAATATGTGAATTAAACTAATCAATAACACAATAGATGCAATGTATTACATTAAGGGAATCTAAATTAACAAAACACAATTCGATAAAGTGACTCCTTAAAAACATTCCATCTTCCTCTATTCTTAAATGTCCATGGTAATTGTGCTCTCAGATCTTAATTATGCACTACATTACTAGGAAGCCACCTAAGAAATGAGTAGCCTCTAAGCTAAAATGCAAAAACTATGTCTACACCTACATGATTTTGATGTTTTTGATTAAATGATGAACTAAATGATATGCAGAATGGTGATTTTTTGTATACAAAATGCTATTTAAAATGATGCAAGTTACTAAATTAAACCAATGGAAATGTTGTGAGAATGATCCTAAATAATATGAACGATCTAAGATATATCTAAGAATGCAACCATGATTCTAAATTACTTGCTATACTATTCTAAATGCTGAATCAAAATGCAATTAAGCTCTCAAATGCTAAATGGATTTCTGCAGAGTAATGATATGCAATCTTCACTTATGAAAAAGTTGTAAATGAGCCTCTATTTATAGATTTTGCCAAGGCATCAAGTGAGTTGGCAGCAATGGACAATCAGGATTAAGTCTAGAGAGATCGACGGTGAGAAATGAGGAGGTTAGAGAGAATTAAGGAAATTGTCCCCCTTAGTAGAACAATCTTTCCAAGTGTAGAAAAGAATCAATGGAAAGAAGAAGCCATGTGTCCTTGAGTTGGCTAAAATTGTTGAGGGTAAATACCCATTTTAGAAATTAGGAATAATTATTTTCATGTGACACATAGTGAGTTGGAAGATGATGTGGAAGGAGGTTAGGAGAATATGGAGAAATGTGACAAAATTCAAATTTAATGAGAGAGAATTAATCGAATAAAACAAATTAGTTAAACTTCTTCATTTTAATTAAATCATGAAGAAAGTGGTTTAGATAAAAGGAATTAAGAAATATGAACTATATAAATAATCTTTGCAATTTATTTATATAGTAGAGGAAATAAAGATTTTATTAATTAAATAATCGATATTTAATTAATATTCTCCAGACCAATTTTGGATGTATATATTTTGCCCCTCTTTGAAGTGATGTGTTTATGCATTGCTTCAAAGAAAAATTTACCGGTGCTACTAAAATTTCGATGATGCCCTAGACGACAATTTCAAAAGATAACGAATGTATGCCCCCTCGGGAGATAAATCAAGAAATTTTTTATAATAAAAGACTTTTGATGATTTTTGAAATTTTCTGATGATGTATGATGATGTCGATGATAAAATTCTGATTTGATAATATTCCAACGATTTATCTTTCGATATGGAAGAAATGAGCTGCCCTTTGATTAACTGATGCCCATGTGTTGTCTCCTTGTGTTTGATGTTTGATGATCGCATTCAACCAATGATTTAATGATGTTGATGTGATAGTTGATGATTGACCTCATGATAGGTGATGGTCAATGATAGGATAATGATGATTGACCTCGTGATAGGTGAGAATCAATGATAGATTGATGATTGACCTCATGATAGATGAGGATCAATGATAGATTGATGATTGATAAGATTGTTGATTTGCGATATGTTATCATCATAGGAGGATTTCTGCATCTAGTGTAGGTTGATTCATATTTGATTGGGCGATGTGGTTTGATTCAGATTTGATTGATATGCCCCAGTAAAGGATTGATTAATGTATTGAGACTTGATGATGTTTTGATACTTGATGATGTACTGATACTTGATGTATACACTGATTCAGTTGAGACATTATGATTTTTTCCATTTTTCATGATGTATCTCTCCATGTTTGGATATCATTGTACACTTGACATTATGATTTTGAGGTTATATGATATGTGGTGATGATGATGATTAATATATGTGTTTATGATGTATGCAAATGATGATACAACTGATGTGTAACTATATGAGAATGATGGGATTTTGGTTAATGTCAAATGTACTCAACCCATTAATGATAGAAATAACATCACTCGTAATATTGTACCAGCCTTGGAGAAATCTATAAATACAACTGCAACACCTAGTATGAATGCAGCCTAAACATGCAAAGCTAACAATGCAATATTGTCATCCTAGTAACTAATTTATTGTGCTTGGTATCATCATTGAGCTTTTAAAATGTTGAAAGTGAGTACAAACATCGATGGTATAATTAGACCATGATGACTTGAGTACTACTTTCATGATGTTTGATAGTGCAAGTTAACACAAGCATCTAGGTGTAATTAAAATGAGATGACCTAAGCTTTCCTTGTGTAAACAGACAAGAGTTAATCGTTTTCCTATGCGAATTTAGAATATCATCAGTGATACTTTGTAGAGCACATCCCACGATGATTCACATAGTAGTAATGATCAAATCATAGATAGCAGACAAAGAAAAATATCATTTTTGATCATAGCTTCTCTAGTTCTTAACATCCTTGAGTTGCTCCTAAGAAATGATAACAACAATCACAATGCAAATAGTTTTGAACATTTTTGTTAAAGTGATAAAACTGTGTTTCAGAGTATCATCACCAAATGAAACTTGTTTTTGATTGACCTTGTTGTTGTTGGTTTGGATTATTGTTTTTTGGTGAGTCTGATTGATGTTCACAGTTGTAGCCCATTTGATTGTTGTGTTTTTGCCATGTTGTCATACTGTTGTCTAGACATCTATCGCTTTGTAAGCTCAAAGATGGATTGCCCCCAGGGAAACAAACCAATTTTATTATGGATATGTACAATAATCGACAAGCCAAAGTGAGACACGACCGACATAGCAAAATATGTACATGAGGCTCAAACGAAGGATGCAGATAGTGATAACAAAGAGCCAATGTGGTCAACCCATGTTCCAATAGAGGAAGAAGCCAACTTGTCACAAATAGCGCCTGTTGCCAGGTTTTCACCACTTGCTTTTATTGCACTTTTTCAGATTTTATAATTTTTTTGTTTTTTTCTCTTTTTTTTATTTTTTTGTATTTTTTGTATTTTTTGACTTTTTATCTTTTTCTGATTTTTTTGGATTTTTTATTTATTTTTGTATTTTTCTTTTTATTTTTAAATTTTGATCTTTTTTTTTTTTTTGGATTTTTGATCTTTTTTTTTTGTATTTTTCTCTTTTTCTGATTTTTTTTCAGGACTTTTTATTGATGAAATGTTATGATATGACTGTTTGAAGGAACAAGATGCCCCACAATAGAGGTAAAGCAACCATGGATAAATGATAGATCAAAATGAAAGATTCACTGCAAAATATGTCACACAAGCAACATATCTCTTGTCAAAAGATGACAATGGTTGATTGATTAGGATGTCAGAACTAATTGATTCCATAAGGCATGATGATAAGATTGATGATTGTTGATGATTGATTGAAAAAATATATGAGGATTGGATAATGTTTTACAACTCAACTCAAATATGATTTACATGATAAGATTCAAGGTTGCAAAGGGACATGATGACACAAATTTTGATAAGCTAGGAGATATGGAATGGAAGAAGGTGAGGATAAAAATAATGAATGGGATGATCAAGATCAACTAGGTAAGATACAGACACAAGGCCCAAGTATTTTTCCCCTATTCCTCATCAAGACCAAGGATGAGAAGAAAGGATGTATCTAGTAAGAATGATAGAATATGGATAAGATGAGAGATATGGTACGAAAGATATGGATAATGCATATAGGATAAGATATATGATGTTCAAGGAGATCCTTAACCTTGTCAAGATCAAAGATGGAAATGTGGAAGATAATATATGCATGATAGGAAGATGGAAGAAGGACTTAAGCATCAAGTTTCACAGCCAAATATCCCTTTCATAAACCATGGCAATGGGGATTAGACTCATAAATGTCGGCCTATTAAAGGTATGAAGGAAAGACTAAGGACTTATCCAAAGGTTTGGATTAAAGGAGAAAAATGGGGGATGAATGCTGGGTAATGGATAGGAAGTGGGAAGGCTTGATGATGGATAGATGGAAAGGATTGCAAGGTCAACATTGGCACACACCTTGAAGGGTGGTGAAGTGATGGAGGAAAAATAGATTTGGAAGACGATAGGTTTTTATATGCAAGATTGGAAGAAGCTTTTGGATTAGAAAATTTGGATGCCAATTTAGATTTTATTGCTTCTATGAGACTTTTTGAAATCCACATGACTTTTGACTTTGATATTTGCTTTGTGGGCCTTTGTGGCCTTTTTTATTTTTCTTTTGATTTTGGGTCAAATTTTCTTTTATTTTTGCATACCTCTTCGAGGAGACATGTTGATCCTTTGACACATGTGGATTTTGATATGGAAGCTTTTGACATTTGGCACCCAAATTGCTTCCAAGAGAAATAGGAGAGATGGATGGAGATGAATGGTATGGAGGTATCATGGATAAGTTGTTAGAGGTAGAATTTTGAAAGGGCATCAGGGATGTGTGTCTTTGTTGTTCTTGAGGAATAGGATATGGACCTAGGATAGATGGAAGGTTTCATGAACTAGGATGAGGACCTAGAATAGATGGAAGGTTTGGTGGATTAGGATTAGGACCTAATATTGATGGTAGGTTTGATGCACTAGGACACTTAGGTGTATAACCAAGGTCATGGTAATATGGGTTTTCTTGAGCAGAAAGGGGTTCTAGGATACCTTGTTCATGAAGGCCTAATCCTTTGCATTTGTAGTTCATACTTTGACACATTCGTTTACCAATGGGATATGTGTTGTTTTGAAACAAGATGTGAGTAAATTTTGGGGAGGATATGATATGGATGAAAGGATAGGTGTTGGAAGTAAACTGGAGAGGATGAAGGTGGAGGATCCCAATTTGTAGGTGTGTGGTTCATGAATAGGTTGAATAGGTGTTATAGGATCTTGACATGGGGATGATGGGGTGTTTTGATCTTGACCTGGAAAAGGATCATGAGGTGTAGGAGATGGAATAGCTTGTTCTTTATTAGGTGTGGAATCATCATGAAGTGGTATGGAAGGCATATCTTGATCTTGATGAGGAAAGGAATCATGAGTTTTTTTGGAAAGCATATCTTGATCATCAGATGGCTGGACATCATTAGATAGGATGGAAGAACTATCATGCTCCTGGGATGCAATGGAATCATGAGATGGTATGGATTCATTAGATGTGGTGGAAGGAGGACTTGAAAAGATACTTTTCTCTTGAGATGGAAAGGAGTCATCATGGATGAAAAGTGAAAGGAGGGGATCATCATAAAATACTTGAGAGATTCGGTCTTGGTCAAAGATTGGAAGAACTCATGGAATTTCAGTATCATTGGATGAAGTGGAAAGAATTTTTTGATCTTGAGGTGTAGAGGAGTCTATGACAACATGGTTTAGATTGAGAGATTGACATGAATCATTGGCTATAGAAGATATGATAGAAGAAGGAGGTTGGATGGAATTGTTAACTTGAGTGAAAGAATCTTGAAATTTATTTTGACTTATGGGAGATGAAGATAGATGCATGACATGGTAAGATTGTTCAATATCATTTGTATTTGAGGACTTTGATTTGGGCTTCTTATTTAATTTTTGCAAGAATTCAAAAACATTGAATTTGGATGTCGTTTTTGGTGAAGAAGGTGTCATGTCTAGATTTTTGTCAAATGAAGAAGGGCATATATCTGGTAGCAAATGTCTTTCTATGGTTGTTTCCCTTTGCATGTCTAGGATCTGTTGTTGAAGGTTTTGCACTTGTTGTGTTAAATCATTTAATTGATCCTCATCTATTCCAATTTGATGAAATCTATGAAGGGGTATTCTTCAACTGTTGCCATGATGGTTTTTGAGTTTTGATGTTCCTTATCCTTAGTTTTTTGCTTTTGGGACCTTGTTAAAATGGGCATGCAAGTGATGAAGGTTTTCTAAATTTTGATAATTGTTTAGGAGTGCCAAAGAGATACCTAGGTTGAATAGAAATAATAAATCCTATTGATGGGACTAAGGTAATAAAATTTGATGTAAAGCGTGTTGTTTCTGGATGAAGGATAATAAATCCTAAGGGAGAAACTCAACTTGATGATCAAATTTGGATTTTGATGATGATTGGGCACTTTTAGATGTTTGATCAATGTTTAGGTAAATAATTTCACTTGTAGAGGTCAATTTTAACAAGTTTAGACTCTAAGGAACCTAAGGAATAATTCTCAACTTGAGAATATTTTGCAATTTTGGTTCCAATTGTGAAATGGGGGACAAATTTCCTTCTTAGATGAGATGTTCAAATCTTTGGAAAAGTCTTGGATTTTGGAAATAGTAAAATGAATACAAGTTGGGGTTATTCTTTGAAGCTTTTCTGTAGAAATTGAAGACCAATCTCTCTCTAAATTCGTAGAGCGTTGAAAGACGTTTTTGATGAGCTTTTGGACTAAGAACTATGGATTTTGGTTTTCAGATTTGAATCTTTTGTGAAATCATTTGATAAAGAACATGTTTAGACTCTATTGCACATGAGGAATGATTTTGGATTGGAAAAGTTTTCTAAATCTAGTTTCAAAATGTCAGATAGGAGTCAAATTCAGCTCTCTGGTTATGATTTTGGTGAATGCGTCGTAACAGTCAGTGAATGCGCTGAAGGCAGATGCACTATAGCATGGATTGTATGTTCCATAGAAAGGGTCGAATGCGTTGCAGAATTAGATATATGCACTACAAAATAGCTCAAATGTGCCAAATTTTTGGGTGTATGTGTTGGGGAATAGCTCGGATGAACCAAAGTTTCAGGTGTATGCACTACAGAAGTTGGTAAATATGCCACATAAAGCAAGGGATGCATTGGTAAAAGTTGTGAATGCGCTATAAAAGAGGGTGAGTGGGCTGGAAAAAGTAGTGAACGTGCTATAACAAAGGGTGAGTGCATTGAAAAAAGCAGTTAATGTGCTATAGAAAATAGTGAATGCGTTGAACTGGGGAATGTAATAGTTTGCTGCCAGTTTACTTGATTTTTTCTGATTTTTTTTGTCAGAGAATGGTTTGTTTCAAGTGATGTGTTCTGAATCACAATTTTGCACTTTTCTAGTGTGTAAGGTTTTGTTTGAATTTTGTTTTGAAAACACTTTGACAAACACTATCAAGCAATTGTACACTCATATGGCTATGAAAGACTGTATTCTTTTGGACTTCACGTAGGTTTTACCCCAACCACACTTATTCTTAGCGGATGAATTCAAAAGCTTGGCCACACGGGCTCCCCCTTATAGTGCACTCACTTCTCAGGTCAACCAAGCTTCCAACCCCCATAAAACTCCCATGGCAGGTTGATCATCCCTACTAAAAACTGCGAGAATGTGGATGCCTTTGCAATGACCGTTGTTGCACCAAAGAATAGATAAAGGTTTTTGGACTATAACAAGGGTTCTAGTACGATCATTTTATTCATGGGGAATAATCCATGCGGCGAGAGACCATTGTTGCCCTTCTCGTCAGAACTATCCTCGTGATACTAACCTTTGTTCCATTACCCACATTTTATATACTGATTGGAAGTCGCTTGGCTTTAGCATGTTATTGGTTGGGTCATTCCTTGGGTGATTATTTTTTACCACAAGGAAAGCCCTCTAGGATAAACAAAAGCAAGAAAGTATACCTGTAGTTTGATCAATCTTTACTTCGCATGAATAAAGAGAGAACCCATGCTGTATACTCCACTCACACTCGCAGATAAACAATAATGGGTCTGGCTTTTTGGTCACCCAAATAAGGGGAGAGAATATGCCTACCATTCAATACACACAACATATAATGAAAATGAATGGGTTTGGCTTTTTGGTCACCCAATTAAGGGGAGAGCATATGCCTACCATTCAATACACACAACAGATAAAGAAAATGAATGGGTCTGACTTTTTGGTCACCTAGTTAAGGGAAGAGCATATGCCTACCATTCAATAAACACAACATACATGGTGTTCATTCCTTTCTAATTAGTCTAGATTCCTAATTTAAGCATAAAGGAAATAAATCACTCTAGCCCCTACATCAAATTTATCAGTAGTTTGTAATAAATGTTTCTTTGACAGGGTTCTTGAGTTTCAACAGAGTCTCTGACAACGTTTATAAAGCCTACACAATAGAAAAACATTCATTAGTTTTTCAAACCTGGGAGAAATTTATAGAGAAAATCAAATGCGCCATTACAATAACTTGATGCGCCAAAAAGGTAAATGTGCTGCAAAAATAAACCAATGTGCCATAGAAAACATGAAATGCACTACAAAACGTTGTAAATGCACTATAGAAACCCCTTGATGCACCACAAAATGGCGTAGATGCATTGGAGAAATCCTTTGTTGCATCAGAATAGTCGATAAATGCGCCAAAGAATATTTCGTATGCGTCGGAGGAATTAGCGGTTGCACCAGAGAAACTCACGTTTGAGCCTGTAAAACATACTTTCCAGAAAATATCAAAATAACAGGGGCTAGGCCCACGGTGGGCGCCAATTTATGTGTAAGAAAATATGTGAATTAAACTAATCAATAACACACAACAGATGCAATGTATTACATTAAGGGAATCTAAATTAGCAAAACACAATTCGATAAAGTGACTCCTTAAAAATATTCCATCTTTCTCTATTCTTAAATGTCCATGGTAATTGTGCTCTTAGATCTTAATTATGCACTAAATTATCGGGATGCCACCTAAGAAACGAGTAGCCTCTAAGCTAGAATGCAGAAACTATGTCTACACCTACATGATTTTGATGCTTTTGATTAAATGATGAACTAAATGATATGCAGAATGGTGATTTGATGTGTACAAAATGCTATTTAAAATGATGCACTACTGAATTAAACCAACGGAAATGCTATGGGAATGATCCTAAATGCTATGAACAATCTAAGATATATCTAAGAATGCAACCATGATTCTAAATTACTTGCTATACTATTCTAAATGTTGAATCAAAATGCAATTAAGCTCTCAAATGCTAAATGGATTTCTGCAGAGTAATGTTATGCAATCTTCTCTTATGAAAAAGTTGTAAATGAGCCTCTATTTATAGATTTCACCAAGGCATTAGGTGAGTTGGCAGCAATGGATGATCAATATTAAGTCTGGAGAGATCAATGGTGAGAAATGAGGAGGTTAGAGAGAATTAAGGAAATTGTCTCCTTTAGTAGAACAATCTTGCCAAGTGTAGAAAAAAATCAATGGAAAGAAGAAGCCATGTGTCCTTGAGTTGGTTAAAATTATTGAGGGTAAATACCCATGTTAGAAATTAGGAATAATTATTTTCATGTGACACATGGTGAGTTGGAAGATGACGTGGAAGGAGGTTAGAAGAATATGGAGAAATGTGACAAAATTCGAATTTAAAAATTCAAATTTAATGAGAGAGAATTAATCTAATAAAACAAATTAGTTAAACTTGTTCATTTTAATTAAATCATGAAGAAAGTGGTTTAGATAAGAGGAATTAAGAAATATGAACTATATAAATAAGCTTTGCAATTTATTTATATAGTAGAGGAAATAAAGATTTTATTAATTAAAAAATCGATATTTAATTAATAGTCTTGGACCAATTTTGGATGTATACACTTATCAACAAAAATAAATTAAAAATCTAAGAGACCGCTTTTTAAAAAATTCCTAATTTTTCTCGACAAAGCCATGCTTAAAACTATTCATGTAATTTTGTTTTGGCACCTTTTGGGCTGTGTTTTTGTAGTTTGTGTTGCTCTTTCAACTTCATGCTCAGCTATTGTAAGCTGTTTTGCAACTCTTGTATTTTTTTTACAACTACCTATTGATAATAACTTCATTCTTATAATACTTTATTTCAATATTTTAAAAAAATCGTGCTTAAAAATTAAAAAAGAAAAAGCTGCTCTATAGGTCCATGACATAAATACCCTCCCCCTACCCCTACCGCCAAAACCAAAAAGAAAAACTAATTAAAGTTAAACTCTTGCAAACACAATTTGTATGAGAACATCGGTGTTCAAACATAAAGCCCAACCGCTCTGTCGCTCTTCGGCGAGGGCAATCTTAGGGTTTCAAATCGTTAGGGTTAGGGTTTAAATTAGGGCTGTGTCTGTATTTCCTTATATAAAAAATCGAAGAGTTCTGACGTTAAATCAATGGCTTTGTTGCTTGTTTGGATTAGTCGTAAGGTAACCTCATTGATTTAATGGAAAATCTTCCGGAGGAATACAGACTTTATAGATGTGATTGATTTTAAAGAGATTTTTTCTTACTTCGATTCGCATTGAACTTCCAGACCTAGTCAGGTGGCTACTGTTTTACAAATGTCGGTAGATGCCGTTACGTGTCTGGTACATAAAGAGTGGGAGAAACGACATCACAGTTTGAGTTTTTCGGGCTGATGGTGTCGGACTTTCATGACGGTCTTCTTTCTCGTTGCTCAGTTGGTCTATCATTTGGCTACCTGAGCTCCAAAAGAATTCCACATTTTAAATTTATATGATTAAATTTTTTTTATCTTCAGTTGGTACAAATTTCATTATAATTATAGATACTTTCTTGCTTTCATTTTTTGCAACTTTTTAATTGTTATTTTCCTTTCGGTTTGTGCGCTCTTGTGAGGACAATAGTGGGTGTGCTTGCTATGTTAGAATTCTTTCTGTGCCTTTGCGACTGAACTTATAATTTAGGCATTTAGGGTTTTTTTTTCTATGGGGAAATGTTTAATTCAGTATATATTTTAGATAATAAAATTTGGGATTTGTTTCTTAATACTTTTAGGGTTTTACCAGATATACCATACTGTATTAAACTCTTTATAACTTCAGTGTTTTGCTGGGGATAAAACCTTCGTTACATTCAGGGTATGATTCCATGGTTTGTATTTTAATCGGTTCAATACAGTAATATCTTTAATTTTCAGTTCCTGGTGTCGAGGGATTGATATTTTTGAAGATTCAGAGCATCCAAGCTCTCGTGGGAATTAAAAGGGTTTGCATGAATTTATTATTTATTTCGTAAGAAGCGGAGCAATAGGGTTTTGCGATCCATTAAAGTGAATTTTTAGGTTTCTGGAGAACTTCGGGCCATTAAAGTGTAGTTTTTAGATTTTGGAGGACTGTAAGACTCCAGTGATCTATTTTCCCGATGACTGTATATGTTATTGATCAATATTGTCTGATTGACTTCTTATAATGTGAGATTTTTCTGGATTCAAGTGTGTTGCTTTTTCTTTACATCAATTCACAATTGAATCCAGAAAAATCTCTCGTTATTGACTCTGGAAATCTAGGTAATATTTTTGATTTCAATGTTTTTTTTTAACAATGTATATGGAACTTGTTATATTTGTTGTTAATTTGCAGAATTTTTGGGATTAAGTTTGATTGGTTAACCAATCACACTTAAAAAGTTCAAAAAAAAGGATAAACAACAAGAGTTAAAAAAAAGAAGCAACTGAACATTAAAATTAAGAACTTATAGCTATAAATGACATGGTTATAATCTAGATTTTCACCCCTTCGAAACTTGATATTAAACTTTCAAAACAAATAAAAGATATTCAAATCTTATTTTGTAATTTTATTTTGTTGTTACAATTTATTTGAGTTGGATTGCTAACATTTTAAATTTGAGTTAGAAGCATTAGTGTGCTTTGCAAAAGGTGGTATTGTTAGGAGACCAACAAAATTTATAACCATATGAATATCAGAGACAAAAAAATGGAAGAGGTTGATTTTCTCCCTACAAGAACTATATTTCAAAAGTGGAAGAGCAAAATTCACAACCATATGAATATCAAAGACAAAAAGATGGAAGAGATTGACTTTCTGCCTACAAGAACTATTCCTCAAAGTGGAAGAGTTTGAATGTTGCCCCTTTGAACAATGGGTTGAGGATCCTTCTTAGATCTCAAACCCAACAAAGCACTATTGTCTAGTAACAGGTAAAATTTATAGGCCTTTAGACAACCCCTTAAAAAGGTTCTGCCATGATTGGGTTTTTGATTCATTGTCATTAAAAATTCTTCATGAAGATTTGTCAGTCAACAAAGAGACATCTAGATCTTTACTATATAGAGCACTTGCCTTGTAACTCAACCTTGCAACTCATTAGAGATTGCTGTTGTGTCTTAACAAATACAGAATTTCTAAAATGGAGCTGCTTGTTGTCATGGAGGTTTTCTTGACATAAAATGATAAAACATGTTCAATAAAGAAGGGCAATAGAAAGTGGAGTAACCAATGGTATAATACTTTCTAGTGTAGCAATGGGTCTTTCAAGACACCAAAGCTATGCCTAAGAGCTATAAGACAAAAAATTGAACATAAACAAATGTCACAAGCCAATGCTTAAGTTCAAAGAACAAAATAACAAAATTCATGTGTTCAACATCAAGATAAACTAGTAGGTGGCTTGAGTGAAATAAAAATACACTCCTATGGGTTTGATGTTCTTTTAGCTTTTAAGTTAGTTATGTATTTCAATAATAACTTGTCTAATTTAAAGTTATCATCCTATGGCTAAAATGTGAAAGGAAAGTTGAGTGAGGAAACACTTCCTTTTAATCAAGGAAGAGGTTGCAAAATTTTGTTTGAAATCTTTTTATTTTAAGAGTTTTATTTAAGAATGCACATGCAATTAGATTAATGTCATATTTAAAGCATAAAACACATAACACAAAATTTACATGGGAAAACCCTTTAAGGGTATAACAATAAAACATAGATCAAATTGTATTATAGTAATATGACAATTATATGCAAAGTCTATGCTCTTGACAATTACATACAATATGCAGAGTTTATGCTCTTGCAATTGTAGTTTCATTGTGATACAATCTAGAGTTGTTGTGGTAGCATAATGACGTCTTAGAAATTTCATGGGAATACCCTTTAGGGAAAAAACCCACACTTAAACATAGATCAAATTCTATTATAGTAATATGACAATTATATTCAAAGTCTATGCTCTTGATAATTACATACAATATGCAGAGTCTATGCTCTTGCAAGTGTAGTTTCATTGTGATACAATCTAGAGTTATTGTGGTAGCATAATGACATCTTAGACATTACATGGGAATACCCTTTAGGGAAAAAACCCACACTAAAGCATAGATCAAATTGTATTATAATAATATGACAATTATATGCAAAGTCTATGCTCGACAATTACATACAATATGCGAGTCTATGCTCTTGCAAGTGTAGTTTCATTGTGATACAATCTAGAGTTATTGTGGTAGCATAATGATGTCTTGGAAATTACAATCAAACCACCTACACAAATTCATTAAGGCATGAATAAATACATCTCATACATGGGCATGTACATGCACGTACATGCAAGCACATGCAAAATTGAACTCACCCACAACTCCTAGTTGCTCCTAGTGACAATTTAGTCTTTGTTAAGAAAGTTTCCTCTCCAAGCATCAGTCAACAAGTCAAATTGATGCCACATGGCATCATGGCTAGGGCTTAAATTTGATTGCCGTCTGACCGTATTTAGAGATTTTTGAGGTAAAATATAATCAAAATATTAAGAAGATTGTATCAAATGTAAGGAGAGATTTTGGATAGACTGTCGAAATTTATATAGAATTATAATGATATATATATTTGATTTATATATAATTTTACTTACACTAAGGTATATCATAATGTTTTAAGGGCACCTTTGAATAGGTAACTGTCATCAAATTTGACAGGGAAGATCGGCCATCAAATTTAAGCCCTGATCATGGCGCTCCTCTTAGAGGTTTTTACAATTCTCAATGTCAAATTGAGCACCCAAGTGACAAGTGTCACTTCTCGCTTCCGCTTTTTTGAAGAGATAAACTAGTACACAAGTGGAACTTGCTTACTTATTACCAAAATATATTGTCACATGTCAACATGACACCCATTCTAGAGGGTTTAATGCTTGCTTCCTTCCCAATGAAGCACCCATGTGACATGTGTTGCAATTTGCCTTTTCGTACCTTGCATGTAGGATGCCAACTCTTTTGGATCCCACAAAGTAGATTAGCAATTTGGAAACAAATATAATTGTATTTAATAAATAAATTCAACAATTTATGGGCAAATTATTAATTAAATAATCATGAGACTCACTAAGGTTGAGACACCTTAATCCCAACAAAATGGATAGAACAACTTTAGAATATTGAATTAAGATCATCCTTGTTATCTCTTATCTCTTTAGAGGGTAAGGAAGGGTGATATTATTTTGTTAAAGAATATTTATTTATTTCATCAAGATATGCTTAAGAATGGAGGAGGCATGCCTTAAGATGCATTCAATTTGAGCTTAGACAAAGCAAGGCATTACAAATTTTGAGGCTTCATTATGAAAGACATACTTATAGGGGTCGTAGAAACCATGCATCATTAGGTTATTGATTATAAAAAAAACCATTGAGAGTGTTGGTGTGAACAAGCATATTACCTAATTGGTTTACCTCCTAAGTCATGCTCACATTAGTCTAGTTTATTTAAAGTACACATAGAATACTAATCACTTTATGTCTCATATTATAAGATTAAGACATTTGTCATAATCTTATGTAGTCTTTTGTTTCACCTTGGTCTATATAACCAAAACCTCTTGTACCTCTCATTGATTGTATATGATAATTTTATTTGTATTATTTGATAAGAATATAATTTATTCTTGTCATTTGATTTTTTCATTTAATTGTGCTTTACATTAAAACTCTATATCTTGGATAGCTATCTTTATAGCCAAAATTTACATGATATTTAAGGCATGTTGAGTGTCTTTGATTAGTCTTTTTGGGAGATCTCGAGTGTAGATATTGATGGATTTTTAAAAGTTTAGTTTGCTCTTCTCTTGTATTAAAAGATGATTTGGAAAATAAGAAAAGTTAGAAATATTATATTTCAAAGGGTTTTTTTTTTGTGGCTTTGTATTGTAGGTTCTTATTGGAGCATGTTAGTGCAAATTTAACTTCACTATAGAATTCAAAGTGTTAAAAAAATTTATTTAAGTTTTTTGATTTGTTCAAATTGGACATGTGAGGTTAGATCTACAAAGATTTGAAGTTGAAAGATGGTTGCCAAAAGATAGTTGCAATTTTGAAACATTTTGGGTCAATTTGGATGAAATTTGATTTTACCATTGTTTCCAAAAACCCAAGAACTTAAGGATTGACTATCAATTCATCAAAATCAAAACACTTTGCCTTAAGACTTTAGAGGTTCTTTTCTTTTATTGCTTGGTTGTTTGTTTCGTACAATCATAAAATTGTTTTTTTTTTAATATTTAAATTTAAAAAACTGTGTAGGTTTACTACCTATGCAAGTAGTCACCCATGATAGTGTGCCTAAGAGGGTGCCATTAATGCACCTCCATAAGCCCAACCTAGCCCCATTATGCATGTTTTATGTTGCCATAATTTGTCAATGTTGGAAAATTTTAATAGAATATATTGGTCGATATTGTTCATAAAACAACTCATTTGTTTGAAAAGCATGTGATACAATGGAAAGCGATTTTGCACCAAAATAAGGGTAATTTTCTACAAAATTAGTCGATTTAAAACTTTGTGAGTGGTTTTTTGATAAATGGATGATTGTTTTGTAGGAAGGGAATATACTAGTACCCAAGGAGAATATTTCGTCGACTAGTATGCTAATGCCAGTAGGTTGATTCGTCAAATTGCCCCCTCTCCATTGAAGTTTTTGTTTTGGTAGTTGAACTTCCAAAGACCATAACTTAATCATTTGACCTCTTTTTTGTGAGTAATTTTTTTTGTTATTATTTGAGGCAAACAATTTCGAGCTTCATAGTGGTGTAGGCAAGTTTTGATTTTGGTGTTTGGTTTTTTTAGAAATTGTAAATTTTCACATATGTTGTTGAGTAGTTCTTGTTTTGAGAAGTTTTAGGGCTTCGTTTAGGCTCATATAGTAAAAACAAGAAAGTTTGATTTTGGTGTTTGGTTTTTTTAGAAATTGTAAATTCTCACACATGTAGTTGAGTAAATGTCAATTTGAGAATTTTTAGGGCTTTCTTTGGGTTCATATAGTAAAAAAAATGTGCAATTTTTTTAAAAGTACATTTTTCTTGTACTTAACAATGGTGTAATTAGACTAATCTCATTTTGTTAAAAATATTGTACTTAATTTTTGTGGTCAATTCTAACATTTGCATGCACTAAGATCAAGACTAGTTCATTATTTTTGACAAGTGACACTTGTAATCACATTAAATATAAAGTGTCAAAATCATATATTCCTAGGGGGATCCTTGATTGACTAAATTTAGAGGAGAATATTCTTATGGTAATGGTTGTATTCCTCTTGCTTTGTGTTCTTTCCCTCTTACTTCATCATGGAGCAATCTTTAGTTTCACTTCTAACACTTTACAACTATCTTAATTGGAAATATGAAATGAACAAATTTTTAAGCGTTAAGAGATTGTATGATATTTCATGTGTTTAATGGTGAACCAATTGATGGCAAAGTTAAAAGGAATAAGTGATTGAATAGTGGTGAAGAAGCCATTGGTTATTTTTGCTTGTATGTCTCTCATTAGTTGTTTCACATTGACCCCTTAGATACACTTATAGCTATGTGAAGTGTATTGCCAAAATTGTTTGGGCAAACAAATGAAATCCAACGACATTTGTTGGAAAATGAACTAATAATTCTCAATCCATGTAATCTTGACAACATATAGAACTTCATCACCAAAGTCATGTCACGAGGAATACAATTTAAGGATCACACAATCAAAAAATCAAATACACAATTGGTATTAATTGTTTTCTTAAAGCTAGGACCTGAGTATTCAATGTTTGTCTACTTTCTATGTTACAAGAATGCCTTTGGGAGTGAGTTTAATATGCTTTGAAGCTCAAAACTTTGAAACTCTAAATTTCACTAGCTCATTCTATAACTAATTTAAATAGATTGTGTTTTCTTGTATAAACAAAAATTATGGTTGAATTCATTAATTCTTATTTTACTACTCATGATGGTTGTAGAGGGTCTTTAATATCCTTATTATGAATGTAAATTATTGAAATGATTGATAAGACTTGGTTTATACCCCTCCACTAAGATTAATTCTTGTGGAAATTAATGTGGTAGGAGAGTTGGTAGGTGTCATTAATGTGTCGCTCCCCTTTTGTAAAAGATTGCTATGGAAGTGGATATTGAAGTTGTCAAGGATGATTTTGTAATTTTATAATGTTAACTTTAAGAATTTAATTTGAATGTTTTGATTGCTTTACGAGAAAAATTAAGTGGAAGTGGACATTGATTTTATTTCTTTAAAATTTTCACATCTAACATCTTCCTCAAGGACCCTCCTTGATCCTAGATGGCTCAAACTTAACTTTGATGATTCAAAAAAAGGAAACCCGGGTCAAGCAAGAGGGGTTGAAATTCTTATATATTTTAGGGGTTGTATTATTTTTTCTTAAGCTGTCAACCTTGGAATTCAAACATTTAACTTTGTTGAGGAAGTGATAGTCTTCCATTACATTCAAATAGCCAAAACAAAGGTTTAACTAAGGTGATAATTAAATGAGACTCCAAAAATATCATGTTACATGGCAAAGCCTCCCCTAGCTGGTCTTATGTAGACATCATAAGGGAATCATGAATGAACATGATTAACCTTGAGGATCACATAATTAAGAAAACTTTCGGAGAGGGAAACTTGACGATGAACCTTCTAGAAATTATGGGATTGTAGATTGATTCATTTATGATTTGGAATGATTCTAACTCTTCACTAGACCATATGAATATTAATTTTCAACATGAGGCGAGAGATATCAAAATCCCTAATGTCAAAAGAAGTATCAGTTTATCCATTTGATATGATGGATCCTACCCTTCAAGGGCTCCTTAATTATGAAAGATTAAATAAGGTGATTAATTATCTCTTCTTGAATTGTCATGCTAAATTAAATTGTAGACCTTACCTTGGTGTTGATCAAAGAAGCTTTTGGTTAATTTCCCCCCCTACCAATTTTTGTCACTATTTTGTTGTTGTTGTCCTTGTCGCTAACCATGGGGGAGACCTACTATAAATTGAGTTGAACAATTGTAAAGGCTTCAAGAATAATCAAGAGGTGTGGTCCATTCTTCAAAAGGGAAACCTTTCTCCCAATATAGAAGCCATGAATGGCTATGATTCTATTCTCTCAACAAAATTTTCCAATTTTTGAAAGTCTGGCACATTCTATGTTCTAGGCATTTCCTTCTATGTTTTATGAGCTAATTACCACTGCAATGGGCCTTCCTATGGAGGGTATTAGGATTTCAAAAAAGGTTATTTAGGAAACTACCAAGAGAACAGGGGAGGAAAGAGAACAAAGGGGAAAGTGAACAAGTTGTTGAATAGCTTCAACAGGGATGAATCGACTAGAGTTTTGAAGAAGATAATGGAGATGTTAATGAGGCGTGTATAACTCTTGAGAGCCATTAAAAGTAGTTACATGCCTATATATTTCAAATTTTGAATCATTTTTGTCATAATGTCAAAATGGATTTTTTCTTCTAGTTATTTTCTTTGTTGGAAGAATTGATTCAAAAGGTTTTATTCACTGGTAAATCTATGCCCCTTCACAAAGGGCTTATTTATCAACTCTATAGGTATACTTTAGTCCTTACCCTAGCTCACCCTATCCATCTTAGGATCTATAATCCCTCTTTAATTCAAAAGGGGGAGGATGCCACCCAAAATAAATTAAAATTGAATACCCCATTATCTTCGATGGACCATATCTATCCCCTTATGGTCCATAACCCCATAGTTGACCCATCCACTTCCTCGTCTAGAGCTTAAAAGGTTTTCTTTAAGGAACCCTTGGAAGGCTATTACATCTCTATTTTGATGACACGTCTACCCTTGTTAGCTCACCAAGTCAAGATTCCACCCCACATTCCCCCCCTACTAGTGTCAATCTCTCTCCTCAAGAGATGTCTGAAGCCTAGTTTATTCAAAGCCCTAACACCCCCAATATTTTTAACCTACATGTGAACTCACACATTGCAACCTATGTATCCAACTCAAGGAAAAATTTAATAACTTTTGCATGTCATATAATATTCATAATGTTAATCTGAAGTGGTAACTTTCTCAATGACATACTACCAAAAAAAAATTTAGAAATAAGAATCCCTTGTGTTAGAAAATCCTTGGAGTGGCCCAAGGAGGATATCGACAAAAACTTGTGGGAATTTGTCAAAAGGATGATTGCTACTTTTGAAAAACGGGAGTAGTTGGATAAGGAGGTGGAGAAAATAAATTAGGTCACTAGTACTCTTGAAGATTGGAAAAATATAGAAAAAATAGGTTGGAATCATAAAAACCAGCCAGGAAAATATTTACAAGAATTTTCTAGAAATTACTATTTTTTGCAGAGTTTCTTAAAAACACTACTACTACTCTCTAGGTTTTCCAACAAGAGTTGGAGAAGAGGAAATCCAAGCACAAAATGGAAGAGACTTCTTTTTATATTCTTCCCCCTGACTCTACTAACATCTCCAACATTAAAAAGAAGAAAGGTAAAGAAAAATATGTCATCTAGAGTGTTATCCCTACAGGTCATTTTGAAGATGAGAGCACAATACCCAAAGAGTTTTCCTTTGAGGAGAAGATAGATTTTTTTAACAAAGAATGGCAATGCCATCAAAGGCCTAAAATTGTTAGGTAACTCATAGCTGGGTTCTTCTAGTAAACTACTATTTTTTTTCTATTGTTGATGGTCCTCCCTCTTTTTCTATAGTTTATTCTATTTAGTTTCCCTCCTAGTGAGATTTTTCCTTCTTTCTTTTATAGTATTTTTGTAATGGGTTCAAGCCCTTTCTCATGTTTAATCTTGTGATATCAAAATGTTTAACCTATTCTAAGCAACTAAAATGCCATGAAAAAACATAATGAAACACCTCAAGATTAGCCTAAGAAATTTGTAAATGCAAAGAGGAAAAGTGTAAAATGATACTAAATAGATATACCTCCCTTTTGCAGCTGAAACTCCTTGGTTGGCCCTTGATTTTGATTTGGTTTGTATGCTCCTTGATGGCTTTTGATACAACTAAATGAAAGAATTGACTGTGTTTGAATGCAAATAGATGAAATTGATGGCTAAATGAGTGCACAAAATGGCAGCATTTAGTTGCAAAATGGCTAAGTATTGAAAATGCCTTAGAGGATGGGGTATTTATAGAGAAACTTGAATTCTCTAAAGAATTCAATAGTTGGGATTTATCTAACAAGGCCAAGATGAAGGGCTAAGGTGAGTTGAGGACTCACAAGCCCTCACATTTTGACATGTGGAATGTGAGATGGCTAAGGGTGAGATGATGTGTAGGTGATGTGGAAGGGAGGTACATGATGTGGAGGAAGGACAAGTACCTTCCAAGTACCTTGGGGAGTGAGAAGATTTCCTCAAAAAGGAACTTCTTGTCCCCAAGTGGGAGTGAAAATGACATTTGAAGAATTTTGGAATTTCTCAAAAATCTCTATGGGAAAAGTGAAAGTGGTTGGAGAAATAAATGTGCATGAAAATGACATTCATAGGAGAATCTAATGGCTAAGAGAGGGTCTCCTAAAAGGTGGGAATTGGTCATATGTGCATGAGGTGACAAGTCAAATATTCTAGAAGCCTTGGAAAGATAAAATGTGAATTAAAAATTCACATGGGGGGGAGAGAGACCTAGGATGAATAAAAGTGAATTAAAAATTCACATGGGAAAGAGGGTCAATGCCTAGAAAGGCAAATGGAAAGATTGACTAAAAAGTGGTGCTAAAAGTGGCTAATGACTTTGATTAAAGTTGTGCAAATACTTGATTATGATAATTAATGGAAGATTAGAGACAAGTGGCAAATGTAGGAGGATGTGACATTAATCCTTGATTAAGAGGATGCACACCCTAAATATGAATTAATTAAATTAATTCAAATTAGAGATGGATTATGGAGGATGTGACAAGGAGAAAGAAAAGAAGAATTTTAAATTGATTTTAATTCAAAAGATTAAAATGACTAAATTAAATAAATTGGTGTATTTATTTAATTTAGAGAGGAGAAAGGTACCAGATAAAGTGTTTAATTATTAAATTAAATACTTTAAGAGTCTTATGTGGGAAGTGTAATATTAAATAAATAAATTAATATTGACAGAATTGATGAATAAAGAGGTAAATTTGATCATATGGGAGTGATCAAATTTGGGTGTCTACAAATATAATCAAAACATCTTCTTTCGTAAGAAAACATCACAATACTTATCCTCTTAAGAAAATGATAGTTAACTCTCAATAGGGTACTTTGCAAGAAATAATAGGATGGCCATATATAAATAAAATGAAACAAATTAGGTATGATAATAGACCAGGATTTTGCAAACTTCCTTTCTATTAGAATTTTGGCACCTTTGCTCCTTTATAGGGAAATGGTATGAGAATGGATTGGATGTTTAGATACTTATTTAATTCCACATCTCAAATCCACTTCTATATTTGAATTTATAAAAAAAATGAATTATGATAAATGATGACTCTTACCACTTGACAACTTGGACTTTTGTGGAACCATCTAGGAGTTATTTATGTAGATCAAATATTTAGTAATCCTAAAAAAGTTTGCAAACATAAAAATGACTATTTATAGTCAAGGGTTTAAAATTGTAACTAACTTTATGGGCATCCTTAGGAAAATAAAAAAAATCCCTAGGAAAATATTGGAGATGGGATGTCAAAAATAAATTTCTCTAATTTGTAGCTTGGAGATGTATTTTTGCCATGATTATGATAAGAATAAATCACCAAATGGAATGAGATGAATGGTATGATGAGAGGCCACCTCACTATATATACCATTTTCCACCAACATTCATGCCAATCACATCGCCAACATAAATGTCATGCGAGCAAAGGATTTCCAAGTTATAATGTGAAGGAGCAAGTGTCACATTGAAATCACCTTGTCCCATTTGGCAACCTTTGGTTGATGTAAAAATGGGCTAGGTGGACAAGAAAAAGACCCTAAAGAGTCCAAAAAAGAACATACCTTCTTTGAAATATCATCCAATTTCTAGTTGCACGTGAACCTTTTCTTGATGTCATTAATGATAATCATTGAATCCCCCTCAACGATCAAATATGATATCCCATTCTAAATAACAATTGAGATGCTTAAGACCAAGGCTTGGGATTTTACCTTATTATTAGTACCATTCTTCAACTTTTCTGAAACTACCATGATTAGATTGCCTTCCAAGTTCTTAATAACACATCCAATACTAAACAATTTTAAATTCTCTTTAGAAACACCTTCAGAATTGAGTGTGAAACTGTTAAAAGGAAGAGAGATCCATTTGATTGAAACTCTATCAATAAATATAGGTTGAGACCCAAAAATGTTATAACAAGAATTACAAATTATTTGTTACTAACTTATTTATAAATTAGAAAATTTAATCAACACAAAAACGACATCAATTGCCATAGATAGCAAGAATGAGCAACCATTATCATCCTATGGACACGAGCAATGTGCAAGATGAAATCAAGTTTAAAATTATTTGGCATGTACCTTACTCTAGTGACCTAATATGTTTCTAAAACTTTCTCTAATTAAGACAATTTGTTTTACTCTGAAATCATTGTCATTTTCAATAAACTGTTTTCTTGTGTTTCGAACTGCTCGCCGCCCAGGCACGATGGATGTGTGAAAAAAATCGACTTCCCACATCACCATCAAGCAAATCCAACTCAGTACTCCACCCATCACAGTCAAACTTTCCTTTCATGTCTTTCACTGCTCTCTTAAGCATTTCAAACAATATAAAAAATATCCAAATTTTGATTGTGGACCTTCACAAGCAAAGTCCCTCACTCTACCACAAAGAAACCCTACAAAAATCTTCCATGACACCTTCCAAGTGCAAGCCAGCGGCTGCCTTAGAACTCAAGTACATCATTTTGATATAGTAAGAGCAAAACTGACTGTCAAATTCAAAGACTTGGCCACGAGTTAATAACTTTGGCATGAGAGAAAGCTATTTCCCAAGGCCTTCAATTTTCTTTCCATCCCAGCCAGCTTTGAATTGGCAATGGAAGGAAACTTCTGTTGAATAAATATAAATCCATAAAAATTGCGAGGAAAAAGTTCCAAACATACCCCACAACTAGTATCAAACTTATACGAGTTTGGTGCTCTGCTAACTGGTATCTGAACAGTACCAGTAATTGGGTTTCTGTAAAATCTGAAATTGCACGAGATAGTCAGCGTCATTCGCCACCACCACTTTAGATTCATTAAATTTCAAAATTGATTTCACTGGCCAGTGACTACATAAGCATATGATTTGTGTTTTTTCTTTCAAAGGACAAGATTCAGTAGCGCTTTCCGTGACAAACAAAAGAAATTTCTAGATCCAAGCAAATGAACTTGTTAGAATCCAATCAAGTAGGAGCACCAC
>VDFB02000017.1:69416437-69830753 GCA_007258455.2 Sequoia sempervirens
CTCCATCAACCACTACCCCGAAGTGGTTTCCTGAAATTCTTAACGACCCTTATAAGGAGCAGCTGCACCTTACTCTTTCCAACATCAATTCTACCCTCTTGCATCTCATCAAGTTTTTTGCCTAAACCAAGGATAGAGATACTTTGAAGCCTCATGAAGATATTAGTCAACCTTTTGCACCAGCAGTCTGAAAGCATTTGCCATCTTCAGAAAGGTAATAAGAAACTCATGGAATATGTGGACAACCTTTTATACAGCCACCATAATTTAATCAACCTTATTGAAGCTATTGAGGTCATCTTCACTGCTGAAAAGAAAAAAGAAGCAATTGAACAAGACAATTCAGCAGGTTGCAGCCAAAAAAGGAAAAAAGCCATGGCAAGTGCCACAGCTGTGCCAACCACCTTTTCTTGCCACTCCTTTATTAGTTTCTTCAAACTGACTGGCAAGGTGTCTGCTGCTGCTTGGAGATCAACTCAAAGGAACAATGAGCCAAGCAAAACAATGAAGGAGGTTTCCGTTGACTGAAAACACTTGCTCGAGGATAAGTCTTTACTCATCTTTCTTTCCGTGATATCTACAGTTTTATCTCAGTACTACATGATATAGTTTTTGTAATCACTTTATAATGCTGTCATGATTTTTTGATGCTGTGGGAGCCTCTTGTTATCTTTTCAGTTTGCTTTGTTGCCCTCTAACTTCTTACAATTCACAGTTATGGAATTTTGTAAAAAGCAATCACTTATCCAGTTATAGAAGTTTAGTCTGCACTTGGGATTTGTTGGTTGAAACTTAGCAACTTTCTTAAGGCAAGATGCATGGAAATATTGTAAATATATAAATAGGATACGTCACATCTCCACTATTACAAAGATTATTGTAAATATTGTAAAATTTGGTGACATGTTTCATTTTTTTATTGCTTGAGTGTGAATTGTTTATAACGATAGAGCCTAAAGAAAATCCAATTGACCTTTAGAAAATGATGCTCACTCCACTGTTCTTCCCATTGTTTCAACCAATTTTGTGCCACCTGCAAATTCTCTTGGGGAAGCCAATTATTTTTCTTCTTATGGGAATGAAGGAGAACTATACACTGCAAACATGTGCATAATTAATAAGCTTTGACTATCACTCATATAACATGCTGTCTGTTTTGGGAATAAAGTCCATGGAGATGTTATCCCACCACCAATTAGGAATGGGTAAGGGCTACAAGTGTTGTAGATTCTCACTGGATCTGCACTTATTTCTTTGAGAAATTCGACATACAAGGTCAAACTTTTGTATGCTCCCTTTCAAACCTTTCTTCAAAATACTTTCGTGATTTGTTGATTAGATTCTAGTAGAATCTCTGTACCAAAAGAAAACTCCCCTATCAAGAAAATTTATCAAAGGGGATTTGTTTGATCTCTGGTTGATAAGTTACTTGCCAGATTGGATTCGATGCTGCGTGGAGTGGAATAAAGATGCCTATTGTCGGATGTTTCTTTTTTAAAAAAATAATTGGCTATGTCAAAAGCATTTTCTATTTGAAGAAGACTCAAGCTAAAATGCGTGATCAACGATTCATATTGGATACAATGTCCCTGAAATATGCCCCTTAATTTTTTTCTTTATTTTTAATATCAATTACAATTGCAACATGCACCCGTTAAAGTTAGCTCCAAAACCAAAACGATGCGGAATAGTAACTCTAACCAAGAATGCGCCCTAAGATCACTGAAGGAGGAGGGGCGGGCATATGGTCAGAGGATCCCTAGGATCTAATAACTCAAAAGCTGAAACTGATTACAACTGTAAGTGAAAAGATAAAACTCAACGCCAAGAATGTTCACCAAGATCCTTGGAAGGCAAGGTGATAGCATATAGCGGAGTACTTATTACAAAACTGAAATAAACTTAGGCAGTGAACCAACCATGAAAGATTTCCGCACAACCACCAATTCAATGGGGAGAAAGAATTACAAAGCAAACTAATTCATCCGTTGCGGTGGACATCCACTCGTGAGTGGGGATTCTCCACTTAAACAGTGGGTACAAGGAAAGATTAAACATTCATTCTCCACACTGGTGGTAAACCATCCAAGGGTGCCTAATGTGAAATTAAATGAAATAATTGCAGCAATAAAGGATTGGAATAGTACTACTCTTTACAGTCTTACAATATGAGAAAGACCTGCAAAATTACATGAAAATTACAGTAGCTTCAAGGCACATAAGAATTAGATGTTCCCACACAATTAACTATCTTTCAAATGCTGAAACATGAATCAAAATCTGAACTTCTAAAAGTCTGATAATTATAACCAGCAAACTGAAAATGAATAACCAGCAACTGTAAACTAATAAAATGATCACAACTCTTTCAAAATACCTCCAATTGATATGAAATAAATTGCAATTGTAGCTATGGAGGATGGCGCCCAAGATCAAGCACTGAAACAACATCAAAACTCCATCTAAAACTTCAAGCATGAATTCCAACACCTTCCAGCAAGGGTACGACCTTCTAGGAGGGTCGACTTGCTCTTAAAAATTGGAATTAGCAAATTAAAATCTGAAAACTTGCCAAAAGGGTCGCCTTCAACCTCACAATAGATATCTTCAATGCCCAAAATGAAATTAAATTTGTCTAAAGAGCTGTGAATGAAAACAACTTTCAGCCATAACATAACCAGCAACATGAAAACTGGAAATATCTCACCAAAACTCCACAATAATGCTCAATATGTACTTCTGGATGAAGCACACTCCCAATAGACCATCTTGTTAGTTTTAATGATCAGATTAATGCACAGAATTTAATTCAAAAATCAGACACTATAACACAGCAGATGCCCTGGGAAATCCATCCACTTGAGGGAGAAAAACCCAGCAACAATATATCACTTATATACTGAATCTCAACAATGAAAGACCCCTTTACAAGAGGCCGATATGAAGGCCAAATACAAGCATCAATGAATGATGCAACACAGCCAACTCAAGAAGACAACTCGCTGATGCAAAACTCAATCTCAGTAAATATTGAACTACCTTGTGAAGAACTTGCACTTGATGAAGGACGAACAAGAATAAAATCTGATAATCAACAATGAATTTCTCATCGAATATATATACAATATAGAGGGAGAGGTCGTGTCTCTCCAAAGCATCATGTCGGCCTCCTTGAAACATCATGTCTTCACTAAAGAAGTCGGCTATCTTGAAATTTGCACTTCCTCCTAATTTGTATCAAGGTCGGCCTTGATATTAATCGTGCTTCTTCATTATAATGTGTTTACTTTAACAAATAGAGATGTCTTTTCAATAATCGTGCCTCTTAGAGTCTTAATAAATTAAATAGCCATAGGCTACAATTTAATTTAACTCATGTAAGGAGGATCGCTGGAAGAATAGGACCGATGCTGCTCAATAACATCAACACTCCCTCTCAGCTAGGGAGTATACTTCCAGCTGCACAAGACATATCACCTCATCATGATGTCTACCACTACGGCTACAACCATAAGTGGAAAGGGAGAATATCACCTCATCGTGATATCAAATATCACCTCAACATGATATCAACCATAATGGCTACAACCATGTATGGTATGTACAAGTGTTCATCACTTGCGTGATGTTGTCACCTCAACATGATTTCATCATGGCTCTCCCAGAGGGTGAAATACAAGTACAAGAAAATCATCATGGACTCTCTCACGTGATGCTGTCATGGAGTCACACACATGACATCCACCATGGCTCTCCCAGAGGGTGGAATCAAGGGATTTCACCTTGAACTTCTCTTATAGAGAAGAACTCATTAACAAGGGATTTCACCTTGAACTTCTCTCACAAAGAAGAACTTGTTTAACAAGGGATTTCACCTCGAACTTCTCTCACAGAGAAGAACCCGTTAAAGAGGATCACTGATACTGAGACTCTTTCTCAATTAAGGCTGAATTCTCCACCATACCAAACTTATCTCGAAAGTACACAAACTTTATTCTGGAGAGAGGTTTGGTGAGAATGTCTGTCGTCTGCTCATCAGTGTTGATATACCTCAACTGTATAGCCTTCCTCAATACCATATCTCTGATATAGTTGTATTTGATCTCAACATGCTTGGTTCTGTCATGAAACACAAGATTTACATAAAGCTTCACACAGCTTTGGTTATCACAATGAATGATAGTAGACTCCATTGATTGTCCAAACAATCCTGCAAGGAGCTTACAAAGCCACACTGCTTCCCGAGCTGCCATACAAGCTACAATGTACTCTGCCTCTACTATACTCAACTCTATAGATGACTGCTTTCTGCTGCACTAGGATATCATAGTAGATCCCAAACTGAAGCAACATCCAAAGGTGCTCTTCTGATTAATGACACACCCTACCCAATCAAAATCAGTATAACCATGCAGCTTCAAAAATCCACACCTGAAGAATACCTCAGCCCATATCCAACTATGCCACGCAAGTATCTCAGGATAAGCTTCGCTGTAACTAGATGAATTTGCCTGCAATTTGGTCATATCTTCAAGTTCAGTAGGCTCCCTCTGTTTAAGTACTTGCATCAACCTTCTGACCTCATCGTCCAAGATTGCCTGCAATGCTTGCCTTAGACAGTAGACCTCCTTGACCTTATTGCAGATCACTCTATTCTGAATAGGTTTGCAGAGCTACCAATATCAAATACAGATGATTGTCTTGTGCAATTTTGATCTCAGCAGCTGAAGAGGTCTTTCAAGGATTTAACACTTGGCCTTGCAACACTACAACCTTCACTTCTTCTCAGTGAGTTACAAAACTCCCTCTTGATCCTTGCTTCAAAGATTGCAAAGAAGACTTTTGGAAGTGAGCTCCCTCTAACCACCAACTCAGTCCCATGGCTACTTCACGCTTGATCATTTCTTTGGTCGGCATGACTTCCTCACAAGATGCGTCAAGCTTTTCATCACCAAACAATCTCTCATCACCTTCTTGCTCCTAGATTCATCCTGGAAGCAATTTAGAGAGAGATTACTAACAGTTTATAATTATCCAAAGAAATATCAAGGCTAGAATCATTCAAAGTTTACTATCTCAGGTTATAACAAGAATACATAAGAATTTATGAAAAGTGTTAGAACATAAATAAATAAATCAACCTAAAGAGAAATATATCAAAAGATCAGAGTGAAGGGATAAAGAAACTTATCTTTATATAATTTTTGATATAACTTTTTCTTCCATCTTTTACTCTCGAGAGTGCTAAACTTAGCACAATAAAAGATAATTTGCACAACTACAGATTTCTTGAATGCATTATGCAATTAGCATGTAGAACCAACTCTCTCCAAGAGTTAAAGGCTCTATCACAGTTCATGCATCAGAGAATGATATCGATGTGACCAACTAATCACCATCGAGAATGCAATTCTGTTTTTATTTCAGAGTCACACTAAGAAATCTTTCACAACCAGCATGAAATAACTTGCAATAAGTGAGATCTTCAAAGGATCTTATGCTAGTGAACACTTTTCAAGAGAAGCCACTATCTCTCTTTACTAATTACAAGATCCAAATAAATGATATAACTCAGCAAACAAAGAATACTTATCTCTAAATATTCTAATGGATGCGGTTACTGGACACCGTATGATACATTGCTTTTGCGCTCAGATTAGTCCATGACCTTCACTGCTTGAACATAGGGCCTTGGCAAGGTTAAATTTGAACATGGTCTTTGACCGTTCAAATTTACGATGCACTTTATTTCCTACTGCACCCCACCAGATTATGAAACAGGTGCAACACGCTTACTAGCAGCACATGATGAATGAAGGTGACACCAAATGATCTCATCCACTGGATCACAATTCAAGAGAAAGGCAACATGATCTTTACTATACACGACGTTAGATCTGCACAACTCAGCAAACTGACTTTCAACTTCAAAAGAACAAAAAAAATGAATTTAAGGATACACAAAAGAATACTTATCTAGTAATTCATCCAACAATGACGAATTGAACTTTTGTCTGAGAGCCCATTCAGGATTCACAAAATGCCAGATGTTGATAGATTGTAATGTGTGCCTTCAATCTTTTTGGGGCTCAATCCAATCATCATCGTGTCCTAGCATCAATTGCTTTCACACGACAATTCAACTCGTTATTCTTTTTTGAGAAATCTCGACACTTAATATTGTGAGTTCCTGTTGATGGTGCGATGAATCTCCAAAATGGAGCAACCAAATATAGATGAGGTCGCATGATCTCCTCCACAGTCTGCATGAAGTTGATTCCCAATGCTTGTGATGACATCGGCTAGAGATAACACTGTTAATGATGATCGTAGCTTCTAGAATGAAGCCGGCTAGAGATAACGTTATCTTGAGAAATCAGAATTTCCTTAGAATTGCTTGATTCTGAGAAAACACGACACTTAACTCTCCCTATCTTTCAGATAAGAACGAATATCTTGACTTTTCTTGCATCCAATGCAAGAGAATGCGCAACTGGTAGAGACATGATACGATTAGGCGCAACATTGATGAGATGATCCAGTAGATACCTTAGAGAGTGAGACGAGCTAGCCTGGTGATTATAGATCTTTCTTTGTGGATGAAGACTGCTCGATGCTCAAGCAAAATATAGAAGACGCCTAAGATTGAACCACTTTCCATTTGACTTAAATCATCTGTTCATGCTACTCTCTTTGCCCCGTTGTCAATACCTTTAGAAGATTGTTCAACTCCATGCCATCATTGTAATTCCCGCCGCTTGAAGATAACCAGATCATATTAGTATCCTATCAGATACCGATTATGTCAACCATAGGATGCAGTGATGGATATCCATATGAGCATCGCCGATGTTAGAATTTATCAGTCCAACCCCTATCAAAGGTGTCACCTTTATATGGAGTCGGGCTCTAGTAGTTAGGAGGGGAGTCGAGCTCTAGCATTATTTCTTGATTTCCTTTGCCACTCTAGCGTCATTTCCAAAACACTATTGGGGATTGCCTAGAGAAATGTCGACAGTCAAGGATTTGTTCGGGACTCTGACATATACATGTTGATCAGATAGCATCTTTAACGGGACCCTTGACCAATTCTGCTCCCGAAGCCTCCACCTGACTTGATCTTTTAGACGGCTCTCGAATATAAATTATTGGCTCTATGCCGTCACTTTCCTCCTAACTTGTCACTGCTAGTATAAGAGGCAAATTGCAAATTCCCACGGTTTTTCATATTGCAATGATGACACAAAATAGCAAGGAAAGAGAATATTGCTGTAATACAAAATCTAATCAAGATCTTTTTCAAACCCACTCTGATACCATGTTAGTTTTAATGATCAGATTAATGCACAAAATTTAATTCAAAAATCAGACACTATAACACAGAAGATACCCTGGGAAAACCCTCCACTTGAGGGAGAAAAACCCAACAACAATATCACTTATATATTGAATCTCAACAATGAAAGACTCCTTTACAAGAGACCGATATGAAGGCCAAATACAAGCATCAATGAATGATGCAACACAGCCAACTCAAGAAGACAACTCGCTGATGCAAAACTCAGTCTCAGTAAATATTGAATTGCCTTGTGAAGAACTTGCACTTGATGAAGGACGAACAAGAATAAAATCTGATAATCAACAATGAATTTCTCATTGAATATATATACACTATAGAGGGAGAGGTCGTGTCTCTCCAAAGCATCATGTCGGCCTCCTTGAAACATCACGTCTTCACTAAAGAAGTCGGCTATCTTGAAATACGCACTTCCTCCTAATTTGTATCAAGGTCGACCTTGATATTAATCGTGCTTCTTCATTATAATGTGTTTGCTTTAACAAATAGAGATGTCTTTTCAATAATCGTGTCTCTTAGAGTCTTAATAAATTAAATAGCCATAGGCTACAATTTAATTTAACTCATGTAAGGAGGATCGCTGGAAGAATAGGACCGATGCTGCTCAATAACATCAACACATCTAGGGAACCATAGTTTTAGGCCCGAAGAATGGAGTAAACTTGCTAAGCTTTCCCTTAGCATAATTTTGGATTTCAAACCATCAGCATAACTTTACAATATTTTTCAAAGATGAGAATGAAGGCTCAAAGCATCAATAAATAAGCTTCAGTTGGGCAAATGAAGCAACTTGTAACTCCAACAAGAAACTGTTGAAATTCTCCAAGGGACGCCACCTCTCACACATTCACTTTATTTTTGAATTAATAAATATTTATCATCTTCCTTTAGGCGTCCATTTTCAAGTTGCAACAATAAAACATTTATCAAAATATTAAATGCTCAAATAGACCCCTTAAAGTCCCCTCTTTAAAAACAACTTGAAGTCATCAATCCTAGGCGTGGGGTACAACTTAAAAACATGAAATTGACTAAATATAAAACTCAGTCCAAGGAGATAACCAAAACCAACGCCAATACTGAAATTGATGGATTGCCAAAAATAGCATGATGACCAGAGCTGAACTGCTGATGATGCCACTGTCAAAATTAGACTTACTAAAAATAGCCAATGTCAAAAATAGTAAGTTCATTTCAAAACCAACAGAAAGCTGAACTGAGCTGGAAGCAAGACTTACTGAAAGTGGAAACCCTAAATTTGCACATCTAAGTAGCCTACGGATTTCCGGAAATAGGCTAAAACCAAATGAAGAGTGTATGGCCAAAATGGGGACATTACAGTCCCCTACTCCCCTCCTCACAAGTAGAATCAACCTATATTTTTGCTTGTAAGGTGTCTACTTTCAAAAGCAATATATTTTATGTTTTCATGTCAAGGCTTCGATAGTCTCTTCTTGTGAGGCATCGCAATCAAACCATGAATGTCTTGCTGAAACCCACCATTTCCAGAACATGTTTATAGGTCGTGGTCTCCTTGGGGCACAAAAGTCTGAGGTATCCGCATCAGAACACACCAACAATTTTTCCTTATGAGAGTTATCATTGGCAGAAAATGCAAGCATGCTTTCTAACAAAATGCACTAGTAGCCAATTTATCCAAAAATTCCTTAGAGAGCCTTATGGCCAAGCCGGGGAGAGGCCCACGATCGCCTGTTCCAGATACTGATGCAGCCAATCTCTCGTTATCCCGGAGGTACGAGTCGGGGATTGAAGCCTGTGTGATCAAATGATCCCCTTGTCCCGAACCCGATGCCTCAGAGTGCAGTTGTTACGGGGCATCCGTACCCGATATGCACCTATCGTTCGGGGCTACAACGCTGATGTGGGCTAGCTGAAGAACTTCCTTTCCTGCCCATCGCCTGTAGTTTCTTTAGGCCCATTGGACATGGAACATCCATTGGACATGGAACCCAACAAATGCCCCTTCTCTTCCTCCCGGGGGGCCCGGGGCCCTCGAACTATATCTCCCACGCACCCCTATGGGAATATATATATTATTGTGGGGGGCAACCCCGGCATGTCCTCCCACCCACCCCTTAGGGCCGCCAACTATCTCCCCCCGGGGAACCATACCCCCCACCCTAGAATTCCCCCCCACCCGGAACTATACTATGGAACTCCCACCCGATTAAGTTCCGCCCGCTCCAATCATATTACATATATCAAACAGTGAGCATTCTTCCCTCTGTTGCAAAGGCACTTTAGCTCTGTTGTGCTGGGTTCAGTTGGGCATTGAGCCGATCAGACTTAGCGAGACTGAAAGACAGCAATGAAGACAGTTGATCTGTGGGGGCAGGCACAGCTTTGAGCATCGAACCTTTGTCTTTCTTTCATTCTTTGCGGGATCTCCGGAATGGAAGGGAAGCTCCAGTTCTGCAGAACAGAATTGCAAGGGCGGGCTTAGGGCGGGATCAAACAAACAAGCATTCGGAGAAGTAGTAGCCAATTTATCCAAAAATTCCTTAGAGAGCCTTAATGTTCTTAACTTCTTGAGGGTAGGAAACTCAAACGGATGGTTGTTTGGTGCTTGATCAGCTGCATGATCTTGCACATGGGCATGCAACAATCCCTTAGAAGCACCTTGGAAGGCCTTATCATGCTTATTGTGTATTCTCTATAGCTTCTCCATAAGGTATTGTGGGACTTGTTGAGCTGCCATAGAAAAGATTTTTCTGAGTGCTCCTTGCACCCCTTTCTTATAAAGCTGCTCAGTTATGTGGGAACTAATAGCCTAAATGGTTGTGAGCACTTAAGGCCGTTAAGCTGCTCTTTTCCCTTCAAAGTTGAACCATATGAATAATTCTTGAAATTCATGGTAAAGGTGCCCAACATTTTGAGCCATTAATCACCCATGTGCCTCCTATATGAATAGCATACATGGGTGTAAGGAGTTGATAATTTCCCATTCTATGCTTGATAACATGTCAACTAATCCAACAGTTGATAATACCCTACTTAGCAATTATCACTTGAAAGTTGGGAAAAATTATGGAAAGCAATTTAGTTGACCATGTAGCTTTTTGTCAGTGAAATTTTAAATTATCCTCAAGGCAATCAAGAAGATCACTTTCTATTTCTTAATATAGCCATCAATCATGGTCGTGTGTGGTGTGTTGATCCCTAGCAAGGTATGGAGGGAGACACGGTAAATCTTCCTGGGGAGCAGGTCTTGACATTCACTTATCAGGCTTATGCTTCCTCTTCCTTTGGCTTTATTTTCTTATGTCTTCTCAATACAAATGGTCACCTCTTCTCAACAAGTGTAGGGGCCTTGGATCACTTTCTATCACATAAATAATACAGACATTTGCCTACTTTAAAGTCAGGATCCCGATATTTTATAAACTAGTTTTGGTTTCTTCAATATTACATGCTAGCATAATTTGATCTTTTATGTTAAGGGGCTGTTGCTTGGTCTGTGTGATCATTGAGAGAAATAAAGCAACTTTTATGTGTCATTTTGGATTTGGTGTTAGGATTTGCCTGGTGTCGGTAGATCCTGAGATTTGTCCAACTTCCAAGACAACCTAAACAAGTGTGATTATTGCAAACTTACATATTTGTCACTTCTACAAGTTTGTGAAGCATCTCAGTTTCTACTTGTGTACGAATGCTTTATGAATGTGTTTATCCATTTTATTTTTTATGCTTGCACAATGATAATTTCCTGAAGATGGAACTAACCATTTTTCTGTTTTGTACTGTTTTAATATACAGCTTGGACCCAAAGCTGAGGATGTCAAGCGCCCTTTTAATCTTTTTGTGTTTCTCATGAGATTTATTATTGGAGGCATTGCGTCAACATACTTTGTCTTAGTCCCAATTTATATGTGGATAAAAGATAAAATAGTTCCAAAAGGTCAACCTATTTGAAGTGATGATGCCATCCTGAAATCAAATCAGCATACTGTCGGCATGTAATAGATGGCAAGGTAGTTGAGGTGATTGCGCCAATAATGCCAGAGATATATTGTGACAAAAAAATCTATTAGTTTTGGAACTAAACCTATTTGAGGTAACAAGTCCTTAAGATTGGAATTACAATTTCAATCTATGGATTCAAACATTGCAGATATACGGAGCACTTCCATGTCCTCATTATTGATGTTTTTAATGCATGAATTTTCTTGTGAAAATGTCTGAATCATGAAGCTTCATTTCCTATTATCTGCTGGGGCTTATTGTGGATTTAACATTTTTGATAATATGATATAGTTATTTGAGGGGTTGGCTAAGTCCTTTTACCGTTTTCAGCAGCTCCCAAATTATCTATCGTCACAAAGATATGTGATTTCTAGGAGGCCCCACATGCAAAGTCACAAGACATGACAACTTTAATTGGTCTATAGAGGTTTTATTTTTCCATAAAGAGCACTCATGAAGTTGTGTTTTAGTTACATCTTTAAGAAATAAATATTCCTTCCAAATTTATAATCACAACTTATGGCTTTTGAAATGTGTTTTGCTCCAGTATGTTCCAGGGTTCAGTAGTTGATTTTAATTATGATTGGTCTAAACTAATACAATTTAAATGTTTTTCGTCAAAAGCGATTGTCCTTTATACAAGCTGCATTTTCGCCTGGAACTTCCACTGGGGACGTCTCAAGATAGTTTAGAATTCCCAAGTAATCATTGATTTGAGTTGCGAAGTTAACAATTATAACCAGAATTTGATGCATTCCAACATTGCATGTGCCCCACATAGCTCACATCCCTTCTCAAACTCCAAGTAACAACATATTGTATGGGCAAAACAGTAAAAGCTAATACACAGTATAGAGGAACAATCCAATCTATCTTTTTTGAATGTGACATTTTTGGTGTTGCAATTTTTTTGTATGTAGACAACCCAAATCTTTAGAGGGAGACTGGTACATGGATTTTTTCATATCCTCAAACTTGGCACATGGAAATAAATAACATCTAGAAAGGTATAAATGAAGCATTTGACTGAACTAATGTTTGTACTAAAGAAATTGGATAATCATCTTTCTAGTTTTTTTCTTTTAATTAGAAGAAACTCGAAGATTGGCAATGGATCTATCACAGAGAGCTTCATCTACTTGTTGATGGACCACACGATATACACGTTATTCTATTATCATATGGGCTTGAGAGCAATGTTGTCAGATTTAGTAAGCAATTTGCTGATCATCCGGGAATCTGGATTTGAATATGCTTTTTTGAATTCTTTAGATAGCTTGAATACCTTTAGCAATTGTTTCAGTTTTAGAGTTTAGATACCAGCCACAAAGAGGAAACACAATAGTTTAATTGTGTATTCAATGCTACACAACAAAAGCTTTTAATAAAGTTGAACTTGTCAAGAAAAGCATGTCATAGATCATTAGGAAACCAGTTATCATTATTCAAAGCTGGATGGAAAGCAATAACCATAAAAGAATTTGTTGTTGCTGCCTTTGATTTTTTTTCCCCTTTATTATACTTGATCATCAGATTGAACCTGTAGACACTAAAATAGGTCTTCTTTTATGCATTATTATTTTATCAGTTTATTCATTGAATATCCATTATCATCTTATTATTCATTAATCTATTATCACTTAAATAATTTCTTATTACTTAGTTAAAATGAACTAATTTCCCATATTTCAATAAATAAATAAAATTCTTAATATCTTTCTATTATCCATTAATCATTAAATAAAATAGTAAAATCCACCTCATATTTCATATTATCTATTAAATAAATTAATAAAATCCATAAATTCCACATCATGAGTTAACTATCCAATCAAAATAGTTAACTCACCAATCTATGTAATCCACTTGTTAGTCATATCAATTCATTCATCTATGCAAATACTCAACTCCCTCATTCAATTAGTTGATCCCTTCATGCTCACTTAGTTTGTGTCATACATTCAGTCAGTTTTTTCATGCAAGCACTCAACTCCTTCATTTATTCAGCCATCTCACCCATCTATGTAATTAGTTAACTTTTTAACTCACTCATAATTTTTATTTATTTATTTTATTTTTATTTTATAAGAGGAGTAAACACTTTTGACCTAGAGTTGGGACCTTATCTCCATGGAAATTCTCAACAATTCCCCTCTAATGGGGTTTGAACCTTGATGGCAAGAATAACAACACAACACCTCAACCATCGCATCATGCCAATATTGGCACTCACTCATAAATTTACTTAACTCAATAGTTATTATTTTAATTAAAAATTATAATAATTTGTAACTCTATGATTGCCATCTCTCAAGATTGGCTTCACAATCGATTGCAATTCATGATTAAATCTCAACTATCCATTCTTCCCTCCAAAAATCTATAAATTGAGCATTTCATGCTTCATCTACACTAGCAATCATCAATACAAAGTAATTTTCATAACTTCATCATTCAAATGATGCTAAGGTTATGCTGATGAAACAAGCACCCACATATCGACAACATCTTAAGCACATCACATTTTATGTTCAATCAGAAGTGTGTAAGGACTAAAGTAATTGTGTTTTTAATTTTTATTTTTAATACATATTGTTTGTTTCAATTTTTTTATTAACATTTTGATGAACCTAACATGAACATACTCTAAGCTAATTTGTGGTTTGGAGGCTCAATTTTTTTCTCTTTTTTGCAAGTGCTAAGTGTTGGATTATGATCAAAGTGAATCCTTTATAGTAATGGTAAGTGTTGAATGCCAAATTACCATCCTAAACATTGGAATGCGTTGGTGTAACAACCTCTTCCTTCTTGCAAGAAAAGTACCATGAATTATTTACCAAATAGTTAATAACTAACATCATAGGTAAAATGAGATATAAAACTTTCCTTACAAAATGTAATATGCATCTGCATTACCGATTTCTCAAGATTATAACAAATCATCTAATTATGCTTTTCAAACTGAAAGAGTAAACATCTTTACTTTTACATTTCAGCTTCAATGATTTCATTTAAATGAGATAAACAATAGCATAGAGTAACAAGGTTATAGATCCAATATATAGATACTTTTGGTCTTCTAAGACTCAACATGTCATCTACAAGAGGGAGAGCATCACCTAGGTGCTTTACCTCAAACCATGAACCAATGGTGGTCCCTCACACATTTTCCTAACTAGAAGTGGCCCTATCCTTCAATGAAGGGTTTAGTGAAGAACCCTCTTAGTTCTATCATCTAAGCTCTGGTGTAGTGCCCTACTCAACTAATACCATCATACAACTATGGATACCTTCCAACTATGTATGACATCTTTGATTAGCTAAGTATCTAGGTCACAATGAATCGACAAGTGCATGCAAAGACATCTACACTTACTTTGGCCAAAGTATTTGTATTATAATACAATCAGTACTAACAAGCAAAGTCGTTTGTTCACCCACCCTACTCGACTTGGAGTACCATATCTGACCTTCTACTATTTGACCAATAGTTACCTTGTAGACATATGATTTCCACAGTCCATAATGTTAGAGCAAGAAAATTTTCGATTTGACTATGTGAGTTTTTTTCCTCTCAACACTTTGGATCAAACTTCATGATCCATCATCAGGAGAGCAAGACAAAAGAAGAGAATTGTGAAATTGTTAACAAAATTGGCAGGATAAAAGGAGGAGGCAAAAGTAGAAAGGGAATGAAAACTAAGAGGGGTTGGAAAACTAAATAAAAAAGATATTTATTTTTTTAAAAAATTATGAAATTGCTTAACTCCTTTATTTCTATATTAATTACTCTTATTAACCTCTCAATCAAAGGTTATTAAATGCCAAAATTGAAAAATTGAAAAATTATTTACGAAGAAAAAAACAACAATTATAATATTAAAAGGTTAAAATTTTAAGTAAATTCTAAAACTATTCTATCTTTAGAACATTTGATAAATTATTAAGTGAATTATTGGTTTGTAATGTGAATTAATTAATTAGTGATTTGAAAAAATTAGTTCTTATAAATTTTATTAATTCTTAAGCTAATATTACTAAACGATTTGTAATATTACTAAATTACTAAGTGATTTGTAATATTGAGTTACATAGAATGACTATTCAAATAGTCAAGGGGAGAATATCCCTCAGTCATTTTTAGATGTACATAACTGAGTGGAACATATCCCTCAAATTTGTTGTTCAGGAAGGGGACATAACCTTCAAACTCACTTTCAAAAACATAATTTTGGGGAATATATCGCTTAGATTTGCCACTGGAGGCAATTGCATTAATTTCAGATAATGAGGGTACACGAGGGTCCCTAAAAATCAAAGTAGGACTAATGCTCCACTCTGAGGGCATATCCCAGAGTGGTACAAAATCAAACTTTGCTAGAGGGACAAGAGGTACAAAATTGGTTGCTTCCTAGATTTTCTTCCTTTCTTGTTTGACACGGGATAATGCATGGCTAATGGTTTCAGTGTCACTAAGCCATATCGCATTTGGTTCCTTCAATGGTTTCTTTTTCCTTCTTGGCCTTGAGGTAGCGCTCATTTCTAATCACTGACTTCCTTGCAGTCATCTTGAGTTGCACCATCTTGGCACAAGAAGTCCAAACATTAGATCCTCATTATGTTGGATGAAAGAATAGCATAGTGAGCTCATAGGTTCCAAAGCTGAACCTGGTGGCTCTAATACCACATGTAACGAGCCCAATGTTTTACCTATTGTTTTCACCTAAATTTTGACCCATATGTGAAAAGTTTAAGTTTACCAACACATAGTAATAAAAACTTTCCAATTCAATAATAAAGATGCATATTCGAAATAAACCTATTTCAAATTTCATTACATAAATAAAGCAGCATTACATAATCCCAAATAATGATTTCATTTTTTAAATACAATTTCCATAAAGATACATGATCATGATTATATACATAGCTTTCAAGAGCTCAATGAAACAAAGTACAAATGGTCCATATGCTTCTTATTGGAGCATACACCCTCAAATCTTGGTTGTTGATTGCATGAGGGAGAGTATCACCCAAGTGCTTTTCCTCCAAACATGGACTTATTGTGTTCCCTCACACATCTACCTAACTGGTAAGATGGCCCTCCCTTCAACGAAGAGATTGGTCTAGTATCCCTCATAATATAAGCCTACTTGAGCATGGTGTTGTGTCCTACATAACTAATGTTGCATACAGTGGATACCCACTTACATGCATGACACTCCCTACTAGTTATGCAATACTAGCTCATCATGAACCAACAAGTGTATGCAGTGGCAACTTATACTTACTTTGGCCAAATATTTTGATAATATATCAAACTCA
Organism: Sequoia sempervirens; assembly: GCA_007258455.2. Lineage (NCBI taxonomy): Eukaryota > Viridiplantae > Streptophyta > Pinopsida > Cupressales > Cupressaceae > Sequoia > Sequoia sempervirens. Next base: position 69,433,104 of record VDFB02000017.1, read on the forward strand.
CTTCCTAAGAAGTGGAGTCTCACTTTTTATGAAGTGGTAGTCTTATGTTCACCCACCCCCTTGCTCGATTTGAAAAATAACATGACCATAATAACTCTTGACAAGATTATTCCACATACAACATAACATGATTCCATCCCAAAAGGTAAAATACATTCAAGTGATCTAACTAACCAACTAGGTTATTCCCAACCTTATTTTATCCTAATCCTAGGAACAACCTTCATTATATACATAGGTTTACATAACATCATAAACTGACAATCTCAACATAGTACTTCTATATCATACCTTTTCCCAAGATTACAATTCATGCAAACATACATTTGGCTTATGATATCCTAGATATTATAATAATACCCTCTAGCTATCTTTGATTAACAAATACAATCACATGCTTCTAATATAATAGATATATCAATATTTAAATTAATAAGATTCCTCTAATCATCATACAAGCAAGCTCTATACAAAATACAATTATCAATTCCTCAAGCACTTGCAAACACATGAAATTCAATAGAAGAGAATAACGAATAAGAAAGACTGGCATGGCTAGAAATTTAGCTTCCAATGAAGAAATTGCCCTCCAAGCTTAACCCCAAAGACTCTGCTTGTTGCTCCTTCTACTTTTAGCTTATCTTCAACTCTAACCTCTTTCCCAACACTAAAAAACTCACAAGAAAATACCTCATAAACACTCAAAGAAATCTCACTTCCCACTACTTGCACTCAACATTGCTTTGCACAAAGAAAAGCTACAACAAAATGGAAACAAATGAATTCCAAACGAATGTCAAAGACTAAGAGGTTTCCCTCTATTTATAAGAAATTCTGAGAAACTTAATTATATAGTTTAGCTCCCACATTTACCACCTTATTCATCCGCCACCTCTAAAATTGAAAACACAAATCCAAAACCAACTCCACTTCTAAACAATTCAACTAAGCAAAACTGGGTGAAATATGGTAGCTAAGAGAATCAAAATTTTAACACATACAGTCCAAGTAAAATCGGTTTCTAATACATGGCTGAGTCACCTTATTTCAGCCAGCTCTTGGTAAATTTACTAAGTCAAAACATCTGCTATGGTTCACTTCTAGCTTTCTACTACTCAGCGTGGCTCTTTTTATGCCAAGTTTTTGCTCATAACACCTAGAATGGAGGTTGCCAATCTGATACAAAACAAACTCTCTTTGCTTTCTGCCGACTCATGGCTTTGACTAAGTCTCACACCTGTTTTTTCACTGCAATGTGTGGCTTTTAATATACACAACAAACTTTATTGTTTTAAATGCATTTTCATCCCCTTCTACATGGTGTAACATATGGTTTAAGCTTTATTAAATGTTGTTCACATTGTAACCTATGTGCTTTATACTAAGCACTATAATGCAGCTGATCAATATTTATTCCATCACATACATATATGTGTAGCACTTAGTTTATACTATGTTTACTTTACTTACTTTATATAAGCATTGCACTGTTTACTTAACTTGCATTACATATGCGTTGATATCCTTTCATATCATTCATTTTATATATATATATATATATATATATATATATATATAATTACAAATATATATACATGTATGTATACATTATCAAATACATACAAATATATATTAATATATATACTTATATATATATATCATTAATTTAACATCCTATAATAAACACACACACACACACACACATATTCATCGATAAGTATATATACAAAGTGTATATATATGTGTCCAATCGATTTCCCATGTATATGATGTATCCGTTTGAGTATGCGTGAGTATTTCTACCTACATATGTGCACACGCGTATATGCTCATATACATGAGTTATCACATATATACACATAATGTATATACCTTTCAACTAATACACACACAAAGTAGAACATATACCCATTGCAGAGATTTAATCACTTTAATTCAAACCAAAGAAACAACCAAAAGAAATCAAAGACAAATACACAAACATTCCATTCTTCCCAAAACTATGACCAAGGGTTTACTTACCGAATCCTAGACTAACTTGACTTAACTTGACTAAACTAGGCTATGAGTGTGTGATAGATCAAATAGGTACATTAGTGGTTGCCATACCAATCTCCTCTCCTGGGTGATACTCCCACTCTCTTATTGGAGGGCTTGATGCTTTCTCGTATCCAACTTAGTACATCATAAAAGAAGTTAGCCGATAACATAAAATTCATATACATCATATATCATTTGTATCATCAAAGTATTTAAAACATTTACATTACATTGCACTATTAACATTTTAACTCATAAAAAGTAGCAGTAATTGGTAATCACACAATGGGGTGTAACAAATTGTCAAGGATGACAATTTATGAAACTACACACAAGTGGAGCAAAAATATTCTAAATGAGATTCTACTTTTCTGCAACAATGATGATTAATAGCACAATGGTACGGCCACAAAAACATCCTACAAATTTTGTATAGATGATTTTTGTATTTACCCTAAAAAATATCTAATTTTTCGTAGCACCAAACCCTATCGTTCCTTATATGGATTTATATTTTTCTGGGCCTCAACTCAAATGTGAGGTCCATTTGGCACTGAGATGTATTGTATGAACATTCTTTGTTGAAACTCTCTTAAAAGAGGGAAGGAAATTACATATATAATGTTGTCACACCTTATTTTTGGACTAGTTTATTTATGCTATTTTAACTAATTATAAGTCAAATACTTTGCTATGAATTTTAAATTATGTTATCAAAATTGTGATTTAAGGATAATTATGACAAGATACTTCTATTTTGTTCACAATATGTAGAAAGATAATATCAGTTTGATAATGATGAAAATAAATATATGTGATTTCTTACCTTCATGATTATTATTTAATGAGTTTTTATATTATGATGTTTAATGAACTAACTGCACTATTGGTTAAATGAGGTGTGTGCATGAAATTGGTACCCCCTCCTATATGAGGAGGGAGAGCATCACTAGAGAGAGGGAAACACATATTAGGGAGAATGACAAGTACATCAAGACTCTAAGAACCCACACACACAGAGTATTGTGTCTCGTTGCATATGTTGATTTGATGTTTTTCTTGTACCATAAGTGTGGTGGTACCTTATGTTGCAACATCACCATTGATATGTTATTTGTTCATTCTCTATCTCATGAAGTTCTCATGTTATCTTTAGTAGTTTGGCATCGACTTCTTGTCTTGCATTCTTTTCTATTGATGTCATTTGTTTGAAAATATTTTGTCAGAAGAAAAGTACATGGTTAGTATATTTGTAAAAGATGTTAAGTAAACTTATTATTATTATATATATATGTATATGAGAATAGTATGTGTATAAATCTTTTGGTCTACAAGTTTTGGGGTTATTTGTAAAGTACTTATTGAAGTTTTTATATGTAAACTTTTCATTATACTATTCAATACATTTGATATTATATAGTTATATTTTAATTTTTTGAGTTTGTTAGTTTTATACAAGTTATTTAATGCAATAATTGTAATAACCCTAATGTTATTCTATATCCATATAAAGCGCTAATTGTTTCATTGTTTTATTCTATATTTTTGTTTTATTTTTTTAAATTATGTCACACATGCAAATTAATGTTTCTTAATAAATATTATCAAAGCTAGTAAAGGTTTTTCTTTCGTTTTGTCAAAATTAAGTAAACAACATTAGTGATTAATAAGTTCTATTAGCTATACATATTTACTAATAAATTTAAATATAGTGCTATCTTTCATAATTTTCATACTTACTAAGGCTTAATACTTAATTGAGTCTTTGATTTTTGTTAATTAACAATATCCAATATATTATAAGTCTAACTATTATTATTATAATATTTATATTTTATAAATAATACTAATAATATTATTATTTTAATTATTTGTCTCTTGCATTACTTTTCAATATTTTTCTCTTCATTTATTATTAGTTCATTGTCTAAATTTTTTAACATTCTATTTTTTATTTCTTTTGTATTATTATTTACTAATTTGTTTAGTTTTTAATCTAATTTACTTTTATCAATTTATGTTTGGTTTTAAATTTTACACTTGTATTCCTTACTATTTAGTTGTTTATATATTTGCTAAGTATTATGTTGCTCCATTTAAATTGGCTAATAGATATATACTTATGGTTTATTGTGTTTTTATCTTTGTTCTAATCTAATCACTTGTTAATAATAGTAACATTTGTTTATTAATATTAATTGACAAATATACTCATTAGATTGATTATATTGTGTTTCTTAAAAAATCGTCTTATAATAATTTTATAAATAATACTATTAATATTATTTATCTATCTCTTTCATTGTTTATCAAATTTTTCTTTATATTTATTAATAATTTTTTTTTCTAAATTTTATGCTTTCTAGTCCTTGTTTCTTTAGTAATATTATTTATTTGCTTATTCTCATAATTTAATTAGATTATAATGTAATTCTCTTTTATCTATTTATGTTTGGTTTTAATCATGCATTTGATATCTTTTACTTTATAGTGTTTTTACTTATTTGCTAGGCATTATAATGCTTCATTTAATTTGGTTGGTTGTGCATATTTATGTTCTAATTTAATCTTTTGTTAATAATAATAATTAATAGATTATTATTAATTGACAAGTATATACTTTAAATTGATTTATTTTTTCTTTGCTTCTCATTTTTGTTTTATATATTATATGTCTTTAGTATTAATAATCTATGTTTAAATCATTAGATTTTATATATTTTAATTAAAATTACAAATCTATTAGCATTTTATATTCTTCTAATATACATATATATGCTAGTTGTTAATAATTCTAAATTTACAAGATTAATTCTTGAGAATAATAATAATTGTATCATGGTTTTATTATGCATGGCTTCAAGAAAATTCATCATCAACAATTCATCATCATGGTATATTCATCGCGTACACCTTTTTTATGCATTCAACAAAATTTCTGTATTTTTTCTTTTTTGGGTGCTCTTGGCCACTTAAATATTGAAAAAAATATATGTCACGGTGAATATACAATGACAGTGAATTGATGAAGGTGAATTGTATGTACATGATGAATATGCCACAATGATGAATTGCTGGCAATGAATTGTTGGATGTAAATTGTTGGTGGTGAGTTGGTGGCAGTGAATTTTCCTAGAGCCATTATGCATATCAAAAGTCTAATTACAACTTATATAACAAACAAGTATATTTATTGCATTTGAACTCAAATCTAAACATGGCTCCATTTCATAGTTAATGAGTTTAAGTCCTTTATAGTAAGTAGATTTATAATATAATTATATAATTATAAATTACATTGTGTTCTTTATCCTTAGGCTTTGTAGTTGTCTTTAATTGATTATTTCATTTTATCTCATGGTTGGTTTCTTTTGGCTCTTTTGAGCCAATTTCCTTTTTATCTCATTTTATTTTCTTTTTTGTTCTCTTATTTATCTAATTTCCTAGTCATCCTCAATTCTTGAATCATGCACCACCTTCCTTCTCCCCTCCCCCCTCTCTCTCTCTTTTGTTGATCTTGGTCTACAACAAACCATTTCCCCCTTCATCTCGCATTCATCCTGATGATGGATCACATAGTGTGATTCAAAACTTTGATGACAAAAACAATGACACAATCAAATCTAGAAATCATATTCAAACAACATGATGGGTTATGCAAACTTGACATCTTTAAAATTTGCATTGTTATGCAATATGTGAAAGACTATAAATAGGGTAAGTATTGTTGAGTGTGTTTTGAACTGATTGCATGGTTACTCAACCTTATACATGTCTACAATAAAAGGGTACCATGTGTGTTTCATTCAACCTTATACATGTTTATAAGCATAAGGAACTCTTGTTATGATCAACAAGAATAGGGGTAAAGTGTTGTTGATTGTATAAAAGTCTTCATATTGTTTGGGTTTAATGACATTCAATGTTTGAAGAAATGAACGAGTTTAAATTTTTACTAGATAACTTGTATTTATTGAGCCAACTGCTTCAGGGTCATTGCATTTTTATAAAGGTTAGAAAATATTTGGTCTATGTGCATTATGTTTTCACTATTCACAACTACTATTATATATAGTCTTCTATAAATACTAAAATACTTGTATTGGTTGTTATATTGTAAATAATATGAATATATACATTTACATAGGTATACATGTAGATGGGAGAACTCTCATATATACATATGTGTATATATACATATATACATGTATATAAGGACTATATCTATACACAAAGATGAATATAATTCCTTTTGAAAGAAAAGTCCAAAAATCAAGTATCAAACTTGTTCCTTTTGTTTAGTAAGAACTCCTGTAAATGCATGTGTTTTCAACTATTTAAGGTATGTTCCTAAGGATTGTTTGGGAGTATTAGACACTACTCTACCTAATTTACACATGCCTATAACATTTATAGAGATATTAAAATATGGCTAATTAGACTACTTGATTACATACTAAAAATACATAATAGTATACAACAATAACAATTTTACTAAATCCATTTAGTTAGAAATCCATCACATGCTTAGTGAAAGGAAGCTGGATGAGTGGAAACAACTTCCTACACTAATCTAAGTAGGGGAGAGTTACACAAATTTATTTTGACACCTTATCTAGTTACAACAAGAGATACACATAGAGAATAATGAAAATAGAACAAGTATAAAAATACAATAATGACAAATATACATGGGGAAAACCCTTTAAGGTAAAAAATCCCACCCTCCAAAAGCACAGTACTTTCTCTATTATTTAAAAAATGAATACAAGATATCACCAAGTACAAAGCTTCTTCAACAAGTGCTTCAACATGAACACCTATTCTAGAGTGATACTGGCAACACTTCATTACCTACAAACAAACTATACATTCTACAACTCAAAGCACTCAATAAATAGAGTTTTACAAGTTTCAAGAAGCATCTAGAAGGTGAGGGGCATCCAAATCCACATGGAACAATACTCAATGCCTTAGACATGCATTTGGACACATGTAAAACATTCCCTTACACCCCTGACAAGTGTCTAACATGAAAACATTCTTCTTCCAAGCTTGGGCGCCTAGAATTATGATAGATGCCTTACAACTGTCATAGAATATGTCATAAATCTACCATAGAATTTGTCATAGTATTTGTAAGAGAATATGTCATAACTAACTAAAAATAACTGATTCTCTTACATCCTGTCATAACCCATCTTGGGCACCAAATTTCTCCATACATTCAAAGATTCCTTATGACACATCATAGAATTCGTCATATGTCACAGATTCCAAAGTGGGATGCCTTTGTCCACTAGGGATGATTATGTGTCATCTAGTCACCTCCAACGGGGATGCCACCCAGCTGGTGGGTCCCAATTTGTGACATGACACCATAGGCATTTAAATAATACAAATAAAATACATTAATTACATCAATTAAATCAATGTTAGGAATTTAAGGTTGAGACACCTTAATCCCAACATTCTCCCACTTGTTGAAGACCTACCAAAAGTTGTACGAAATCATTTACTCAGGGCCCCAAGGACCATGGAATTGAAATATCATATGAAATTCTCTATGATCACTAGTTTTGTTAGTGCATCTACAACATTCACCAAAGTGTCAACATTTTCTAGGTTCACCTTTCCATCTACCATATCTCGAACAAAATGATAATGAACATCGATGTGCTTTGTTATGGCATGGAAGGTAGGATTATTTGCTATAAAAATCGCACTTTGACTATCACAACAAACAATAATATGTCCTACCTCTAAACCAATATTAGAACACAATCTCTTAAGCCAAATGGCTTCCTTATAGGCATGAGTGGCTAGCATATACTCTACCTCTGTCATGGACAATGTGATTGCAGCCTGCCGCTTACTCATCCAATTGATAGCACCACCAAACATCATAAACACATAACCACTAGTGGATCTTCTACTGTCAATGTCACCTACCCAATTTGAATCCACATTTCCTTGAATGCTCATAGAATTTTGAGGTCCAGTAGGATAACCATGAAAAAACAAGGCATACTCAAAAGTGCCCCATAGATATCTAAACACTCTCTTAACCGCGTCCCAATGCGCCCATCCAGGATTAGCCATATATTGGATAAGAACTCCCACTACTTGGGAAATGTCTAGTCTCATACACACCATCGCATACATCAAACTGTCAATTGCACTCATCTATGGTACTTTGGTCATGTCCTCCATCTCAGTAGGAGACTTTCGACAATTATTCATAGAAAGCTTTGTCCCTTGCATCACAGGAACAACTAATTGTCTACAATCTACCATGTTGAATCTCTCCAATACCGAATTCACATACTTGCACTGGCTTAACCAAAGCTTTTTGTTAGCTTTGTCTCTCGTGAATTTCAATCCCAAAATGTACCTAGTTGCACCTAGGTCTCTCATCTCAAACTGTGTTGACAATTCAAACTTCAAATCCGAAATCATACTTTTACCATTCCCAATAAACAACATATCATCTACATATAGGAAAATAATGAGAATGCAACCATTATTAGTTTTAAAGTATACACAGTGGTCAGATTTAGATCTCTGAATTCCCAATGACAACACATAAGTATCAAACTTATGATACCACATTCTAGGAGATTGTTTCAAACCATAAAGAGACTTCTTCAGTTTGTAAACCATTTTTTTTTACCTTTTTCAATGAAATTCTCTAGCTATGACATGTAAATCTCTTCCTCCAAATCACCATGAAGGAATGTTGTCTTCACATCCATTTGTTCCACTTCTAAGTCATATGCTACTGCAAGTGACAACAAAAGCCGGATAGATGTCAACTTTTCTACAGGAGAGAATATCTCCCCATAATCAATTCCCTCTACGTGGGAATACCCCTTAGTGACCAACCATGCCTTATACTTCTCAACACTGCCATCAGGACCACACTTTTTCTTGAAAACCCATGTACAACTAATAGGTTTACGCCCAATAGGCAAAGGTACCAAATCCCAAGTCTTATTTTTTTTTTTAATGAAGCCATCTCCTCGTCCATGGCTTGCATCTAGGAATCTGAATCATTCATACCCAATGCCTCTAACAATCCTAGGCTCATCAATATTAGTAATCAAGGAAAATATGCAACTGGAATCCAATAATGAATATCCAAACATTTTCAGTTGCCACCTAACTTGTGTAGACCTACTCAAAGGCTGAGGTTGAGGTTCTCCTTCTTCAGAACTTTTAGAGCTACTTGAGCTCTCCTCATCATCAGGTCCAACATGAGTACTTGGTTCTTATTTCTTTAGAGTAGGTGGAATCTAAACCACCTCCTGCTTCTATTTCTCTTCTTTCTCTGGTTGCAGCTCAATAGAGGAAGGTTTCATCTCTCTGAAGAGCACACTTATACTATAGAGAACCTTCCGAGCTTCTAGATCCCAAATCTTGTACCCTTTCACATCGACACCATAGACAATAAAGATACACTTAACAACCTTGTTCTCCAACTTTGACCTCTTCTCAATTGGAAACATGGCGTAAGCTTCACAATAAATACTTTGAGGAGTATTATCTCCTTCGAGAAGGATTTTTACGGACCAACGCCTCCATGGGTGTCTTTTCCAACAAGTGCTAATGTAGGAGATCTATTGATCAAATAACATCGCAGGTGGCTCTTGCTTCAACCCCAAAAATTTGGTTCAAGGCTAGCACCACTCAACATACTCTAGCCCTCTCCAACGATGCGATTTCATCCTCTACAACTCCATTTTGTTGTGGAGTGTAGGGATTGTCTTATGTCTCTCAATCTTGTGCTCCTTATAGAACTTTTCAAACTCTACTGAAACAAAATTCACCACCATTATCAGTTCTCAAACATTTAATCTTTAGAACTCCGCTAGTCTAATTTTCTACCAAGACCTTAAACTCCTTAAACCAACTAAAGACTTCATCTTTACTTCTAAAAATAAAAAAATGTCCTACTATAATCATCTATGAAAGAAAAAAATATATAGATTTTGATAACGAAGAAACATTTACAGGACCAAAAACATCTGAATGTACATAGTCCAAAACCCTAGAAGACTTATGAAAACTAGAATAAAAAGAAACGATGTTGTTTTCCATATACAAAATTCAAAAGTCAAACTTCGAGATTACAATCATCAAGGCCTTCAACAAGGCTCTTATTTTTTAGGGTTTTAAGACTCTTCTCACCAATGTGACCAAGTCATTGGTGTCATAACATTGTATTCTCTGTAGGAAGATTCATTTTCATGGAATGAGCACCCTTAGGTACCCAAAATGCACAGCCATCAGATGTAGTTGCAACATGCTTCTTCTTTACACAATTTGATGGTGAGGATGAAGAATCTAAAGGTCTCTTCTTTGATACATTATAAGAATGATTGCAATGTACAGTACTTACATCAAGATGAAACAGAGTGCCAATACGAACTCCTTTAGCTAACACCATAGCTCATCTTGTCATCTTGCATCCTCCACTAAAGAAAACAACTTGCACTCCTGAATCATTCAGTTTACTTACAAAAAGAAAGTTTCATGTCAAACCCAGGATATGCAAGACACCATCAATCCCCTTCACTCTCCCATCAGGAAATTTGATTTTGACTTTTCCACGACCAACAATCTTCAATGAGAGTCATCACCCAGGTACACCTCTCTGTCATTGTACTCCTCATACTTTAAGAACCAATCTTTATGATAATTCATGTGAAAGGATGCACTCAAATATGTCAACCACACATTATCTGATGCATGCATTTCCAAGGCTGCGATAAATGCTTCTCCATCATCTTGGGATGATTTCTCAGATTCAAAATCAGAGAAAAAATTATTTTTCTTCTTCTCCTCCTTGCAATCTTTCTAGATGTGACCAATTTCACCACAATTCCAACATTTTTCCCTAGACTTCTTACCAGGACACTTAGATCTCCCCACAGACTGACTTAGATTTCTTGTCTTTCTTTTTATTTCTCTCTTTTGGTCTTCCATGGACTGCAAGGGCCTCCTTGGCCATCTTAGAAGACTTCCTTCGCATATCTTCATATAATAATGAGGCAACAACCTCATCCATCTTGAAGGTGGAAGTAGTGCTTCCAATAGCCATAACCAAGTGATCCCAAGAGCCCAACAACGAACACAAATGGAGCATGCAACGGTCTTGTTCATCAATTTTGTCTCCAACGGAACCTAGATATACAAACATGTTAAAAGAGTTCATGTGATTTGCAATAGATGCTCCATCTTCCATTGTTAGAGAATACATCTTTCTCAGGAAAAGATTGTTTACCAAGGATTTAGCCTGATAGACATCACCAAGATTTTTCCACAGAGAAGCAAAAAAATTCTCTTCATGGACATTCAGGAGGACAAATTCAGCCAAATAGACCCTTGGCTTTCCTATCCATGAGATCCCAATCTTCTTGTTTCATGCCTTGTGGCATGGTTCTAGAAACTGCAAGCCATAAGTCTCAGTATACAAGCATGTCTTTCATTTTGAGCTTCCACAACTCAAAATTACCACCATTTAACTTCTCCATCTCAATCCTCCCAGATGTGCTTGTCATCTCTTTCCTGCAACAAGGTAACAAAATACACACTTCTGCAAAACTCCCACTAAAACAAAGATTAGCTCAAAAAAACCTTCTAACCCAACAAAAGAACCAAGGCTAGTCAGGATCTGATACCAACTAAAAGGAAGTCGGGTGAGCGGAAACAACTTCCTACGCTAATATAAGTAGGGGAGAGTTACAAAATTTTCTTTTAACACCTTATCTAGTTACAACAAGAGATACACAAAGAATAATGGAAATAAAACAAGTATACAAATGCAATAACAACTGATATATGTTGGGAAAACCCTTTCAGGTAAAAAACCCCACCCTCCAAAAGCATAGTACTTTCTCTATTACTTCAAATAATGAATACAAGATATCACCAAGTATAAAGCTTCTCCAACAAGTGTTTCAACACGAACACCTGTTTTGGAGTGATACTAGCAACACTTCATTACCTACAAACAAACAATGCATTCTACAACTCAAGGCATTCAATAAATACAATGTTACAAGATTCAAGAAGCATCTAGAAGGTGAGGGGTGTCCAAATCCATATGGCACAATATTCAATGCCTTAGACATGCATTTGGACACATGTACAACATTCCCTTACACCCCTGACAAGTGTCTAACATGTAAATATTCTTCTTCCAAGCTCGGGTGCCTAGAATATGCTAAAAATAGCTTATGACACATGCCTTACAACTATCATAGAATATGTCATAAATTTTCCATAGAATCTTTCATATGATTTGTAAGAGAATCTGTCATAACTGACTAAAAATAGTTGATTCTCTTACATCCTGTCATAACCCATCTTGGGCGCCAACTTTCTCCATGCATTCAAATATGCCTTATGACACATCATAAATTTTTCATATGTCATAGATTCCAAAGTGGGACACCTATGTCCACTTGGGATGATTATGTGTCATCCAGTCACCTCCGACGGGGATGTCAGCCAGTCGGTGGGTTCCAATTTGTGACATGACACCATAGGCATTTAAATAATACAAATAAATACATTAATTACATCAATTGAATCAATGTTAGGACTCTAAGGTTGAGACACCTTAATCCCAACACTTAGGTGTTTTTAATTGGCATAAACTTTTAAATAATTTAGCCAAGTCTATGTTAAGAGGGATTTTTTTGAGACAATTATGCTTATCTTTTTATGAATGCTTGAATGTGAAATAATAATTATTGATAACTAGTTTGAGATAGAGGTGTGTGAACATATGACACACACATCTATTTTAGAATGTGTTATTTTTATCAAAAAAGAAACCAGCCAGAGTAATGCAAAACCACTCTTTGTGTTATCAGTTCACAATGTCTTTGTTTACAAATCAATCAGATTGTGTCATACTTAGCTAGAGGGAATCTAGAGTTGTATAAAAAATTGTTTGCATTTAGACACAACACTAGTTCTTGGATGGCATGCTATTCCTGATGATTCCCTAGATCTACTACCCTCATGAAGGGTAGGGCCACTTTTTGATGGAAGGTGTGTAGGGGATTGCTAGTATTTGGTTGGAGGAAAAGCACTCGAGTGATGCTCTCCCTCTTGTAGTTTAAGGATGCTCAAGACTCAGTTACTCAAAGACATTGTTTTTACTTAACACATAATACATGTATTAATGATAATTCTATAAATTTGAATGTATGTCATCTCGATATGGATGAAATATTATAAAACATATTTGTATAATGGATAATTGTTAAAATGAAATTATTCTTATGAATCTCCCAATGGTAATTCCAAGTAAGATACAATGTTATTGAATGTATGTACATTCATTTGATGTAAATGATTTATGTAATGAGTTAGATTCTATTCTTTTAAGAGTAATAACAATATATTAAATTAAGACTTAAAAATTTTATGGTGATTTGTTAGACTATTTATTATACTTGTAGAGAATGAATGAGTGTTCGTCACAATTGTGGTACCATTAAAGAGTTGTTAGTCAATCCATAGTAGTCCAATGGTCACTTATAATGAAAAAAACCCTCCACACAAGAAATAAGGAATTAAAATGTTATGAAGCTAGAAAATTCATTAGATGCAAAATGAAACTACTACAATACGCAATGAAGAAACTCTTGTTATAAATACAAGGATGAAACCCTAGGACATATTTAAATCATGACAAGTGTCTTAATCCTATGATACGAGAGACAAAAATTAAATGACCCATGCAAGTTTAAGTGTGTGTGTGTATAGGACATAATGTGAAACTAGTTAGGTGATATACCATGTTCACACTAATAATCCTAATGAATAACCATAAGAAATTTTTTTAATAAAAATCTAGGTACAACATAACATAACAATTTAGTTATTATGAACTATAGAAGTCGGATGTGAAGGTGGTGGTCACTTGATTGAGAGTTGAAGGGGAACATGGGTTGATGAATAAGTAATGTGGTGGTTGAGAGAGAAGAATATTAGAAGGTGTGTGGGAATGAAATGGGAGGGAAGCACCATGAGGGAAGTTAGCATCTCCAATAATTTGGCTAATTCCTTTTAACATATTGAATCTATATGATTTGGTCACAAGGAGGTATCAAAGCTCATTAGCTAGAAATGATAATTGTGCATTATCATATTGTAAATTTGTACTTTAAGAGGTATCATTTTGTGGCTATCTCATTTTTTCTAATTCTCAATTGATTTGAAGAGGGAATCATGATTACATATCTTCTCATCATTGAGGTGGAAAGATGTAGTCAATTTTTCAATAATATGCATTACAAAAGATGCCCTTGTGATATAAGTGTTTAACTTATGACTTTGTGTAAGGGGAACCATAGAGCTTGTAATTTTCTTCAACATGCAAGGCCAAAATAGTGGCTTAGAGAACACACAATTTATCAATGGAAACAACACGCTAGATCTAAAATGTGAAAGTAAATGAAGGCTTAATCTAGTGTTAGGCTCTAAGTAGTGTAAGGATAGAGTTTACTAGAAATATATAGAGAAATAAATGCACTATATCATACAAATGTTGATCTAGATCTAATTAAATAATAGAATAATATGAATAAGCAATCAATCTAAAATTAAGAGCCAAGAGATTGAAAGGATTATTTCTTTTAATGAGGTGGGTAGGTTTGGATTTCTTAGTTGACTTGCCAGTGCATTGTGACAAGTAATCAAAACCAAATATCTACTATGAATATGTGATTAGAGCATTGTGAAAAAATTGCTTAGGGATTGATACTATTATGCACAAGGACACACCATTCAACTTGGTATTGTAATAAGCCACACCGTGCTATTTAGTTCATTTATTATTTTTTGGTCTCAAGTTGATGGGTTCCTTTTGAACTCATTTGCCTAAACCTTGAAAAAAAATTTGTAGGGAATAGTGTTGAAAAGCATAGTGGAGCTAGGTATTAGACTCATTTTGGTATTTGTTAAGCCCCTAGATGTTTGTATAAGTTTACAACCATGCTGAACAAGTGATGTAAATACAAATGCTTGATAAATTGGTGTAGATGCAAATATGTAATTTTATAGTGCTTGTGAATTAAATATAGTTTTGAGTGATTCTAAATTTGATGCTTTCTAGTATATGTTTTCCCTCATTGTTAATGATTCATTAATGCCTATAAATACATGTCCTTAGTTTCTTGATTCAAATTTTTTGGTGCACACGTGGATGGGTAACAACTAGTTTCTCAAAAGGTTGGTTTTGGAACATGAAATATGAAATTTAAATTTTACAGACTAGGTTGTGTAATGTGGGCATGCATTCAAGCCTATGGACAATGTTGTACTATGTGACCTAGTCTAGGTTGTCAAGGGACCTATAGATATGAAGAGGCTAAGGTAGTGTATAATGTGATTTGGCTAAATTTTTTGATTCAAAGTTAGTTTGTATGATAAATGAATTAAATTAAACAACAAAATAACATTTACAACATATATTCAAATGATATATAACAAACGTGTAAAGTAATTGCTTACACATATCTAACTAAGGATGTGGTCCTATGAAAGGGGCTTGGGCTCTTATTTTTACTTGGAAGGTAGTCCCACAAATATACAAATTTAGCTACAAAATTACAATAAATATTTCTTGTAAAATAAAAATTGCTATTTATAAATGTGAATTTTATTATGGTATTGCAATGGAGAATATAAATTTTCCTCCACTAACTTAAAGACTTTTATGTTTATGAGTTAGAATGATCATTTTTAATTCTAGCTTTCTTATCATTCAACCACTATAATTTTTCATCTAAAATCTTAGTTCTCACCTAAAATTAATCAACAAAAATAAA
Organism: Sequoia sempervirens; assembly: GCA_007258455.2. Lineage (NCBI taxonomy): Eukaryota > Viridiplantae > Streptophyta > Pinopsida > Cupressales > Cupressaceae > Sequoia > Sequoia sempervirens. The sequence continues at coordinate 69,448,994 of VDFB02000017.1, forward strand.
TTAAAAATCTAAGAGACCGCTTTTTAAAAAATTCCTAATTTTTCTCGACAAAGCCATGCTTAAAACTATTCATGTAATTTTGTTTTGGCACCTTTTGGGCTGTGTTTTTGTAGTTTGTGTTGCTCTTTCAACTTCATGCTCAGCTATTGTAAGCTGTTTTGCAACTCTTGTATTTTTTTTACAACTACCTATTGATAATAACTTCATTCTTATAATACTTTATTTCAATATTTTAAAAAAATCGTGCTTAAAAATTAAAAAAGAAAAAGCTGCTCTATAGGTCCATGACATAAATACCCTCCCCCTACCCCTACCGCCAAAACCAAAAAGAAAAACTAATTAAAGTTAAACTCTTGCAAACACAATTTGTATGAGAACATCGGTGTTCAAACATAAAGCCCAACCGCTCTGTCGCTCTTCGGCGAGGGCAATCTTAGGGTTTCAAATCGTTAGGGTTAGGGTTTAAATTAGGGCTGTGTCTGTATTTCCTTATATAAAAAATCGAAGAGTTCTGACGTTAAATCAATGGCTTTGTTGCTTGTTTGGATTAGTCGTAAGGTAACCTCATTGATTTAATGGAAAATCTTCCGGAGGAATACAGACTTTATAGATGTGATTGATTTTAAAGAGATTTTTTCTTACTTCGATTCGCATTGAACTTCCAGACCTAGTCAGGTGGCTACTGTTTTACAAATGTCGGTAGATGCCGTTACGTGTCTGGTACATAAAGAGTGGGAGAAACGACATCACAGTTTGAGTTTTTCGGGCTGATGGTGTCGGACTTTCATGACGGTCTTCTTTCTCGTTGCTCAGTTGGTCTATCATTTGGCTACCTGAGCTCCAAAAGAATTCCACATTTTAAATTTATATGATTAAATTTTTTTTATCTTCAGTTGGTACAAATTTCATTATAATTATAGATACTTTCTTGCTTTCATTTTTTGCAACTTTTTAATTGTTATTTTCCTTTCGGTTTGTGCGCTCTTGTGAGGACAATAGTGGGTGTGCTTGCTATGTTAGAATTCTTTCTGTGCCTTTGCGACTGAACTTATAATTTAGGCATTTAGGGTTTTTTTTTCTATGGGGAAATGTTTAATTCAGTATATATTTTAGATAATAAAATTTGGGATTTGTTTCTTAATACTTTTAGGGTTTTACCAGATATACCATACTGTATTAAACTCTTTATAACTTCAGTGTTTTGCTGGGGATAAAACCTTCGTTACATTCAGGGTATGATTCCATGGTTTGTATTTTAATCGGTTCAATACAGTAATATCTTTAATTTTCAGTTCCTGGTGTCGAGGGATTGATATTTTTGAAGATTCAGAGCATCCAAGCTCTCGTGGGAATTAAAAGGGTTTGCATGAATTTATTATTTATTTCGTAAGAAGCGGAGCAATAGGGTTTTGCGATCCATTAAAGTGAATTTTTAGGTTTCTGGAGAACTTCGGGCCATTAAAGTGTAGTTTTTAGATTTTGGAGGACTGTAAGACTCCAGTGATCTATTTTCCCGATGACTGTATATGTTATTGATCAATATTGTCTGATTGACTTCTTATAATGTGAGATTTTTCTGGATTCAAGTGTGTTGCTTTTTCTTTACATCAATTCACAATTGAATCCAGAAAAATCTCTCGTTATTGACTCTGGAAATCTAGGTAATATTTTTGATTTCAATGTTTTTTTTTAACAATGTATATGGAACTTGTTATATTTGTTGTTAATTTGCAGAATTTTTGGGATTAAGTTTGATTGGTTAACCAATCACACTTAAAAAGTTCAAAAAAAAGGATAAACAACAAGAGTTAAAAAAAAGAAGCAACTGAACATTAAAATTAAGAACTTATAGCTATAAATGACATGGTTATAATCTAGATTTTCACCCCTTCGAAACTTGATATTAAACTTTCAAAACAAATAAAAGATATTCAAATCTTATTTTGTAATTTTATTTTGTTGTTACAATTTATTTGAGTTGGATTGCTAACATTTTAAATTTGAGTTAGAAGCATTAGTGTGCTTTGCAAAAGGTGGTATTGTTAGGAGACCAACAAAATTTATAACCATATGAATATCAGAGACAAAAAAATGGAAGAGGTTGATTTTCTCCCTACAAGAACTATATTTCAAAAGTGGAAGAGCAAAATTCACAACCATATGAATATCAAAGACAAAAAGATGGAAGAGATTGACTTTCTGCCTACAAGAACTATTCCTCAAAGTGGAAGAGTTTGAATGTTGCCCCTTTGAACAATGGGTTGAGGATCCTTCTTAGATCTCAAACCCAACAAAGCACTATTGTCTAGTAACAGGTAAAATTTATAGGCCTTTAGACAACCCCTTAAAAAGGTTCTGCCATGATTGGGTTTTTGATTCATTGTCATTAAAAATTCTTCATGAAGATTTGTCAGTCAACAAAGAGACATCTAGATCTTTACTATATAGAGCACTTGCCTTGTAACTCAACCTTGCAACTCATTAGAGATTGCTGTTGTGTCTTAACAAATACAGAATTTCTAAAATGGAGCCTTAGAATGGATGCTTGTTGCCATGATTGTCATTGGAAGATTTGTCATTTCTTGAGTACACTCAAAGCTCATTAGAGATAAAACATGTTCAATAAAGAATTAGAGGCAATTGTAATAGTGAAAGATGTTGAATCCAATGGATCTTCTTTATATATAGAACACTTTCTAGCTGTGATCAATGGGTCTTTCTAAGACACAAAAAACTATGCCAATGGTTTAATACTTTCTAGATCAATGGGTCTTTCAAGACACAAAAACTATGCCTAAGAGCTATAAGACAAAAAAATAAACATAAACAAATGTCACAAGCCAATGCTTAAGTTTGAAGAACAAAATAACAAAAGTCATGCGTTCAACACCAAGATAAACTAGTAGGTGGCTTGAGTGAAATAAAACACTCCTATGGGTTTGATGTTCTTGAGCTTTTAAGCTAGTTTTCTATTTCAATAATAACTTGTCTAATTTAAAGTTATAATTGCAACCATCTATTCTACTTCATTATTGGTCTTATGCCTAAAATGTGAAAGGAAAGTTGAGTGAGGAAACACTTCCTTTTAATCAAGGAAGAGGTTGCAAAATTTTGTTTCAAATCTTTTTATTTTAACAGTTTTATTTAAGAATGCACATGCAATTAGATTAATGTCAGATTTAAAGCATAAAACACATAACACAAAATTTACATGGGAAAACCCTTTAGAGAAAAACCCACACTTAAACATAGATCAAATTGTGTTATAGTAATATGACAATTATATGCAAAGTCTATGCTCTTGATAATTACATACAATATGCAGTGTCTATGCTTTTGCAAGTGTAGTTTCATTGTGATACAATCTAGAGTTATTGTGGTAGCATAATGACGTCTTAGAAATTACATGGGAATACGCTTTAGGGAAAAAACCCATACTAAAGCATAGATCAAATTGTATTATAATAATATGACAATTATATGCAAAGTCTACGCTCTTGACAATTATATACAATATGTGAGTCTATGCTCTTGCAAGTGTAGTTTCATTGTGATACAAATAGAGTTATTGTGGTAGCATAATGACGTCTTAGAAATTACAATCAAGCCCCCTACACAAATGCATTAAGGCATGAATAAAAACATGGGCAAGTACATGTAAGCACATGCAAAACTGAACTCACCCACAACTCCTAGTTGCTCCTCGTGACAATTTAGTCTTTGTTAAGAAAGTTTCCTTTCCAAGCATCAGTCAACAAGTCAAATTGATGCCACATGGCATCATGGCCAGGGCTTAAATTTGATGGCCGTCTGATCGTATTTAGAGATTTTTGTCATAAAATATAATCAAAATTTTAAGATTGTATCAGATGAAAGGAGAGATTTTGGATAGACTGTCGAGATTTATATAGAATTATAATGATATATATATATAATTTTTCTTACACTAAGGTATATCATAATGTTTTAAGGGCACCTTTGAATAGGTAACCGTCATTAAAAAAATTGTTGACAGGCAAGATCGACCATCAAATTTAAGCCCTGATCATGGCGCTCCTCCTGGAGGTTTTTACAATTCTCAATGTCAAATTGAGCACCCAAGTGACAAGTGTCACTTCTCGCTTCCACTTTTTTGAAGAGATAAACTAGCACACAAGTGGAACTTCTCGCTTTCGCTTTTTTGAAGAGATAAACTAGCACACAAGTGCCACTTCTCCTTCCGCTTTTTTGAAGAGATAAACTAGCACACAAGTGGAACTTGCTTACTTATTACCAAAATATATTGTCACATGTCAACATGATACCCATTCTAGAGGGTTTAATGCTTCCTTCCTTCCCAATGAAGCACCCATGTGACATGTGTCGCAATTTGCCTTTTCCTACTTTGCATGTAGGATGTCAACTCTTTTGGATCCCACAAAGTAGAATAGCAATTTGGAAACAAATATAATTGTATTTAATAAATAAATTCAACAATTTAGGGGAAAATTATTAATTAAATAATCATGAGACTCACTAAGGTTGAGACACCTTAATCCCAACAAAATGGATAGAACAACTTTAAAATATTGAATTAAGATAATCCTTGTTATCTCTTATCTCTTTAGAGGGTAAGGATGGGTGCTATTATTTTGTTAAAGAATATTTATTTATTTAATCAAAATATGCTTAAGAATGGAGGAGACATGTCTTAAGATGCATTCAATTTGAGCTTAGACAAAGCAAGGCATTACAAATTTTGAGGCTTCATTATGAAAGACATACTTATAGGGGTCGTATAAACCATGCATCATTAGGTTATTGATAATAAAAAAATCATTGAGAGTGTTGGTGTGAACAAGCATATTACCTAATTGGTTTACCTCCTAAGTCATGTTCACATTAGTCTAGTTTATTTAAAGTACACATAGAATACTAATCACTTTATGTCTCATATTATAAGATTAAGACATTTGTCATAATCTTATGTAGTCTTTTGTTTCACCTTGGTCTATATAGCCAAAACCTCTTGTACCTCTCATTGATTGTAAATGATAATTTTATTTGTATTATTTGATAAGAATATAATTTATTCTTGTCATTTGATTTTTTCATTTAATTGTGCTTTCCATTAAAACTCTAAATATTGGATAGCTATCTTTATAGCCAAAATTTACATGATATTTAAGGCATGTTGAGTGTCTTTGATTAGTCTTTTTGGGAGATCTCGAGTGTAGATATTGATGGATTTTTAAAAGTTTAGTTTGCTCTTCTCTTGTATTAAAAGATGATTTGGAAAATAAGAAAAGTTAGATAGAAATATTATATTTCAAAGGGTTTTTTTTTATGGCTTTGTATTGTAGGTTCTTATTGGAGCATGTTAGTGCAAATTTAACTTCACTATTGAGTTCAAAGTGTTAAAAAAAAGTTATTTAAGTTTTTTGATTTGTTCAAATTAGACATGTGAGGTTAGATCTACAAAGATTTGAAGTTGAAAGATGGTTGCCAAAAGATAGTTGCAATTTTGAAACATTTTGGGTCAATTTGGATGAAATTTGATTTTACCATTGTTTCCAGAAAACCCAAGAACTTAAGGATTGACTATCAATTCATCAAAATCAAAACACTTTGCCTTAAGACTTTAGAGGTTCTTTTCTTTTATTGCTTGGTTGTTTGTTTCATACAATCATAAAATTGATTTTTATTTTTTTAATATTTAAATTAAAAAAATTGTGTAGGTTTACTACCTATGCAAGTAGTCACCCATGATAGTGTGCCTAAGAGGGTGCCATTAATGCACCTCCATAAGCCCAACCTAGCCCCATTATGCATGTTTTATGTTGCCATAATTTGTCAATGTTGGAAAATTTTAATAGAATATATTGGTTGATATTGTTCATAAAACAACTCATTTGTTTGAAAAGCATATGATACAATGGAAAGTGATTTTGCACCAAAATAAGGGTAATTTTCTACAAAACTAGTCGATTTAAAACTTTGTGAGTGGTTTTTTGATAAATGGATGATTGTTTTGTAGGAAGGGAATATACTAGTACCCAAGGAGAATATTTCGTCGACTAGTATGCTAAAGTCAGTAGGTTGATTCTTCAAATTGCCCCCTCTCCATTGAAGTTTTTGTTTTGGTAGTTGAACTTCCAAAGACCATAACTTAATCATTTCATCTCTTTTTTGTGAGTAATTTTTTTTCTTATTATCGGAGGCAAACAATTTCAAGCTTCATAGTGGTGTAGGCAAGTTTTGATTTTGGTGTTTGGTTTTTTTAGAAATTGTAAATTTTCACATATGTTGTTGAGTAGTTCTCGTTTTGAGAAATTTTAGGGCTTCGTTTGGGCTCATATAGTAAAAAAAAGAAAGTTTTGATTTTGGTGTTTGGTTTTTTTAGAAATTGTAAATTCTCACACATGTAGTTGAGTAAATGTCAATTTGAGAATTTTTAGGGCTTTCTTTGGGTTCATATAGTAAAAAAAATGTGCAATTTTTTTAAAAGTACATTTTTCTTGTACTTAACAATGGTGTAATTAGACTAATCTCATTTTGTTAAAAATATTGTACTTAATTTTTGTGGTCAATTCTAACATTTGCATGCACTAAGATCAAGACTAGTTCATTATTTTTGACAAGTGACACTTGTAATCACATTAAATATAAAGTGTCAAAATCATATATTCCTAGGGGGATCCTTGATTGACTAAATTTAGAGGAGAATATTCTTATGGTAATGGTTGTATTCCTCTTGCTTTGTGTTCTTTCCCTCTTACTTCATCATGGAGCAATCTTTAGTTTCACTTCTAACACTTTACAACTATCTTAATTGGAAATATGAAATGAACAAATTTTTAAGCGTTAAGAGATTGTATGATATTTCATGTGTTTAATGGTGAACCAATTGATGGCAAAGTTAAAAGGAATAAGTGATTGAATAGTGGTGAAGAAGCCATTGGTTATTTTTGCTTGTATGTCTCTCATTAGTTGTTTCACATTGACCCCTTAGATACACTTATAGCTATGTGAAGTGTATTGCCAAAATTGTTTGGGCAAACAAATGAAATCCAACGACATTTGTTGGAAAATGAACTAATAATTCTCAATCCATGTAATCTTGACAACATATAGAACTTCATCACCAAAGTCATGTCACGAGGAATACAATTTAAGGATCACACAATCAAAAAATCAAATACACAATTGGTATTAATTGTTTTCTTAAAGCTAGGACCTGAGTATTCAATGTTTGTCTACTTTCTATGTTACAAGAATGCCTTTGGGAGTGAGTTTAATATGCTTTGAAGCTCAAAACTTTGAAACTCTAAATTTCACTAGCTCATTCTATAACTAATTTAAATAGATTGTGTTTTCTTGTATAAACAAAAATTATGGTTGAATTCATTAATTCTTATTTTACTACTCATGATGGTTGTAGAGGGTCTTTAATATCCTTATTATGAATGTAAATTATTGAAATGATTGATAAGACTTGGTTTATACCCCTCCACTAAGATTAATTCTTGTGGAAATTAATGTGGTAGGAGAGTTGGTAGGTGTCATTAATGTGTCGCTCCCCTTTTGTAAAAGATTGCTATGGAAGTGGATATTGAAGTTGTCAAGGATGATTTTGTAATTTTATAATGTTAACTTTAAGAATTTAATTTGAATGTTTTGATTGCTTTACGAGAAAAATTAAGTGGAAGTGGACATTGATTTTATTTCTTTAAAATTTTCACATCTAACATCTTCCTCAAGGACCCTCCTTGATCCTAGATGGCTCAAACTTAACTTTGATGATTCAAAAAAAGGAAACCCGGGTCAAGCAAGAGGGGTTGAAATTCTTATATATTTTAGGGGTTGTATTATTTTTTCTTAAGCTGTCAACCTTGGAATTCAAACATTTAACTTTGTTGAGGAAGTGATAGTCTTCCATTACATTCAAATAGCCAAAACAAAGGTTTAACTAAGGTGATAATTAAATGAGACTCCAAAAATATCATGTTACATGGCAAAGCCTCCCCTAGCTGGTCTTATGTAGACATCATAAGGGAATCATGAATGAACATGATTAACCTTGAGGATCACATAATTAAGAAAACTTTCGGAGAGGGAAACTTGACGATGAACCTTCTAGAAATTATGGGATTGTAGATTGATTCATTTATGATTTGGAATGATTCTAACTCTTCACTAGACCATATGAATATTAATTTTCAACATGAGGCGAGAGATATCAAAATCCCTAATGTCAAAAGAAGTATCAGTTTATCCATTTGATATGATGGATCCTACCCTTCAAGGGCTCCTTAATTATGAAAGATTAAATAAGGTGATTAATTATCTCTTCTTGAATTGTCATGCTAAATTAAATTGTAGACCTTACCTTGGTGTTGATCAAAGAAGCTTTTGGTTAATTTCCCCCCCTACCAATTTTTGTCACTATTTTGTTGTTGTTGTCCTTGTCGCTAACCATGGGGGAGACCTACTATAAATTGAGTTGAACAATTGTAAAGGCTTCAAGAATAATCAAGAGGTGTGGTCCATTCTTCAAAAGGGAAACCTTTCTCCCAATATAGAAGCCATGAATGGCTATGATTCTATTCTCTCAACAAAATTTTCCAATTTTTGAAAGTCTGGCACATTCTATGTTCTAGGCATTTCCTTCTATGTTTTATGAGCTAATTACCACTGCAATGGGCCTTCCTATGGAGGGTATTAGGATTTCAAAAAAGGTTATTTAGGAAACTACCAAGAGAACAGGGGAGGAAAGAGAACAAAGGGGAAAGTGAACAAGTTGTTGAATAGCTTCAACAGGGATGAATCGACTAGAGTTTTGAAGAAGATAATGGAGATGTTAATGAGGCGTGTATAACTCTTGAGAGCCATTAAAAGTAGTTACATGCCTATATATTTCAAATTTTGAATCATTTTTGTCATAATGTCAAAATGGATTTTTTCTTCTAGTTATTTTCTTTGTTGGAAGAATTGATTCAAAAGGTTTTATTCACTGGTAAATCTATGCCCCTTCACAAAGGGCTTATTTATCAACTCTATAGGTATACTTTAGTCCTTACCCTAGCTCACCCTATCCATCTTAGGATCTATAATCCCTCTTTAATTCAAAAGGGGGAGGATGCCACCCAAAATAAATTAAAATTGAATACCCCATTATCTTCGATGGACCATATCTATCCCCTTATGGTCCATAACCCCATAGTTGACCCATCCACTTCCTCGTCTAGAGCTTAAAAGGTTTTCTTTAAGGAACCCTTGGAAGGCTATTACATCTCTATTTTGATGACACGTCTACCCTTGTTAGCTCACCAAGTCAAGATTCCACCCCACATTCCCCCCCTACTAGTGTCAATCTCTCTCCTCAAGAGATGTCTGAAGCCTAGTTTATTCAAAGCCCTAACACCCCCAATATTTTTAACCTACATGTGAACTCACACATTGCAACCTATGTATCCAACTCAAGGAAAAATTTAATAACTTTTGCATGTCATATAATATTCATAATGTTAATCTGAAGTGGTAACTTTCTCAATGACATACTACCAAAAAAAAATTTAGAAATAAGAATCCCTTGTGTTAGAAAATCCTTGGAGTGGCCCAAGGAGGATATCGACAAAAACTTGTGGGAATTTGTCAAAAGGATGATTGCTACTTTTGAAAAACGGGAGTAGTTGGATAAGGAGGTGGAGAAAATAAATTAGGTCACTAGTACTCTTGAAGATTGGAAAAATATAGAAAAAATAGGTTGGAATCATAAAAACCAGCCAGGAAAATATTTACAAGAATTTTCTAGAAATTACTATTTTTTGCAGAGTTTCTTAAAAACACTACTACTACTCTCTAGGTTTTCCAACAAGAGTTGGAGAAGAGGAAATCCAAGCACAAAATGGAAGAGACTTCTTTTTATATTCTTCCCCCTGACTCTACTAACATCTCCAACATTAAAAAGAAGAAAGGTAAAGAAAAATATGTCATCTAGAGTGTTATCCCTACAGGTCATTTTGAAGATGAGAGCACAATACCCAAAGAGTTTTCCTTTGAGGAGAAGATAGATTTTTTTAACAAAGAATGGCAATGCCATCAAAGGCCTAAAATTGTTAGGTAACTCATAGCTGGGTTCTTCTAGTAAACTACTATTTTTTTTCTATTGTTGATGGTCCTCCCTCTTTTTCTATAGTTTATTCTATTTAGTTTCCCTCCTAGTGAGATTTTTCCTTCTTTCTTTTATAGTATTTTTGTAATGGGTTCAAGCCCTTTCTCATGTTTAATCTTGTGATATCAAAATGTTTAACCTATTCTAAGCAACTAAAATGCCATGAAAAAACATAATGAAACACCTCAAGATTAGCCTAAGAAATTTGTAAATGCAAAGAGGAAAAGTGTAAAATGATACTAAATAGATATACCTCCCTTTTGCAGCTGAAACTCCTTGGTTGGCCCTTGATTTTGATTTGGTTTGTATGCTCCTTGATGGCTTTTGATACAACTAAATGAAAGAATTGACTGTGTTTGAATGCAAATAGATGAAATTGATGGCTAAATGAGTGCACAAAATGGCAGCATTTAGTTGCAAAATGGCTAAGTATTGAAAATGCCTTAGAGGATGGGGTATTTATAGAGAAACTTGAATTCTCTAAAGAATTCAATGGTTGGGATTTATCTAACAAGGCCAAGATGAAGGGCTAAGGTGAGTTGAGGACTCACAAGCCCTCACATTTTGACATGTGGAATGTGAGATGGCTAAGGGTGAGATGATGTGTAGGTGATGTGGAAGGGAGGTACATGATGTGGAGGAAGGACAAGTACCTTCCAAGTACCTTGGGGAGTGAGAAGATTTCCTCAAAAAGGAACTTTTGTCCCCAAGTGGGAGTGAAAATGACATTTGAAGAATTTTGGAATTTCTCAAAAATCTCCATGGGAAAAGAGAAAGTGGTTGGAGAAATAAATGTGATGAAAATGACATTCATAGGAGAATCTAATGGATAAGAGAGGGTCTCCTAAAAGGTGGGAATTGGTCACATGTGCATGAGGTGACAAGTCAAATATTCTAGAAGCCTTGGAAAGATAAAATGTGAATTAAAAATTCACATGGGGAGGAGAGAGACCTAGGATGAATAAAAGTGAATTAAAAATTCACATGGGAAAGAGGGTCAATGCCTAGAAAGGCAAATGGAAAGATTGACTAAAAAGTGGTGCTAAAAGTGGCTAATGACTTTGATTAAAGTTGTGCAAATACTTGATTATGATAATTAATGGAAGATTAGAGACAAGTGGCAAATGTAGGAGGATGTGACATTAATCCTTGATTAAGAGGATGCACACCCTAAATATGAATTAATTAAATTAATTCAAATTAGAGATGGATTATGGAGGATGTGACAAGGAGAAAGAAAAGAAGAATTTTAAATTGATTTTAATTCAAAAGATTAAAATGACTAAATTAAATAAATTGGTGTATTTATTTAATTTAGAGAGGAGAAAGGTACCAGATAAAGTGTTTAATTATTAAATTAAATACTTTAAGAGTCTTATGTGGGAAGTGTAATATTAAATAAATAAATTAATATTGACAGAATTGATGAATAAAGAGGTAAATTTGATCATATGGGAGTGATCAAATTTGGGTGTCTACAAATATAATCAAAACATCTTCTTTCGTAAGAAAACATCACAATACTTATCCTCTTAAGAAAATGATAGTTAACTCTCAATAGGGTACTTTGCAAGAAATAATAGGATGGCCATATATAAATAAAATGAAACAAATTAGGTATGATAATAGACCAGGATTTTGCAAACTTCCTTTCTATTAGAATTTTGGCACCTTTGCTCCTTTATAGGGAAATGGTATGAGAATGGATTGGATGTTTAGATACTTATTTAATTCCACATCTCAAATCCACTTCTATATTTGAATTTATAAAAAAAATGAATTATGATAAATGATGACTCTTACCACTTGACAACTTGGACTTTTGTGGAACCATCTAGGAGTTATTTATGTAGATCAAATATTTAGTAATCCTAAAAAAGTTTGCAAACATAAAAATGACTATTTATAGTCAAGGGTTTAAAATTGTAACTAACTTTATGGGCATCCTTAGGAAAATAAAAAAAATCCCTAGGAAAATATTGGAGATGGGATGTCAAAAATAAATTTCTCTAATTTGTAGCTTGGAGATGTATTTTTGCCATGATTATGATAAGAATAAATCACCAAATGGAATGAGATGAATGGTATGATGAGAGGCCACCTCACTATATATACCATTTTCCACCAACATTCATGCCAATCACATCGCCAACATAAATGTCATGCGAGCAAAGGATTTCCAAGTTATAATGTGAAGGAGCAAGTGTCACATTGAAATCACCTTGTCCCATTTGGCAACCTTTGGTTGATGTAAAAATGGGCTAGGTGGACAAGAAAAAGACCCTAAAGAGTCCAAAAAAGAACATACCTTCTTTGAAATATCATCCAATTTCTAGTTGCACGTGAACCTTTTCTTGATGTCATTAATGATAATCATTGAATCCCCCTCAACGATCAAATATGATATCCCATTCTAAATAACAATTGAGATGCTTAAGACCAAGGCTTGGGATTTTACCTTATTATTAGTACCATTCTTCAACTTTTCTGAAACTACCATGATTAGATTGCCTTCCAAGTTCTTAATAACACATCCAATACTAAACAATTTTAAATTCTCTTTAGAAACACCTTCAGAATTGAGTGTGAAACTGTTAAAAGGAAGAGAGATCCATTTGATTGAAACTCTATCAATAAATATAGGTTGAGACCCAAAAATGTTATAACAAGAATTACAAATTATTTGTTACTAACTTATTTATAAATTAGAAAATTTAATCAACACAAAAACGACATCAATTGCCATAGATAGCAAGAATGAGCAACCATTATCATCCTATGGACACGAGCAATGTGCAAGATGAAATCAAGTTTAAAATTATTTGGCATGTACCTTACTCTAGTGACCTAATATGTTTCTAAAACTTTCTCTAATTAAGACAATTTGTTTTACTCTGAAATCATTGTCATTTTCAATAAACTGTTTTCTTGTGTTTCGAACTGCTCGCCGCCCAGGCACGATGGATGTGTGAAAAAAATCGACTTCCCACATCACCATCAAGCAAATCCAACTCAGTACTCCACCCATCACAGTCAAACTTTCCTTTCATGTCTTTCACTGCTCTCTTAAGCATTTCAAACAATATAAAAAATATCCAAATTTTGATTGTGGACCTTCACAAGCAAAGTCCCTCACTCTAGCAAATTTTGATTGAGCATTACCACAAAGAAACCCTACAAAAATCTTCCATGACACCTTCCAAGTGCAAGCCAGCGGCTGCCTTAGAACTCAAGTACATCATTTTGATATAGTAAGAGCAAAACTGACTGTCAAATTCAAAGACTTGGCCACGAGTTAATAACTTTGGCATGAGAGAAAGCTATTTCCCAAGGCCTTCAATTTTCTTTCCATCCCAGCCAGCTTTGAATTGGCAATGGAAGGAAACTTCTGTTGAATAAATATAAATCCATAAAAATTGCGAGGAAAAAGTTCCAAACATACCCCACAACTAGTATCAAACTTATACGAGTTTGGTGCTCTGCTAACTGGTATCTGAACAGTACCAGTAATTGGGTTTCTGTAAAATCTGAAATTGCACGAGATAGTCAGCGTCATTCGCCACCACCACTTTAGATTCATTAAATTTCAAAATTGATTTCACTGGCCAGTGACTACATAAGCATATGATTTGTGTTTTTTCTTTCAAAGGACAAGATTCAGTAGCGCTTTCCGTGACAAACAAAAGAAATTTCTAGATCCAAGCAAATGAACTTGTTAGAATCCAATCAAGTAGGAGCACCACATCTATGTGAAGAGGCCAAAGGCAGGCAAGAAGGCCACGAACAGCTATAGGTATAGGTATCCAATCCCTTCGAGAAGGCAATTGAGGGCCATGTGATTGGGAGTCATGATCTCTTCTCGTAGGTTAAATACATTTACGTTTGCATCCATAGGGAAGGCAATGAACATAGTGAGAGGTAGAGGGAGATGGAACTTTAGCAATCATATAAGGTGCGTTGCTCTAATGCATTAAAAGCGCTTCCAAATGAGTAATTTCAAGTGTAATTTTGTTTTCTTGCACCTGAATTTGCAAAAGCATATTGGAGAAAATCATAGCTTTAGTGTAAAGTGAGAAATGGACATCAATAACACAACCAATAAAAGTAATAGAAATTTTGTCTTTTTGAATGGTAAAAAGATTCTCCATCATTAAAGCTTGTCAAATTTGGGTAAATTTGGAAGGGAGGTAGGGTCGATTTGCTAGCAAACCATATGCCAAGAAAATGGGTCAGACTTGAACAGATTGAAGAAGTCATGAATCCAAGTATAGGCTTCTTGGGCTCTAGTACAAAACTAAAAAAATCATGAGTCTTAGCGTGTCCACAAAATGGACAATAAGGATTAAGAAATTCTAAAAAAGACAAACAAGATCCAAGTAGAAAGCCTTGATAATAATAAACCAAGCAAAATGAGCAAGCTTGGGTTTAAGAATAGTTAACCAAACAATATGGAATTTATGGTGCCAAGTTCCTAGAGAGGAATGAAGTTGCGAATGGAGATTTAACCAAGTCACCATGGGGAGATAAGGCATCAGCTACATATATCTCTTATGGGGGGTTTGTAATCACAAAATGGTATTATCCAAATGCCATTTCCAATCCTTCCACTAAGGATTGAAAGTCCTAACCCCAATTTTGTGAACCATGTGGGGAGGAATGACATAAATAACTATCTAGTAATTCCCCTAGTTCTAGTTTGACAACTAAAATTTCAGCTTGGCCTCCAGCCAAATTAAGAAATTATTGGCAACTTTATTGAAAAATCTAGTAAATGATTTATCCCTCTTCTATTGAACTTCAAAGCTCAAACCCATGGGGCTTTAGCTAAAGGTCATTCTTGATAGCAAAGAACTAGAGACCACCAAATTATTTATTGATTCATAGAGAGTTCATTATAGAAGTCATTACCAACCCACAAAAGCAAAGAATTGATGTATTCCCATGCCTTCCAAATTCCTTTGATAAAGAATGCACCATGTATTTGAATAAGTTCATATTGAGGAGAGTATGAAGTCCAAGGTCTTATTAAGTTGGATTCCTAGAGGACATTCCAAATGAAATACAATGTCAAATGAAGACTTTCTAAGCATCCCCATCTTTTAAGCCCTTGATAATCTACTTAGCACAAGTGCTAAGCCTTGATAATAGATTAAGAGTAAGCATAAACCCCTAGAATCTTGAGGAAGACAATAATATTCCCAAGCCATGTGATGAAAAACTTTATTACCTTTAGAAAAGGCCAAAAGAAAATCTCCAAGAAGATTCACAATTTTAAATAGGAAACCTTAGAAGGAACCTAACAAGAAGAATAATACACATGAATAACAATCAAAATTGGAGACAATTAGGAGTTGATTGCAAATGCCAAATAATGGTTGTCTTGTTGCTCTATTTTTTGATCTAGTTTTATGGTTGTTCTAAAACTATGGTTTCTTCATATGATAGTACCAGACTGTTATTTTATGCTTGATATGCTTTGGTTTAGGACTTACTGGTTTATGGTTAATCTTTTATCTGGCCTGTGTGCCATATTTTGGGTTAGTCTGTGGTATGCTTGTGTTTTTTATTATACTTATAATGATCCTATGGATGCAAATACTTGTAAATTGGCCTGCGAGCCCCATATGGTTACTTAACAGTATATAGTCTGGTTGATGCTTTGTTGGGTGTGGCTAGTGTTGTTTCCCAGTCGGTCTCATTTTTTGCTGCTTCAACTCTTTTGGTCTCTACAAGATTAGGGCCCTTTCCCTACTTATATAATTAAAAACAACCAAAATTTGGAAAGCACACCTAAAATTTATTGGCCAAGAAGAAAGACTTTGTGATCTATTAGGCCAATTTTTCTCAATTCTAAAAATAAAAGCTTGCCAAAAGCAAGCTAGAGAGGCCTGAAAGACAAAGGAGATACTAATAAATCTAAAAATCTCCCCATGATCAAATCCATTTACAATTGAAACAATCTAACCAACCTAGCTTTGGAAGGAAATGTTACCTAAACATTGAGTTTTTTCCACTTAATACTAGAGCAAGAAGCTTTACATAAAATGACAATGTAATGAAGGGCCTATCTGATATTATCTTCCTCAATTAAATTAAGGAAATATTCACCAATAAAGTGACCAATAATGAGTTATTTAGTAGAATTGGGTAAGGTAATGCTCTTGATTATCTTCTTGGAGACTACATGGGTCAAAAGACAGTCAAATACTTCAACAAGAAGCACACAAAGTGTATGGGCTAAAAAGAATCCCTAATAGATAGATTGAAAGAGCTCAAAAGATCTAGATTGCTTTCCATTAATGGTAATTGTAAGAGAGGGGGACCATCGCGTGCAAGGCCCTAGGTCACGGAGGGTCAAGATGTGAGAGGCTACCCTAACTTACCTCAGCTAAGCACAATGTTAGGAAATGAGAGGCGAGAGTAATGAGGACCATAAGGCCTCTCAGTCACTTTGCGGACCAGAAATGAAGGAAGAGGCTAGGTAAGCCAATTTTCAAGTCCAACACTACACCTCTGGAAGCTCTCTATCCAGGGAAGAAAGAGCGGTCTCTGGATGACAGCGCGGCGCATTGGCATCTCTAATGTGCATTGTAGTCTGTATAGCCAAACAATAGTAAAGATGTGGTCAAACCAACGAAAACTAGCTAACAGCCCAGTTGACTAACTAAAGGGCTAGAATGATGTGATTAAATAAATGAAATATTCTCTAATATTGTAAAGCAAGAATGCAAGGGTGAAGAGAGCAAGAAGGATCTCACCAAGGAATTTGTTCGCTAGTTGATCCCTCGAAAGCACATCCACCTACACACAGAAAGAGGGAAAATGTTGGGTGGCTGTATAGGGGCTTGCCTCAGTCAGACCCTTGTTTAGGTGTTTCCACCTCCATGGACAGCCAAAGGAAATGAGATAAAGAAAATAATGTAATAAAGAGCACAAAAGCACTGCAAAACAGTAAAGTGCTAACTCAACCAAATGATAGAAGGGAAGAGAGGGAAGCTTACCACCTCCACCAAGAGCGCTCAAGGCTGCCTAGGGGAGAGAATGAGAGTACTCGAGCCTCTGCTGCAATGGTGTTTCATTCCCCACTTGTTCTACTAATGTGATGGAGTGTTGTATTTGCTGCAATGGGGTGCTAGTATGCTTCTTGAGAGTTTGAAAGTGAATGTGGGAGTGCAAGAATGGAAGGCTGAAGTTGTGAAGAGTTGTGAAGAGTTCAAAAGAAGTTGGATTGAATGTTGAAGGGATGAATTTGAAGAAAGAATGGAAGAAAACGACCATATTTGAGTCGATCGACTGAAGGGGGCGTTACAACTTGACCCCCAATGAGAAGTGTAACACCTCTGCAGGTTCAACCCCAGGAATCTGTCAGGGATGTAAGCACGCCGCGTGGACATCTACGCACCGCGCAGGTGTCCCCGACAGAAATGCCTCCACCGACGCTCAAAATAGGCGCTAAGTGGGATACAAGCAGCGAGCTTAGGTGGAATTAAGCCTCCGAACTTGGTTTTCTAAAGTGGAAAGAGGCAAAAGGGGAATTTGCATATGGGGTGAAAATTAGCTCCTATACATTTTCCCCCCGCTTTAGCGAGCACAAATACTAATGAGTGCTCGGTAAAATAGATCAAGAAGAGTGTAGGGTTAAAAATGTATACCTGAACCGTCAAGGAAGCAGTACTCGGTCTAGTGTACCTAAAGATCAGGGAAAGTGAAGGACTTCATAGCTGCTTGGAACTATGAAGTTGAAGAAAGAAAGTGCCTTACAGGTGCTTGGTCATGTAAGGAAGGTGTCCCCCAAAAACTCTAGCATGGAGGAGACCCAAAGGAAGCACCCTACAGGCTCTCAATCCCATAGGGAAAGTATTCTCCATGAACTCAAGCATGAAGAACACCTAGAGAAGCGCCCCACAGGCTCTCAGTTCTATAGGGAAGGTATTCTCCACGAACTCAAGCATGAAGAACACCCAGAGAAGTAACCCACAGGATCTCAGTCCTATAGGGAAGGTAACCCCCAAGATCTCTGGCATGGAGGAAACCCGAGAAAGCAGACTCTGCAAAGTCAAGAAGCGGCCACGTAGGCGAGTGAGCAGATAGTCGCACAAATTATCGATAGTTTTGAAAATATTTGAAGGGGTCCCTAGGGAACCCGTCATGAAGAGAGGGTCCACTCAAGGGATGCATGATTCAAAAGTAAATGTTATTTCTTGAATCGATTCTTCATCAAGGAATCCTTTTGAAAGATGTTCACTTCATCAAGGAATTTGAAAGGAAGAATATTCCCCCACGCAAGGAGAAGATCAAAGTTGTTCCCACTTCAAAAAAAAGTTCAAGCCCTTTCTTTATGAACCCATGATGAAGGAAACAAATTCCATTAGAGTTTCAAGTTGAGAATGTGATTTCTGAAGAAAGATTTGCCAAGATATTCGAGAAAAGATTCGTTGGCAACGAATGCATTTTCTAAAAATCAAAATGTTAAAGAAAGAACGATGTCACACATAGGAGGGAGAACTTAAGAAAAGAAGATATAAAGATAAAGGGAAAACAAAAGAAAGAGAAAAATATAGATAAAGGCCACAGGGGGATCTAGTTTAGCAGGGTCAGATCTGTCCGAGCTCATATAAATAATAGGTAACCACAATGCAAGGCAAAAGATCATCAATCCCCAACCAGATTAGGAAGAATGCATGGAAAACAAAGTAAAAAATAAAAAAATTGGGTCAACATGGAAGGGAAGCCTAAATGCTCCCAATGCTTTTCATCGTCCCCAATTTATTGAAAATCAATCACAAACATGGAAGAATGATGATACAAATAGAAGAAGATTTACGACACAAAAACCACGCTTATATCCAAGCACCAACAGGGGTGACGAGGGTCATCTAGGAACACATAGCATGGGTATGAGGGAACACATCACAAAACAAACACACACACGAGATCAAGAAAGGGCCTACTCCTAACATTGATCGGCCAAGAGGTCATCTGCTTCCCAATCTAAATCCTCATAAGGGGAAGGAGGATGAGCCTACAATGGTGGGATATTAAGAGGAGGAGAATCTAGTCCTCCTGCAACAAGGGCCAAGGAAGAGGGCCCCTCGAGGTCCTCTCCACTGAGCTCTTGTGGATTCAAGGTTAGCAACTTAGAAAAGATCGCCGACAAGGCCAGAACTTCATCCACAAAATTAAACATGCACTCCATAGGGGCACCATGTCTTGCTTCGGCGGACAGGACAGGCTATGCTTGGAGTTCACCACTAAGCTCACC
The DNA here is from genome assembly GCA_007258455.2 of Sequoia sempervirens. NCBI lineage: Eukaryota > Viridiplantae > Streptophyta > Pinopsida > Cupressales > Cupressaceae > Sequoia > Sequoia sempervirens. The sequence goes on from VDFB02000017.1 coordinate 69,468,409, forward strand.
GAATGACTCGGGAGTGGTGACAAACTCAAGGGAAGCTGGGACTGGTTCCATCACTAAGATAGAACAAGTCAACGTGGGGCTGCCTTGCGAGTTTGGTGGACTTTTCTTACATCCTTCATTTCCAAAAGGACCACCCTTTGCTTCTTGTTTAGTCAGAGGAGGTGAACTCCCCACAGATGAGGCCAGAGGTGTAGAGGAAGAAGAGGAGAGAACCATAGTGGATACAACTGAGGTATTAACCATATCCATGGGTTTCGAGAAAGGCTAGATATCCAGAACAAATATCAGCAAAGGTGGCTCCACCAAGGGAGCAATGAACACCTGTACCCATTTAGGGTTAGGCGCATTTGTGCTCACAACGTAAGTCGGGAGTAGTATGGGACCAGACTGAAGGGAAACAAAAGGAAGGGAGGAAGAAGACGTCATGGGAGGCCCTAAAGCAGGGGTGATCATTCCTTCCTCCTTCCTTTGTGAGGCAACCTACTCAGCCAAAAGAGCCTTTTGTCTGCGCTTGCGTTCGCACACAAGATAGTTTCTTTAGCTCTTGGAGCTAGGGGCCGGAGGCTGCGAAGGAGTAGGGTGCTCCTGCTCAAGAGGAGTTGACACAAGAGCCTTGACGACAGGTCTCTTTCCGTTCACTGCCTTGGGAGCAGGAATAGTAGGAGGCTGCGGATCAAATTCTCTATGAGAACCTTTCTTTTTGTTGTATAAATAGTACCACAATCCAAAATATTCATTAGGAAGATTTGCGATCCTGAGCTTCGGTCTACACCAAGGAGGAATCATCGGATTTAGTGGATAACCACCGAGCTTGCTCATCCAGTACTCTTCCTAGGAAGGGGGAGAGGACGAGGTAGTCTGGGGAAAAGTCACCTTCTCTTTGCCTTTGTGAGAAGGAGAGGGATCTAGCATGAGATTCTCCTCCTTCTTTGGAGAAGAGGGAGCAATCGGTGCAACCTTCTCTTTCTCTTTCAGGGAGGAGGAGGTAACCGACTGCTGCACTGCAGGAAGAGTCAATTTCGGTTATCCCTTGCCCCTAGTCTTATGCTTTACATAATTTTTGTAAAGTAGGTCCGTTCTTGGAGGAAGCAAACCAACTGGCAAGGGCCAAAATTGATCCAACGAGTATCCACTGTGGGACACCAAGGGTTGATATCTGGTGTCATACACTACATGCACGACACCTTCATGGGAAAACTTTAAACATTTGTGAATAACAGAGGCAATCCCATTCATGGAAGCTAGCCAAGGAATGCCTAGCTTCATCCTAAACAGATCTGACTCTGGGATAACATCTAAAACCATGTCAACAATTCTGGGTCCAACCAGAATGGACAAGGTTATCGAGTTGTAAGGTTTAAGACTCATACCATCATGCGTGTAGATGGTAGATTTAGTTTCTTCATAGTTCTCCTTTTGTAACAAATTTAATACTAACGTTTCCTCAGTGATAACATTCACACGGCTCGCGAGGTCTATCAAGACTCCTATCACAATGTTACCATTGACACGAGCGGGAATGTAGAGGGGCAAAGGTTTGTTGTTTAAGGGAAAATCTTGTGATGTGAATGTAATGTACGACGAACCGAGTGCGGGTGGAACAGTGGATGTTACCATGACCATATTGACATAGGCCTCGAGTTGGGTAACAGAATCAACGAGATCTACAATCATGTTAGCAGAGTGTGACAGAAACGGGTTTGTGTATATCTACAGTTCACTATTAGCCTTCGTCACTAATTTGTTAGTGTTTTGCTTATTCCCATCGAGACAAATGGTACCGTCCTTGATGCAGTCTTGTATCTCATGACACAACTGCATGCAACATTTAGTATCATGTCCATTAACATGATGGTACTAACAATAAGTGTTCCCATCATACCAATTAGGGTAGGGTTCTTTAACAGGCTTAGGGGTTGGTAAAGTTATGATCTTATCCTTCAAAAGCTTTTGCAAGATGGAAGTATAAGATTTTGATAATTTTGTGAAATTTCGGTTGTGTTTGAGGTTGTTGTCATCATTAGCGGCTACTACATTCGCAACGACTTTACCTTTCCCAGAGATTGATTTGATGGACTTCCCCTTAGAACGGGAGTACGAGGATGATCCCCCAAACTGAACAACTATTTGTTGGTATTCTCGTAAGGCTACACACAAGTGCGCAAAAGAAGGGTATTTCATAAGGGAAAACTTCTCTTGCTAGGGCCTTTGTAAGTTCCCTATGAATACCTTCTGCACATCAGAATCAGGCAGTTGATATGAGATTTGCGAGAGGAGCACTTGGTAGCGTGCTATGAAATCAGTGATATTTTCATTATCTCCTTGCTTACATCGGACGAGATTCGAGAAGGTCATCTTCATCCTAATGTTTGCTTGAAACTGCCTAAGGAATTGATTAACAAGTTGGTCGAATGAGAAAATAGAGTTGTCAGGCAAGGAATAGTACCACTTGAGTGTTGTGTCCTTGAGGGATCAGGGAAATAGTTTAGCCATCAATGCATTGTGATGGAAGAAGTCGGTGCATAGGGTGTTAAAGGAAGACACATGTGTTTGCGGATCTCCTTTACCACCATACTTCTCAAATTTAGGGATCTCCATTCCTTGAGGGAAAGGAATATTCAAGATTGCAACCGACAATGGGCTATACCGGAAGAAGGGTTGGAAGATAGGTTGGGTAGAGGCTTGGGAAAGGTTCGCCAACTAGCTTTGCATCTTACCCATATTCTGAAGAAGGGTATTTAGAATAGGGTTGTTAGAAAATAGAGGGCCAGAGGAACCTCCCCCAAAACCACTGACAAGGCCACTTCTAGAACCTCCACCGATATGACTTCTGCTAGAGCCACTACCAGACTCACCATCGCCAGTAGGGCCTCTACTAGAACCACTGTCATGACCTCCACTTGAGTCGCCTCCACCAGCACCACCTCCATTGTTGAATCCATTGCCACTACCAAAGCCTCCACCACTCATCCCACCAAAGCCTCCAACACTAGAGGTGACAAGAGGGGTGAAGCTAAATCCCAAAGGGACCTTATTTACTTTGATAGTTTCAAGTTACTCAAAGGTAGAAGGGACCGTGTCGGTCATGTAAATGGAAGTGGGAGGCATTAATACCCCTAACTGTCCTTCATGCTCCTCGAAAGTGACCCCTTGTGCAAAACTAGGGTTGCTCGAAGGAGCACATGCTTCGACAAGACCTAGGAGGCTACTTAGAAGTTCTATACCTATTCAATCCTTACCATCATATGTTTTAATTCACTAACAACTTGAGCGGCTCTAGCCATCTTCAAATTTCTTTCCAAGTGGTTTTCTAAGTTTCCCAATCCTTTAGCAAGGGTGAACACATATTTTGCAGGGATCTGAACGGCCTCATGCTCGTCCACCGATGATGGCATAGGAGATGCAGGGTGAGTGGGAATGTGATCAGTTTTGTCAATGAATCCCATCTTATTCCTTGACACCTGCTCCTGTGTGGCTACACTAATAGTAGGACCAAAGAAAAGGCCTGTAGATAACCCAATAGAGACCTTCATCCTTTCCATCGGGAAGTGTCTTACACTTCTCCTAAAAATATACCCAGAAGTTTTGGATTGGGTTGTGATGCTCATAAACCTTCACAACACTCAAGAGCACAAAAATCACAGAGTATCCAGGGGAAGCTTCAACACCAACGAATGAACAGATGTTGGTTCATGTCAGGTTCACCAAAAATGTAAGAGAGGGGGACCATCATGTGCAAGGCCCCAGGTCACGAAAGGTCAAGATGCGAGAGGCTGCCCTAACTTACCTTAGCTAAGCATAGTGTTAGGAAATGCGAGGCAAGAGTAACGAGGACCGTAAGGCCTCTCAGTCACTCTACAGACCCAAAATGAAGGAAGAGGCTAGGCAAGCTGGTTTTCAAGTCCAACACTATGCCTCTGGAAGCTCTTTGTTCGGGGACAAAAGCGCGGTCTCTGGACGACAGTGCAACATGCTGGCATCTCTAAAGTGCACTGTAGTTCATATGACAAACAATAGTAAAGACATGGTCAAACCAAGGAAAAATAGCTAACAGCCTAGCTGACTAACTAAAGGGCCAGAATAATGTGATTAAATAAATGAAATATTCTCTAATATTGTAAAGCAGGAATGCAAGGGTGAAGAGAGCAAGAAGGATTTCACCAAGGAATTTGTTCGCTAGTTGATCCCTCAAAAGCACGTCCACCTACACACAGAAAGAGGGAAAATGTTAGGTGGCTGTATAGGGGCCTGCCTCAGTTAGACCCCCGTTTAGGTGTTTCCACCTCCATGGACAGCCAAAGGAAATGAGATAAAGAAAATAATGTAATAAAGAGCACAAAAGCACTGCAAAACAGTAAAATGCTAACTCAACCAAATGATAGAAGGGAAGAGAGGGAAGCTTACCACCTCAACCAAGAGCGCTCAAGGCTGCTTGGGGGAGAGAATGAGAGTACTCGAGCCTCTGTTGCAATGGTTTTTCATTCCCCACTTGTTCTACCAATGTGATGGAGTGTTGTATTTGCTACAATGAGGTACTAGTAGGTTGCTTGAGATTTTGAAAGTGAATGTGGGAGTGCAAGAATGGAAGGCTGAAGTTGTGAAGAGTTCAAAAGAAGTTGGATTGAATGTTGAAGGGATGAATTTGAAGAAAGAATGGAAGAAAATGGTCATATTCGGGTCGGTTAGTCGAAGGGGGCATTACAACTTGACCCCCAATTAGAAGTGTAATGCCTTTGCATGTTCAGCCACAGGAATCTGCATGGGCATCCCCAACAAAAACACCTCCACCGACGGGCAAAACAGGCACCAAGTGGGATGCAAGCAATAGGCTTAGGGGGAATTAAGCCTCTAAACTTGGTTTTCTAAAGTGGAAAGAGGAAAAAGGGGAATTTGCATATGGGGTGCAAATTTTCTCCTATACAGTAATGATTTAGCATAGGCATCTACAAAGAGCATCTTAATAGACTACATAAAATGGGAGCCAAAATCCAATGCCTAAAGCATGGTAAGAATGAAGAGCCATTCAATATGGTCATAATGCTTGGTAAAATCAATTATGTAAATAATGTAGGTTGTTGGGAGCATCAAATTGATTTCATCCATTTCCAAACTACAATAATATTGTCAAGGATGTACTACAGTTCTTAATGAAACCATTTTTCTCAGAGTGAACTAGTTGAAGAAGAAGACACCACAACTTGAGAGAATAGGTTTTTTCAATGATCTTGTAAGAATTATTTAAAAAGGTGATGAGGTTTCAATTGAAAATATCCTTTGGGTTTCCAATTGAACCACTCGATGATCTCTTATCAAGGAATTATGTCATAGTATATATGGTTAAACAATTCATTCTATCTAGCAATTTAAACATTGAATACATAGATAAAAATGTAATCAAGGAATTGTTTATGGAAGATCAATTGGAAAAACCAACTCTGATGGACAATCATCTATTGGTTATTGAAGATTCAAAAACCTTGAAACTATACTTTGATGGATCCCACGATAGTCACAAATCAAGCATATGAATCTTATTTGTTACTCCATAAGAAGGTCCCATACCAAAAGCATTCTAATTAAGTTCTCCATGTGCAAACAACATTTTAGAATTTCTCATGGGGTTTAAAATAGTAGTTTAGTGAAATATCTAACATTTCTTGGTCTATGGAGATTCTCAACTCATAATCAAATAGGAAAATAGTGAGTATCAAACAAAAGATGATAAATTGATTCTCTACAAATGGATGGTCAAAATATTAAAGGGGAACTTCAAACACTTCCATTCTAAATGTACCACACCTCAATAATAGAGAAACAAACTCCATGGCCACCATTGGGTAACTTCTAGATATGCTAGAAGATAGCCAACATTATGAATTCTTGGTTGAACTACATGTTCCCACACACATGATGCCCCCAACTCTGAACTTGTATGTGAACTTGTTATTCCCCTATCTCCTTACTATCATGACATTTATACCTACCTCCATGATTAAATCCTACCAGCTAACACTTCACATAACCAATGCAAAACCTTCATTGAACATTTATCCTAATTCAATATTATTGTTGACACCCTATATTCAAGAAGTTTAGATGGTACCTTGCTATAATACCTAAACTTATAAGAGGTTATTCTCACAATCAAATAAATTCACAATAGTATCTATGGTTCCCACACCAATCATATGGGTCTGGTTAAAAATTTCTTAAGAATGTAATATTATTAGGCCCCCATGGAAATGATGCATGCTAGTATGTTTTGAGGTCTTTTCCTATTTGTAGCATGAATATTTTATTCATACACCATCCCAATATTTGTAAGATGTTGTCTTGGGACCCAAATCTAGGACACACAATTTCCAAGGTGTTTAAAATAATGTTAAAATTTGTTTAATATTGGTTTCCCTTTCAGAAAACATGAATAATAAGGCTTAGGAATGTATAATTTATACAATTAGAAGCTTAATTAAGTCCAATTAATTAAGGGGATGCAAACATAGTTTGGAAATGTAAAGGAATATATTTTCCTACACTACACCTCTCTACTATTTTAAATTTCTTATCAAGATATATCATTTTAGGAGCTACATCAGTTCCTAAGTTCACTACCTCCACATCCTCATTACTAATAGGCTAACTCCTTATCTTGTAGCAATCTACATTGTCAAAGAGATTATCCTTGTAACGCCCTACCACGCAACCCTAGGGAAAGTTGCAAATTACTAAACAAACGAACTATTTTTTTTTTTGTTTTTTGTTTTTAAAGAACAACTAACATACAATTTCACCAACCATTGCCAACCAATCCCCTAGGGTTACGAGACTATGTTACTTAAACCAAACATGGAACATGAATTAGAACCATACCATATAATTACTTAACAAATAAAGTTCACATACATTCTATTCATAATATTTTACATCCAAGAATATGAGATACCACTTGATTCCAATAATATAAGTTACAACATGATTACAACACTCATTCCCCGAATGAGATAAATCCAATAAGTAGGATTACACATTACAAATTCCACCTCGATAACAAATGAGGGGTAATAAAATACAATAAGTACTGAGAGAATAAGGCATGAGAAGAGACTGAATCCCATGAGCTTTCCAACTGGAAATCACAACCACATGAACAAGAAGAAGAACCAATGGATTAAGAAGCATGTGCCACCCAACCGCGTGGAACCCAAAGGCCCCACTCCCTCTGTGCTAGGAGATAGTAACAAGGACTCCTAGGCAAGACCTTCTACCTCTAGACATAGGCTACTCAAACTGATACGAAATAAATACAAGTATACATCACATGAAAAGAATGGTCATACACACAACTCTAGGTACGACTCTCACAACGCCGACATAGGTTACATTGTTTCCAGACATAGAATAGATCAAGAGTGTCACAAATATCAAGTACAAACTGTTGACTTAGGAAGAGTGTCATCGCATAGCTCATCAAGGGATATCCTCTAGGAATTTTCCTAGGCTCCGGCCCCCACCTTGGGTTATCCTGGTGGCCTCTACCAAAATCCCAGCACCCATGCTTACTCATACAGAATCAAATACCTCTCATGAAGATGAGATAGATGATCTTTCCATTCCAGGCCTTCTCATCTCATCCCAAGTCTAGACAAGCCCTTGAGTCCATGAACAAGGCATAATTAATCTTGTTTAATGTTTGATGCAACCTAAGCTTCTAAAATTTTATTTAGTTATCACTAAATTAACCAACTTGCGAGGGTTATCCCTGACACCACTTTGTGCATTGGCCCCCATTGCAAGCCACTCTTCTAAGACAACACACACAGTGAAAACCACAGCAGGTAACCAGATAAATACAACCTCTCCATTTCAAGGAGGTAACAAATCAAGGAGACTCACTCCAAACACTAGAGGCAACAAGGTCAAGACTCTCTCCAAACACTAGAGGCAACAAGGTCAAGACCCTCTCCAAACACTGGAGGAAAACAAGGTCACAAAAAACCCACTCCAAACACTGGAGGAAACCAAAATAGAAGACCCACTCCTTCCAAAGGAGGCACAAATTACATAACCCTCTCTTAATCCCAAGGAGGCACACACCATCCCCGTTCGTGAAAACCGGGTGAAACAACCTGGTATAACTATGCACATTTTCCACGACACATCAAAAGTTGGCTAACATAAAAACAACCCATATCAATCACAATTTCATTTCTTACAAGTATCCAAATCCAATACACCAATTCCATTTCATGACACGAAAATATTTAAAAACGATTCATTTTACTCTAAGCTCACAATTAAATTCAAAATCAAAGCATCATGATGATTAAAGTCATTTGACTAAAATAAATCATTCATTAACTCTAAATTTCACAATTAAATTCATAATCAAAACACTTTAATAAATGCAGTCATTTGATTAAAATTTAAATCAATCGTTCTCTCTAAGTTTCACGATCATATACTATAAATAAAACCACTTGATTAATAAATCATTTAGATTAATTAATAAGTGCATCATTTACTCTCACTTCCACAACCATATTCTATAATTAAACATCTTGAAAAATAAGCATTTAGATCAAATCAATTTTCCTTTATTTCAATTTAGCATTAAATAAATCAACTAATTCTTATCTCTACTAGAATACCATTATATTCCAAAACAAATACACTTAATAGTATATATTTAATTATCTAAATCACCTTGCCAACATTAAAAATTTAAACCAATGATTAATTCTACTTGCTCAATTCGCAATTAATCAATTTCAATATTTTAAATAAGAGACGTTTGTTTATTCATCGGTTTCCTTTCCACTTATACAAATGGGATAATCGTTTCAAATTCCTATTTTAAATATTAAAACATCATTTAAATATATGCCTCTAACACATTATTTTATATTCTAAAGTTTACTAATTATTTATGATAATTGGAAATGAAATCTCTAAGTAAGGGTATTTGTTTATAAAATCAACTCTTTCAGTAATCATTAAATTACCTAATGTTCACTTGGCACCATTAAGGAATTAAATTTAATATTTTAAGTCTATTTACTCAATCATGAGTATGGATTAAAATAATCTCTCTAAAATATCATTGCTTATTAAAATGACAATTCCATCTCAACTATATTATTGCTATAATCATTTTAAAACAATACCTATTTAAAATAATTAATCATTTATTAACTCTAATTTTACAATTATAATCATAATCAAAACACTTAAATAATGAAGTTATTTGACTAACATTTAAATCCTTTTACTTGTTCTAGGTTTACTATTATTTCCATATCAAAACATTTAATACATTAAAGCATTTATTTAGAATCATTCAAACTTATTTTGTCTTAGAACCATTAATTAATCAATACTCATTCCTACCAAAATACCTCATTCATTAAGAGTATAATTTCCTAAACATACATATATTAAATGCATATATATTACGACGTATATTTATTTATTTAAGTAATTCAATTTTCCCATACCACAATTTAATTGAACTTACAATTTATTTTAAATATATATTAATAACTTATTATTTATATTAATATTATATATAATATATATATATATATATATATATAATATAATATATATATATTATATATATATATAACATATACATATATTAATATATAATAATATTATTATAATATTAAATAACATAAATATAAAAATTAAAATTAAAATAAATTTAAAACTTAAAAAAAAAAACATAAATCCGAATTTCTTGTAATGCCTCGTCTTATAATCTAAGGAATGTTGCAATTGTCTATGTAAGTGTAATAATTTTTTTTTAAAAGTAATAATATTAACTTAATTAGCTGCAAACATTCTCTAAGTTACGCGACGTTACACTACTTAAGATTCCATAGACAACTTTAGTATTTAGCATTGCTTGCATTTAATTAACATAAACTTAAAAGTAAACATTGCATAACATTTGATTTCCATTCATAAAAGTATAAGTACAAATATGATTTCTTACATTGCATTTGAAAGGATATTACAATACTCATTCATCTGATGAGGTAGATCAATAATAGTTACAATTTACATTTTACAAATGTTCACCTCATAAACAATTGAGGGATGTTTCAAATACAAGATTTCCAATGTTATAATAAAGAAAGTACATATATATCCAAGTACAAGCTCTCCATCCATGAAGCTCTCGTTTCCATGATCATAAACTAGGGACCCAACGGAGTAAGGTGCACATTCCACCCAACCATGTGGTACTCATAGGTCCATCCCCCATGCTAGGAGATAGTAATATGGTTACCTAGACATAACCTATTCACCCTAGACACAAGTACATATCTAACTGATGGTTACATTGCTTCCAGAATTAAGACAATCAAAAGTGCTAAGTACACAAGGTAAACTGTTATTTTAGGTGGAGTGCCATCACAATGTTGCAAAGGTTACCCTAGTGTTTCTTCCTAGGTTCCGGCCCCCAACTTGGGTTACCCTGGTAACCTCTTACAAAACCCGGCCCCATTTACAAACTATTGCAGAATAGGATATCTTTTAAAGTAACAAGATATCGATTTGTCATTCCAGGCCTTCTCAACTTATACTCAAGACTGAACTAGCTCTAGAGTCTATAAGAGAGGCATAATAATCTTATTAAAGATTTTAATTCTAACTACTGTGTTGTTTAGTTATCACTAACTTACTAACTCTTTGCAAGTTACCCTGACACCACTTTGTGTGCCGGCCCTCACACAGAGCCACTCCCCTAAACATAACAAAGGAATTCTAAGTTTCCCTGACTAAGGTAACCAAGGTGTACAAACATACAACATATAATTCTACACTTTTCATAACGAACATCAAGTCTATGTTCATAAAATCAGGTGTCTAAAAACCATACAAAAACCATGTACACAACCTTAGCCAACACAAGAATTCTACTTAAACAATCACAACTCCCACATTATACCACTTGTCTGGAAAACTTGTACATCTAAAACATGCCCAAATTTTCCCAATTAAAGAAAACATAATTTAAAGCAAATCAGAAAATTTAAACATCTAGTATTTGGATTTACTAAATCCAATCAAGCAATAATTTGAAGTACCAAAATTATTCATCTAAGATTTAAATCATCTTCCATGCAATACAAAAATCAGATCTATAATTTGCCCAATTTCATAACCATATATTATAATGAAATTTTTGATTTCTTTCCTTATTATATTTCATTATAAAATGTTCATTTATACTTTTCAAACACTATTTAGCAATATAACATTCATCTAAATATATGCACATTAAATCATAATAATTAAACATTTTTTTAAATATATATAATAATATATATAAATAAATAATCCTAAATTTTCCAAATTTAACTTATATTCACTCATTTCATTATACACAAATTATAAACTTATATAATATAATATATATATACATTACATATATAACATATATTTAATAATATATATATATATTATATATGAAACATATATATATTATATTATAATTATATTATAAAAACTAAGTTATAACAATTTAAAACTTATAACAAATAAATAGGGCAAGCCCGGTTGCTCACACAGCCGAACCCTCCATGGGAGGGTGTGGCTGTGTAGGCAGCGCTGGGCGCTGCCCTCACAGCGGGCTCCCCCGTGGGGGTCGGTCGTGGGGGTAGCCCCCTACGGCTCCCTCTAAAAAATAAAGCTTATTCTTTTAAATAAGTAAATTAAAAACAAAACCTAAACCTACGAATTCCGGATTCTTAACTTACGAATTATAATTCGATTTTATCCATTTTCGCCTATACAACGATTTCGAAAATTTCTTATAAAGAATATAAAATTCACAATACAATTTATATATGAATATATATATATGTATAAACATATATATATATATATATAAATTAAACAATGTTTTCCTATGGGAAAAATTTAGAAAATTCTACAGGTTTGTAATGGGGAAATTGAAAAATTTCAATAGGGTTTTCAAAGGAAAATACGTACAGCATTTCCAACCAAATTTTAATTTACCCCCAGAGGTTTCAAATTCATTTTCCCTTTTAAATGCTTTCACTTCACAAAATTTAGCTCAAATTTTTCTACAGAGAGAAGTTTTCAAGAACCAACAAATCCTTACGAAAGAGAATACAGTGAACAATTTTTCCCGAGAAGTACAGGGATTTTAATTAAATGAAATTTATTTTCACAGACATTCTTTTAAAAAAACAAACAAATTAAAAACACAAGGGAAATACCTGTTTCCCTGAAGCTTCAAAAATCTGTCTGGTGAAGAATAGCTTGCCTGTAGCTTCCAAAGCCTTTCTCGAACACAAATTCCCAAATATGCCAAAATCTCAACTAGAGAACTTCCATAAATATACAACAATACAAAGGAAATCACAAAAAAAAATTTAAAACAATTTTAACAGCACCTTATTCTTTCAATTTCTGTGAAGAAAAGGTAATCCTCTGTATTTCCCCAAATCCTAGATAACATCCAAGAAAATCCTCCACCCAAAAAGGCCATTAATTCAACTAGCACACATGTCGAGAAGAAACAAATATCTTTCAACAACCTCACGACAATTATTCATTTCTTCCTTATCAAAAATTGAATGCCTTTTTAAAGAATTTAAAAATTTTAATTTTCAAAATACAAAATTTATTTAACAATTAAAAATGCCATTTCCCAAATAATAATTAATTTCAAATTTAAATCTATTCACACAGTAAAGGTAACTTTTATTTTAATTAATTAATTAATTTAATTAAATAATTTTAATCACAGTGATCAAATTACTTAACCAAACAAACTAATTAATTAATTAAATTAAAATGTAAAACTTATTTTTAACATTAAAATTAATTTAGATCAGCAGTAAATTAAAGAATAACAAACCATCATAAAATTGACAAAAATTTCCTTTCAAGCAATTGATCCAATCAGAGACAAACAAGACAACCAAAGACTCCAAACTAAAAACTGACAATATACTGTGATTGGCTTAAAGACGAGACTAGGATAAACCATGTTACTACCTCTCAATCAACATTTCCGTTGAGTCTTGACATGCTCAGACCTGAGTAACCAGGTGGAGTAGGTGTCATGTACCTGCAATCCTGCAATCAAACCAATAACATGCAAATATATATAATCCATTATACAGGCACACCGTGCGGAGAAAATCATGGACATCATAGGGCACTCGCAAGCGAGTGATGCAACTCCGTTCTCCACACCAATACACGTCACATCAGACTGACAAATTAAATAACAGTTAGTCCCTCATAAACATATATATAGCAATAACATCTGAAGGAAGTATTTACGCTATCACAAAGCATTTCAAAAATCAATTATCACCATACAATGTATCATCATATAACAAAGTGAATCCACTGTCGCTCAAAATCAGTGATCAAAATATCCAAACCAAAGTACCAAAGTCTAACAGTGTGAAAACGTGCAAACATAAAACATAAGCATAAATGGAGGGGTACTACATTTCTTTTAGGGCATGCAGGCCCAGCCATTGACGGTAGCTTGTGTGCCAAACAAACGGTCCGCCACCGCCATGGGCGGCGGCCTGTGTGCTTAGCACACAATCTATCTCCCACGAGTAGCGGCCTGTGTGCTTAGCACACAGCCCGCCTCCCTGCGGGCGGCGGTTTGTGTGCCAAGCACACAGCTCGCCTCCCATCGGCGGCGGCGATGGTGGGGTGGGGTTTGGCCTCCCACTCCACTGCTAAATAAAATATTATTTTATTCACTGCGTTTTTCCAGAAACGAAAATACAGGGGTTTTCTGGGTTTTTCCCAAAATTCAAAAAATTTCAAATATAACAAATATATTTGTATATATATTTGTAAATATTTCCATGTATTGATATGCATGGGTATATTTATAAATATATATACCCAAATTTTAATTTCCAACTCAAATTGTGAAAATAATCCAAATCCATTGCAAGAACAGAAATTATTTTCCAAAACAATAAAAAGGGTTTCAAAATCTAGTTCTAAAATAGAGTTTTCTTTGATTTTCATCCTATTTCTTGGTGTAAATTCTTGTTTGGTTTCCTTTTCCCAAATCTATCTACAAGTTTGCAAATTTGAAAGCATTTCCATGGATTTTCATTGAATCTAAAACTACATTTTCAATCATTTAAATCTTATTCAAAATGAAGCAAGAAGTAGAAGGAAGAAATGATGGAACCTTGTGTTTTCTCCCCAATTTGAAGCTTTCAACAATGGAGAATCCAAACACTCCTTCAACTCCAAAATCTTAGCCACCACCAAGCTCTCCACCAAAATCAAACCAAGCAAAAATTGCCCACAAAGTGGAGTCTCATCTCTTTTCATAGGGTTTTCTCCCAAATTTGGCCAAACCCTCAGATGACCCACTTCCTAATTTTTAATTCATTGGAAGGTTATTCCATTTTTTGATTTTTTTAAAACACTTTTATTTTCAATTTGAAATCTCATGTAAATTCAAATTTTCATTTAAACTAAAAGGCTCAAAATTGCAAGAATTCCAAAGTGTGACATTAAAACACATTATCATTTATTTATTCATTTATTTTAATTTAACTCTAACTATCCAAACAAGATTTCTACTTTTATTTTAATTAAATCTTGATATCTAATAATGCCAAAATAGCTATCTCATTTAATAGATATCACCATTAATCTAATTAATCAATAAACTCAATCTAGTTTTATTAATTAATCAAATCAATCAATAAACCAAATATTATTTTATTAATTAACTCAAATAAATCACTAAAATAAATAACATTTCTACATTACAACTAAATACATTTAATCATCAATTAAACTACGCGGCCATTTAATAACCTTAAAAATTTGAAATTAAATAAATACTCAAGGTGAAAAGGACCAAATTGAAACAACTAACCCCGACGACAACCCGACAACATGCTATGACTAGGGTGACGACTTGGCATGAAAAACCTAGCTACTATCTCCCAATCGATTACCGTTGGTCAATGGACACGCTCAAACCTGTGAACCAGGTGGAGTCGATGTCGTGTACCTACCATCCTGCAACAAAGAGCATGTCGAACGTGTAATATATATATATATATATATATATATATAATATGATCAAACACACTGTGAAGAGGAAATCTCAGAATTGTAGGGCGCTCGCAAGCGAGTGATACAATCCCGTCCCCTTCACTCATACAATATCACTAATTGATGCATCTAACATCAATGATATGATTAGCAACATAAAACATCATTTAATCAAATATTTCTAAGTTAATCCAAAACATGTCATAAAGATAGCATCAGAATAAAATCACATCACATTGAAATATAAAGTTCACATCGTTTAACCATTGCAATCAGAAGTAACCAAGTTCTAAAATCACATCATAAACATAACAAAGCATTACAAAGGAGCACTGTCGATCCCAATATCCAAAATGGAGGGGTATTACATCCTCCCCCCTAGGGTCAGGCTTACTCCTGGAAGCTTGCAAGTACCCCTAGCACAAACCTCATAAGATCACACATGATTAATGGTTCAAAAAATGAATCACTCCATAGCTCATTATAAATCAACCACTCCATACTATAATCAACACAACCAAGCACACTATCAACCTATACAACTAACATGGTGAAGCATCCCACCACCAGATCTCCAGATCACATAACCATGGATTAACATGCATAGTGCCCTATGCACCAATACACATCATCGAGAATCATCATAAATCCACACCTAATATGATATCCTTACAACGTTTACGTAAGGAAAGGTATGCAACATTATCATTTCAACGTTCATTTAACTTTTTGCATTTAGAATCTAGGTACAATAATTTACATCTATATGATTTCTTAAGTCTTAACAATAATGTTGGGGACTATAGGCCTCACCAACAAATGCACCTATTATGAAATTATCATTAACATGCAATTGCTTCACTAATCCCCTTTCTCTAAACTTTTACTTACTGCAAAATGGTTTTAAATTTTCTATTCATTTTATACATTTTTCATAACTATGAATGCAACCTGGGGACTTCGGTTCTTTACCCAAGGTTCGATCTAATAAAACAAACCTTCATGATTACATAAACATTTCTCATAAGATACAACGTACCCCACACACTTAAGGACATGCATCTTCATTAACTCAATGGAAAGAGAGAGAAGACAAGATATTTACAGTTTTAACATAGGCACAAATGCAATCTTGGTTTCATCATCACACAATCATTTTCACACAATGCATCAACCATATGAGAGCATGCACAAATCTCTATGAACTAACAACATATTCCTTCATTTCCTATTATCATAATTCATAATTCTCTATTCAATATAACATGCAAAAGCACTCCAACACCGCATAACTGTCAATTAAGCAATCGCTTGCACAAAGAGGTAAAGCACTAGAAAACACACATTTGATACTTGCATGGAGAAGGAAACAACAAGACTCCAAAAGAGAATACACACCCTAGGAGCTCCTTGGCACCCTCAAGGTCAAACAGAGCTTTCAAGAACATGAGCATCATTCCTCCACAACACAAGACAAGGTTGGAAAATTCCACCCTCTAAAACGCCATGCTGAGGCACTCAAGGCAAGAGGTCCCATGACTATCTCACCCCAACAAGTACTTGGAACACACCCAACATACACACTACAACCACACTCAAGAACCACTCAAGGGTCATCCCCTTTTACACAACAAAAGAACCATGCATCAAGAAGGAGACCAATCAAAACTCACTTCTTGGTAGGTTCGCGGCCTAACTAACCTTGACAAAGCATTCATCAAGAAGACATGGAAAGGGCGGAAATAATCAACAAAACCGGTTATCATCCACCACACACATAATACACACCAAATTCACACACTACACAATTGTCCATAATGCATTCTTCCAGTAGGAAGGATATCGGTGCATTGTGCACTACACTGAGGGTCCTATCCTTTCCACTGGCTTCTTGTACCATTGGACCTATACCACCTCACAACAACTTCTAGGTAGACAAGTGATATCACTTCTTAAGAGAAACATAACTACCAAATAGAGCGTCTAAGTTAATGCCATGGCTCATAGTGCCCAGAGTATATCCTACACCATTAACAGCTTAATGGGTCCACATTATCCCAGAGCACCCAGTGTTTAAACTTGGGCTCTGATACCATATGTAACGCCTCGCCACACAACCCTAGGGAAAGTTGCAAATTACTAAACAAACAAACTATTTTTTTTTTTTTAAGAACAACTAACATACAAGTTCACTAACCATTGCCAACCAATCCCCTAGGGTTACGAGACTGTGTTACTTAAACCAAACACGGAACATGAATTAGAACCATACCATATAATTACTTAACAAATAAAGTTCACATACATTCTATTCATAATAGTTTACATCCAAGAATATGAGATACCACTTGATTCCAATAATATAAGTTACAACATGATTACAACACTCATTCCTCGAATGAGATAAATCCAATAAGCAGGATTACACATTACAAATTCCACCTCGATAACAAATGAGGGGTAATAAAATACAATAAGTACTGAGAGAATAAGGCATGAGAAGAGATTGAATCCCACAAGCTTTCCAACTAGAAATCACGACCACACGAACAAGAAGAAGAACCAACAGATTAAGAAGCACGTGCCACCCAACCGCGTGGAACCCAAAGGCCCCACTCCCTCCGTGCTAGGAGATAGTAACAAGGACTCCTAGGCAAGACCTTCTACCTCTAGACATAGGCTACTCAAACTGATACGAAATAAATACAAGTACACATCACATGAAAAGAATGGTCATACACACAACTCTAGGTACGACTCTCACAATGCCGACATAGGTTACATTGCTTCCAGACATAGAATAGATCAA
Organism: Sequoia sempervirens; assembly: GCA_007258455.2. Classification (NCBI taxonomy): domain Eukaryota; kingdom Viridiplantae; phylum Streptophyta; class Pinopsida; order Cupressales; family Cupressaceae; genus Sequoia; species Sequoia sempervirens. The sequence goes on from VDFB02000017.1 coordinate 69,486,317, forward strand.
GAGTGTCACAAATATCAAGTACAAACTATTGACTTAGGAAGAGTGTCATCACATAGCTCGTCAAGGGATATCCTCTAGGAATCTTCCTAGGCTTCGGCCCCCACCTTGGGTTATCCTGGTGGCCTCTACTAAAATCTCAACACCCATGCTTACTCATGCAGAATCAAATACCTCTCATGAAGATGAGATAGATGATCTTGCCATTCCAGGCCTTCTCGTCTCATCCCAAGTCTAGACAAGCCCTTGGGTCCATGAATGAGGCATAATTAATTTTGTTTAATGTTTGATGCAACCTAATCTTCTAAAAGTTTATTTAGTTATCACTGAATTAACCAACTTGCAAAGGGTTATCCCTGACACCACTTTGTGCATCGGCCCCCATTGCAAGCCACTCTTCTAAGACAACACACACGGTGAAAACCACAATAGGTAACCAGATAAATACGACCTCTCCATTTCAAGGAGGTAACAAATCAAGGAGACTCACTCCAAACACTAGAGGCAACAAGGTCAAGACCCTCTCCAAACACTGGAGGAAAACAAGGTCACAAAAAACCCACTCCAAACACTAGAGAAAACCAAAATACAAGACCCACTCCTTCCAAAGGAGGCACAAATTACATAACCCTCTCCTAATCCCAAGGAGGCACACACCATCCCCGTTCGTGAAAACCAGGTGAAACAACCTAGTGTAACTATGCACATTTTCCATGACACATCAAAAGTTGGCTAACATAACAACATCCCATATCAATCACAGTTTCATTTCTTGCAAGTATCCAAATCCAATACACCAATTCCATTTCATGACATGAAAATATTTAAAAACTAATCATTTTACTCTAAAACTCACAATTAAATTCAAAATCAAAGCATCATGATGATTAAAGTCATTTGACTAAAATAAATCATTCATTAACTCTAAATTTCACAATTAAATTCATAATCAAAACACTTTAATAAATGCAGTCATCTGATTAAAATTTAAATCAATCGTTCTCTCTAAGTTTCACGATCATATACTATAAATAAAACCACTTGATTAATAAATCATTTAGATTAATTAATAAGTGCATCATTTACTCTCAATTCCCCAACCATATTCTATAATTAAACATCTTGAAAAATAAACATTTAGATCAAATCAATTTTCCTTTATTTCAATTTAGCATTAAATAAATCAACTAATTCTTATCTCTACTAGAATACCATTATATTCCAAAACAAATACACTTAATAGTATATATTTAATTATCTAAATCACCTTGCCAACATTAAAGAATTTAAACCAATGATTAATTCTACTTGCTCAATCCGCAATTAATCAATTTCAATATTTTAAATAAGAGATGTTTGTTTATTCATTAGTTTCCTTTCTGCTTATACAAATGGGATAATCATTTCAAATTCCTATTTTAAATATTAAAACATCATTTAAATATATGCCTCTAACACATTATTTTATATTCTAAAGTTTACTAATTATTCATGATAATTGGAAATGAAATCTCTAAGTAAGGGTATTTGTTTATAAAATCAACTCTTTCAATAATCATTAAATTACCTAATGTTCACTTGGCACCATTAAGGAATTAAATTTAATATTTTAAGTCTATTTACTCAATCATGAGTACGGATTAAAATAATCTCTCTAAAATATCATTGCTTATTAAAATGACAATTCCATCTCAACTATATTATTGCTATAATCATTTTAAAACAATACCTATTTAAAATAATTAATCATTTATTAACTCTAATTTTACAATTATAATCATAATCAAAACACTTAAATAATGAAGTCATTCGACTAACATTTAAATCCTTTTACTTGTTCTAGGTTTACTATTATTTCCATATCAAAACATTTAATACATTAAAGCATTTATTTAGAATCAGTCAAACTTCTTTTGTCTTAGAACCATTAATTAATCAATACTCATTCCTACCAAAATACCTCATTCATTAAGAGTATAATTTCCTAAACATACATATATTAAATGCATATATATTACGACGTATATTTATTTATTTAAGTAATTCAATTTTCCCATACCACAATTTAATTGAACTTACAATTTATTTTAAATATATATTAATAACTTATTATTTATATTAATATTATTTAAATATTAAAATAATATTAAATATATAATTAATATATTATATATATAATATAATATATATATATTATATATAACATATACATATATACATATATAATAATATTATTATAATATTAAATAACATAAATATAAAAATACAAATTAAAATAAATTTAAAACTTAAAAAAAAAACATAAATCCGAATTTCTTTTAGGGCACGTAGGCCTAGCTGTCGGCGGTAGCCTGTGTGCCAAACACACAGTCCGCCACTACCATGGGCGGCGGCGATGGTGGGGTGGGGTTTGGCCTCCCACTCCACTGCTAAATAAAATATTATTTTATTCACTGCGTTTTTCCATAAACGAAAATACAGGGTTTTTCTAGGTTTTTCCCAAAATTCAAATTTTTTCAAATATAACAAATATATTTGTATATATATTTGTAAATATTTCCATGTATTGATATGCATGGGTATATTTATAAATATATATACCCAAATTTTAATTTCCAACTCAAATTGTGAAAATAATCCAAATCCATTGCAAGAACATAAATTATTTTCTAAAACAATAAAAAGGGTTTCAAAATATAGTTCTAAAATAGAGTTTTCTTTGATTTTCATCCTATTTCTTGGTGTAAATTCTTGTTTGGTTTCCTTTTCCCAAATCTATCTACAATTTTGCAAATTTGAAAGCATTTCCATGGATTTTCATTGAATCTAAAACTACATTTTCAATCATTTAAATCTTATTCAAAATGAAGCAAGAAGTAGAAGGAAGAAATGATGGAACCTTGTGTTTTCTCCCCAATTTGAAGTTTTCAACAATGGAGAATCCAAACACTCCTTCAACTCCAAAATCTTAGCCACCACCAAGCTCTCCACCAAAATCAAACCAAGCAAAAATTGCCCACAAAGTGGAGTCTCATCTCTTTTCATAGGGTTTTCTCCCAAATTTGGCCAAACCCTCAGATGACCCACTTCCTAATTTTTAATTCATTGGAAGGTTATTCCATTTTTTGATTTTTTTAAAACACTTTTATTTTCAATTTGAAATCTCATGTAAATTCAAATTTTCATTTAAACTAAAAGGCTCAAAATTGCAAGAATTCCAAAGTGTGACATTAAAACACATTATCATTTATTTATTCATTTATTTTAATTTAACTCTAACTATCCAAACAAGATTTCTACTTTTATTTTAATTAAATCTTGATATCTAATAATGTCAAAATAGTTATCTCATTTAATATATATCACCATTAATCTAATTAATCAATAAACTCAATCTATTTTTATTAATTAATCAAATCAATCAATAAACCAAATATTATTTTATTAATTAACTCAAATAAATCACTAAAATAAATAACATTTCTACATTACAACTAAATACATTTAATCATCAATTAAACTACGCAACCATTTAATAACCTTAAAAAATTGAAATTAAATAAATACTCAAGATGAAAAGGACCAAATTGAAACAACTAACCCCGATGACAACCCGACAACACGCAATGACTAGGGTGACGACTTGGCATAGAAAACCTAGCTACTATCTCCTAATCGATTACCGTTGGTCAATGGACACGCTCAAACCTGTGAACTAGGTGGAGTCGATGTCATGTACCTGCCATCCTATAACAAAGAGCATGTTGAACATGCAATATATATATATATATAATATGATCAAACACACCGTGAAGAGGAAATCTCAAAATTGTAGGGCGCTCACAAGCGAGTGATACAATCCTGTCCCCTTCACCCATACAATATCACTAGTTGACACATCTAACATCAATGATATGATTAGCAGCATAAAACATCATTTAATCAAATATCTTCTAAGTTAATCCAAAACATGTCATAAAGATAGCATCAAAATAAAATCACATCACATTGAAATATAACTTTCACATTGTTTAACCATTGCAATCAGAAGTAACCAAGTTCTGAAATCACATCATAAGCATAACAAAGCATTACAAAGGAGCACTGCGGATCCCAATATCAAAAATGGAGGGGTATTGCAATCCTTCCCATGTTTGTTTTCCTCTACCAATGGCTACTATTCAATCAACTTATTTTTGAATTGGTTGCAACAATTGATAAACTCATATATCTATTGGTTGTTATTAAATAATTTCTAATCATAGATGTTGTTTGGGGTACTTGGTCTAGTGAGTATCTCTACACTATGCCTATAGTGGGGAGATGGCATGGAAGTGCCAAAATTTGATGCTAGAAGAACAAGTGCATCTTCTATCAAATTGTGTTCCCTATTCACCCACTTGAAATTGATAATACCAAATAACTTAATGGAATCCCACACATATTCTCTTACATCCTTAATATTTTCTCCTTAGTAGCATACATGCCTCTAACCTAAGACACTACAAGTTTTGAATCATAATGAACATAATAATTTAATCTTATACCTAGAAGCCAAATTTAAGATAAGTAGTAAGGTTTCATACACAACCACACTATTGGTCCATTCAAAGTCGAACTTAAAGGTGAACTTATGATTCATTCCATTTTGTGACACCAATAAAATACTAGCACCATTTCCCTCTTTCAAACATGCACCATCAAAATACATGTTCCAAATGGAATCATTGCCTAAAATTTGAATTTGAGGAAACACCTTAGGATCTACATCATTTCCAATCTCATCATCATAAAATATTACAAAAAAATTAGGCTCCACATCTAGGTAGCATATATTGTTCCTTGCCTCCTCTAGATTCTCCACAATGTAAAGCATCTTATTTCTCCTCTGCAATTTTATTTCCTTTCCTTGGAATGATATGGTATCATAAGAGAGGTTCATCTAGATGTTGTCACCAATTAAAGCTATCCATTCTCTATAAAACAACATACCCACTTAGTCGAATATTCAACTATGATAATGTCCATTGAAAAGAACTTACCTAGGAATGTGGAAAGTTGTACTTCAACAATGTACAATTATAATTACATTCATCTCATGAGAATCAATGGTAGAGAATTTGAGAAAATATTTGGAGACCTATATGCCTATCTAGTTCATGACTTCTAAATACATAACATTGTTGGATGCTCTAGAATCTAGTATATAGTTGTGTACTAGCCATGTATTTATCAATAGGAAGGCATAAAATGGATAAACAACCTATTGATTACCTGTTGACATAGTTCCATGGTAAAATTTGGAATTTCTTGGATATTGGTACCATTTGTACCTTCCTTAGAATCACTTATTGGCTTAGAGGGAAAATAAAAAATATTGGGAGATTTGATATTGAGAAATGTCCTCTCTATGTTCCAAGATCCTAAATAGTTCTTTGACAAGCACCTAAAATTTCAACTAGCTCAAAGCTAGAGATATATCTATTAGTTGATAAGCTTATAAGGTAGTGGACAATAGAATTTTTATAGCAATGGTACCAAGGATAAAATGCATTACTTGATCACCAATAATAGCCTAATTATCTTTTACATTAGTTGCAACTTACTTAACAGTCTCTTCTATTTCATTTACTACATGCTTCATTTGATTTTACTTAGTTTCCTTTTTGACAACCTAAATAGTAGCACTCTTATGTCTAGGAGCATACCTTGTATGCATATGTGTATATGGCATGTGTACCTTTTTCTTAGGTGGTGATCATCCACCCACCCTATTTTCATCTTTCTCTTGAGCTTATTCTACTTGTTTCCTTTGCTTGTTTGTGTAACTAGAACCTCTAGTACAACAACACCTCAAACTTGACCTCTAGCACCCAATTTCCTAGTTCTTAGCTAGTATTCAATGTGAACCTACATGAAAATAGCCTATGTGAGAGATTTAATAATATCCATCTAATGGTTTTAATATTTTATATATTTTTTGCATTAGTTCTTTGAGCTAAACAAAATATTTTCTCTATAACTCATACCAATTGTGAGGGATGTCATAATCATACTGAAAAAATTACTCATGGTACACATCAAATGGATCTATATTTTCATCCTCATAGTACTCAGGTTTACCATCCTCATTATGGAATTATTTCCATTCCTCAAGTGTTGTAACAATTGCAAATTTAGATGGATCATGAAAAAATAACATATTTCACACTAGAATGGAATATTTCTTTATTTAGATGGGTTTTTTATTTCTTTATTTCTTTGATTCTCATGTCTTCAAATAATTTTATTATATTTTTTTCCAAATATATTAGTCCAATCATGATTATAAGTCCAGTTGTGTAGTCTCTCACCCTCAATAAAATGTCTAGAATTAATGTTAGAAGGTAACCCGTTCTCATTTCTAGCAACCCTATATGAGAGATATTTCATCACCCCTATTAACTTATCAAGGATGTCTTCAATAGTGAAGGGCTTACTTGATTTGGTTGCATCTAGTCTTAAGAGCTTTACATCATCTCTCTTTACATTCTTATTGGAATCTCTCATTTTTATCTATATATTAATTGCTAATGCATAAGATTCCCATAGTATTTGAGGGTCCTTATTACACAAGCAATAACCTAGTTTTGCATCAAATGCTCCATAGTATAGAAGCAAGAACATGGATTCATTGGGCTTCACATGGGGAGGCACCTTTCTTGTAGTCATCATAAACTTACTATTGAAATCAACAATACCTTCATTTACCCCTTTCTTTTATGGTATGCAACTCATGGATTGTAAATTTAGGATCAAACCTCTCTCAGTATTGAGCTATTTGAAAACTATCATAAACTCATCCCATGAGTCTATGCTACTATATGGAAGGATTCTATAACAAAATTTTGTACTTTCTTATAGTAACTACATGAAGAGTTTAATCATGACATCTTAACCCTCTATTTCATACTCATTAGTTACATTGATGAAGCATCTTAACTAATCTTCATCAATGACAACATTATTTCGTTGGAAATTTAGCACTTTCCCCTAATCTCATTTAGAATCATATTAGGATAACTCGACATGCCATAAAATTTGAGTTTTTTGTATCTTTCCATTTCCAACTGTTGTCTCACCAAAATAAATATTTGAGAATGTTTTTGGATTTGATCTCTTATGTTTTGATAAACATTTGGATGTTGTTTATATTAATGATCAAGGATATGTTGGCAGTGTTTCATATTGTGTGCTTGAAAATTTGAAATTTTTTGAGCTACAGTTTGGTTCATAATGTTTTAATTTTGGTTCATCAATTGAGCTAGCTAAGAAAGTTGAGATTGTTTTAACTTGATTTGATCTTGTATCTCTATTTTTTTTAACTAGTCAATTATGTAATAACCCAACTATTATACCCCAAAAATACCACTAATTTTTTTGTGTTATTATTTTTCTCAACTTATTGAGTTTTCACTCATTTGTATACTTGGGTACTTCTATCCATATAGGATATGAATTATTCTAATTCAATACTAGCATCCAATCATATAGGTTAGGCATCTATGAGATAATAATTCATCTATCCATTTGAGATAGGAATATACCCAAACAAGGCAGGCATATATCTACAAATGATAAGAATATGATCTAGCTAGAGACTTAGACTCATTGAGACCATCTAGGTCTTGAGTCACTCTCTAAAGACTACACTCCCCTATTAGGAGTGCACCAAGGTTGTCGTCTTTAGAATTATAATATATAAATAAAATAAATGTTTAAAACCCACCTTAGAATTCGACCCAAAGCCTTAGGGAATCAAGCAATCCATTTGAGATTCTTCTAAGTATATAAATAATTTTTTATATTGGTATTTATCATAGGGATTTTACTCTTTAATTTAATTATTATCTTGAATGATTATTCTTGTATTATTATTTAAGTTATTCTTGATTATTCTTGTACCAAAATTTAAGATTCTTAACTTACCATATGGATTAATTATAACAAGGTTTTTTCTTAATAGAATATTGAATCTTATTTTCATTGAGAATGTTTGGGGCTAGCTTTTAATGTATACATCTAGCATAATCAACAATCATCATGTATTATATTGCTGAAACTATTGTAGTTACTTACAACCCAAATGATATTCTAAATTTCATTGTCTAAACTAAAAGTATCTACAATATGTTAATTTAATGGTTCTATAGGTGTTAATATAATTACTTAAAAAAGAATATCATATTCAATAATAAGATAAACTAAAAACCCAATAGTGTTATGTAAAATTTCCAAAGAAATATTCTAGTTTAGGTTACAAATAATCATAAACTTGGTTAATAATTGGATTAATCTCTATAACAATTATCTTTAATTTGATTGACTTGGGTATTTAATTTTATTATTTTCCAACAAAGCTCATGTTTTGTTATGTGTTCATGGATTTCCTCCTATTGACTATGTAACCAAAATTTAACTCAATTAAATCATTAGACTAAGAGTTGAATAAAAATTTGAATAGTATGGGTATTTTCCTAAGTTTCTTGTGAAATACGTAAACTTACAAAATCTCTTTTCTTTCAACAACTCGATTGTTACCATTATGATGCACGTCAAGAGTTGAGAATCCTATGGGATTGTCAATTGTTGCAGCCCACAACCATAACCAAGGTAAATTTGTTTATTTTCAAAATTTAAACTTGCAACCAAAGATTTAAATCACCAACATATGTTTCATTAAAATTGAATAATCTGATTTTTACATCCAATATGTAGACACAACAACAACAAAGACTACAAGAAATCCACAATCAAAACTAGAATCAACCCTACAGGCAAGAATGTAGGACAAGCAAAAACAAACTCATACCTATAGGCAAGAATGTCTTTAACCATTACAAAACTGATTCAAAGATACTAAAATTAGTTATAAGCATTATCAAAACAACAACATTTTGTCCATTCCTCCTTGGATTCCCTGGAATTGCCTCTCACAATCTTCCTCCATCTTCTTCTTATTTCTCTTCAATATTTTTACTATTCAAAATCCTCCTTCCCTAGGTGTTGGGATTTTTCCCTACAACCACAACTTCTTAGTAGCCTTCGCTCTCCAATATGGGTATGGGATTCCCCTGGCCACTCCTTCCTACAAAATATTCAATGTGTTTTCCAAAAATTTCCTCCAACACTTCTCCTTCCACTACCTCCACCCAAGCACCTAGAAGAATCCAACATAAAATGGTCAACCAATTCAAATTCTAGGAGTTACACAAGAGCCAAAATTGGAAAACACATGCCTGGGAATAGGTTTTTGATTCCCAGGTAATTTTGAAATTTAAAATATTTAAATAATAGAAAACTTGCAACTTCAGCTCCAAAGATCACTTTGCCAAAATACTCCAAATTGAATTGTCAAAAGAGGGAAAAAATGAGAAATTAATCACATGCCTGCAAGAAAATCAAAATGAAAAACACCAAATTTTGACAACGAGAAATGAGTTTTGGATGTGCAGGATTGCTCTACTCCCCTTATGCTTTTGCATCAAACAACCGAGGTAAGAAAGAATGTTCCATGAGCAAGAGCTCATGAACATTCATTAGGAAATGGAATCTCAAGCTTGTAAAGTTCTAGAGCAGCCAACAGTGTTGCCTCCTTGATTTTATTTCCTTTCTTTTTCTTTGAATTCCTTCTCTTATTTCTTCCTTTCATGAATTTTAGTTTACTACCCATATTTTTCCATTCTTTTTCTTCATCCTCAACAACTCTGTAAAGCTCATTGTCATAAACATCATAGGAACAAAAAAAATTCTTTTCATTTTCTTTACCAATTTCCTTTTCACCTTCTTCCTGCATATCTATAACATTAGTAACACGCCATTCTTCAATTTGTGTCTCCTTATTGCAGCTCTTCACTATTTCATTTTCTTTTCTTGCCATTTCACCTTTACGAAAACAACTTCAAGAATTATGTTGAAAAAATGTGATACATCAACAAGTAACTTTGAAATCTCCTCCTTTGTTACAACACCATTTTCAAATTTCTCATACCTATTCATGTTATGCAAATTAACTTAATCATGGAAATCAAAAAATTCAGACTTTACCTCTTGATTCCCTACTATAACTTTATGTTTGATTTTCTTTATGCCTTGAAAAACACATTTTTCTGCTACAACCCTTTTCTTCTCTTATTTCCTTTCCCCTTGAATAAGGTTCTTTCTTCTTCTTCCATCAATGCAACTCCAATTTTTCCATCCTTTTTAACTCCATCAAGACAAATGGCTGTCCTAACTTCCTTTTGGTCAAGATCCAAATCAAAACATGCCTCTTCATTCTTTAGATCATTTTAAAAAATTGTTTACTTGAAATCATACATACCTTTGCATTTCTTCTTACCTCTTCTTATGTATCCTTCAGTGGGTTCATGACATACTTCTTATTATCCTTTGTTATTGTATAAGTGTTTGCTTCACCATCATGCATAGCTTTCTGGTCATATTGCCATGGTATACCCAAAAGATGTTGAACAAGACAACTGAGAGGGGAGGGGTGAATCAGTCGTAGCAAGTTTTAACCTTTAAAACTCTCAATAGAAGTTAGATATGCAAATATTCAAAAAAAAATTATTTTTCTAATGTGTTTAATTGTTAAGTGCAAAAATAAAAACTAAAAGTAGTAAAACCATGCACATGAGAACACCAGATTTATGTGGAAAACCCAATGAGGGAAAAACCATGGTGAGGATTAGCTCACAATATAAAGAATTCCCAAACTGAATATAGAGGCTCACTGCTAGAATAGGACGCATTGTCTAATGAGGGCTCACTTCCATAGAATTACAAAGAAGATAAAAGAGAATTGTTACAAAGAGAAAACTATCTCAATGCAATATGAAGTCCACCACAATTTGCTCACACTCTTGCAGATATGCTTGAAAGATAGAGTACACCTTCAGCTCACTGCCTTCAGGAGCTCAACACTTTGAATTTCACATTGATATGCTCAAACTCACATCACACACTCATATCTCGCATCTATCCTTATCTCTCACAAATATTTCAACTCATATTTATACCATCTTGCAACCTCAAAACCCTTTCAAGGTCTGCCAGACACAATTTGTATTTACAAATTAAAATTAGGTTGGTGCCAAAGCATTCCCGCAATGGAAGAGAATGAGGGTAACCCAAACACATTCTTAAGGAGGACCTAAATCAGTCACAACATGCCTCAACATGATTCGATAAGCATCACTAGTAGTGTTTAACACAAGGTTGGCCAACACCCCAGCAAACACATAAAACAATTAGGTACACACATCCTTAACTCAGTCCAATCTTTCTAGACAACAAACTTTACTTGAACACAATATGGAGTATGCAATGAACACATGTAAATTCATCTAGAAGCTTTGCAACAAACTTTACTTAAAAAGCATGATCATTTTGTACATTTGAATAACCTTGCCAACCACTATAATACACTATAACTCAGAAACTCATCAACAACAACACAAAATCTCAATTCCTCTTGAAAAAATCAAGAGAGAAAACTTATCAACTTATTCTCAGAATTGCAAGTCCTGAAACTACAATGTGGAGAAATGTGGAGCAAATACATTTCTCCCAAACCACAGCTAGACACACTGAAATGTATAGTTTGCATACTAGTGAAAATATCTTGCACTATACGATGATCCAAAAGCCCAAATTTTGGATATAGCAACTACCAACAATAATGAACAATACCTCAGATCCACACAAGCATAAAATCAACCCAGAAGAAACACAGAGCACATCCCAGAGCATACACTAAATACCTGCATGACATTGTTTTCTCTATTTGTCAAATTTTCTCAAAAGTACTTGGAGACCAAGTACCAGAGACATCATTTCAGCACATTACTTTAATCTAACACACCTCCAGACATAGCAACATAAGGATAACTCCATGTACTCATAGCACTTCTTCAACATCTCAACTATACATGCACAAACTACAAACCTTATTTATTACAATTTTCTCAATATCCTCGATATATACAATCAATGACCATATTCCTCTACACATAGTTGACACTAAAGAGAACACCAACCAGTTGACACCAATGATAACACTTTATACTTTCAACAAAGGAATATGACATGCATCCATTGGCATCACATTACATACAATATCATCCCTATAATTACCAATCTGAAAATTCACCAAACACTACTCACTTACCAAAAGTTGATGCCCTTTTTGCAACCAAGTGACTCGGTATGGATTTGGGTGCTTTGTTCTTTCCAACTTCAACTTCTCCACCATCTCTTGGGACACCAAATTATCTATGCTTCCGCTGTCCACAATCACAATGTTATATTTCCCTTGTGATTTATAAATTGTCTTGAACAAACTTCTTCTTTGTACTAGTTCTTGTTGCTCTTTCTCAGGTTTTAAAAATACTCTTTTCAACATAAAGAATTCTCCATATTTTGGATCTTCCAGTTCTATTTCATTTTCAAATTTTGTGGTGTATTATTTTCTATTTTTTTCCTTTCCAACCTCTTGTGTTGGAGGGCACTCAAAGGCCCTATGACCCATTTCTCCACAATTATAACAAACCCTTGAAAATCCCCTTCCTCTCCCATAATCTCCTCTTCCTCTTCCCCAATCTCCCCTTCCTCTTGAAGTTTCACCTCTTCCCCTTGGAAAATATCCTTTATCCTTCATATTTGGACAACAATTATCTTGTGACCATCTTGGCTCTTATTCTCTTGTTGGGTGCCTCTTCCTTTGTTGGTTTCTCATCTACCTTTGAAGTTGCCCTATTATCTTCTTGATAACTTTTTTTCTCATATAAGGTCATATTGGTAAGCTTCTTCTACTATTATCATGAGGACTAAGCTAAGTTCATCTTGAATGGAATATTATAAGCCATTTACATACCTTTCCACCTTTTCCTCATCATCTTCAACATGTCCAGCTCCTATACCAAGCCTATAAAAAAATTTAGTGTATTTCATGACACTTGAATCCCTTTGTTTTAAATTTTACAACTTCTTAAATAAACTTATATGATAATCAATTGGCAAAAAATTAGATTTCATCTTGATTACCATTTTATCCCTTGATTTTATTTTATCCTTATCTTTTCTTTGTATATCAATTTGCAGTTGATCCCACCATAAGGATTCATGTCCTTTCAACCTTGTGCAAGCATATTTTATCTTCTTCCTATATTCTATGGATTCCAAATCAAAATATTTATCCATATTTGAGATCCATTCAATAAATTATTATGGATTCAAACTCCCATTGTAGCTTGGTGGATTCATTCTTGGATTACTACCCAATTTTGATAGCACCAATAGAAATCTATCCTCTTGTTCATCTTCTCTTCCTACTGCAACTTTTGGAACCTCTTCTTCCTCACCACTAACATCCTCAACAAGAACTCCTCTCCATTGTGATGTCTCTATGGCTTCTAGCCTTGTCGTGATTCCTCTTAAAATCTCCATGAGTGTTGGATTTTATTCTCCTTGTGGGGCTCTCTCTCCACTGCATCCTCTATGTTTTATTTTCTTCAAACTTTTTCAAATATTGGCTCTGGAAATGCATTGAAAACTATTGATAGACGACTTTTCAGAATTCACTTTGAATATACAAAACTCATCCAATTGCTCTAAAAACTTGCACAATGAAAGCTCCCACCTTCATCTATAAGAATACACATTCATGTCATTTAAAAAATAATAATGAAATACTTTACTTGATGCCCAAATCACCATAAAATCCACTTTTCCTCATTTTCAATAGCTAGATTATGGAAACATTGAAACAACTGGGCTTAGATACCAATTGATGCAGGTCAACAATTGAGAATCCTATGGTATTTTCAATTGTTGCAGCCCACAACCATAACCAAGGTAAAAAAAAATATTTTCAAAATTAAAACTCGCAACCAAATATTTAAATCGCCAACATATGCTTCATTCAAATTGAATAATCTAATTTTTACATCCAATATGTAAGCACAACATCAACAAAGGCTACAGGAAATCCACAATCAAAACTAGAATCAATCCTACAGGAAAGAATGCCTTCAACCATTATAAAGTTGATTCAAAGTCACTAAAATTAGTTACATGCATTATCAAAACAAAAACATTTTTTTCCATTCCTCCTTGGATGCCTTGGAATAGCCTCTCACAATCTTCTTCTATCTTCTTCTTGTTTCTCTTCAATATTTTTGTTGTTCAAAATCCTCCTTCCCTAGGTGTTGGGATTTTTCCTTGCAACCACAACTTCTCAGCAATCTTCCCTCTCCAATCTAGGCATGGGATTCCCCTGGCTACTCCTTCCTACAAAATCTTCAATGTGTTTTCCAAAAATTGCCTCCAACACTTCTCCTTCCACTACCTCCACCCATTTTTTTGGTTGTCTCTCTTTCTCATTATTTATCTATCATATGTGTATTTATGGCTAGATTCATAATTATTTTTATAAATTCAATTTAAAATATATTATGAACCATATATATTTATATTTATAAATTTTAACTTTTAAAATATTGCATATGTATGGGACTTGTGGCTTGCATATGCATCACATGAACCCCTAAAGGGCCATCCTGCATATGCATATTGCGCACAAGGGTTTTTCTGCATATGCAGGTTGTGCCCAAGTTGGGGCCTTGCAAATTATAAGAAATTTAAACTTTTTTCTTCCTTCCAAATTATTTTCCTTAGATACATACACATATACATACATATACAAATTATATGTATGTATATACATATATATATATGCACACACACATATATATGTACACATACATATACATATGTGTGTGCATATATACATATGTGTGTGTGTACATATATATGTATGTATGTATGTATGTATGTATGCATGCATGCATGTATATATATTTACATTTATGCACACATATATGTATTTATTTATATATGTGTATGTATAAGGTCTTACACAATTTTTTTCAATGATGTATTGGTCAAACTAAATCTAGAAAATAGAAATACATAGATGCAATCTAATCCATATTGAAATAACCTTCGATCTTATTAAAAATAAAAGCTTTAGATACACAAAATAATAGTTTCACCAAAAAATATTGAAGGTGTGAGCTACCATTATAGATGTGCAATTCACTCAATGCATTTGTAGCAACCTCCTACTACACCTCTTATATGACAAAGGTTGACAAGTCAATAATAGATATATTTTTTAATATACACAAACAATATTATAAGAGTAACCTTGATGCAGTAGAGATGATCCAAAATTATTAGACAACACACTACTTAACCTTTGAAAAATGCAACCTAACAAGTAACACATATACTTTTATTCTGCCCTTAAATTCTAGTACAAGAAAATGTCTCTTTAAAATACACCATTGGTTGAAGAAAGAATGTTTATCATTAAACCTTAGAAACTATTAAAGCTAGAAGATGACAATTCAAATAAAGTAATATGTTGGTCTATTATTGACTACTACACCTAATTTCCAAGCACACTAAAGTGCATTTATATCATTAGACACAATACAAAAAGCATGAAGAACCAATATAAAACCATTGAAGACCAAATGTCACATGATTTATAAATTACAATGAACACATGGATTATGAAAACTATTATAGAGAATAAAAAAATTACTACATGTTCTATTTAACAACAATGAATGTGAACTAAAAATAAATTTAGAATAGGGAAAGCTAAATATTTTTCCCATGAACAAGAAATTAAATTAAATGGATCCAATTTTTAATATAGTTCTATAGAACATTAGGTGACATTGATAGTGCAACGAAAAATTAAAAAACAACTACCTAGAAAAGAAACTAGTTAATCCATAAAATAATACAAAAAATGTAACATAAAAAGAATGATCCATATTTAGATTTGTAGCATCTTAGGCATATAAAATTAAGAGAATGCTTAACAAAGAAAAAAACCATAATAAATGATATAACAATGAAGAAAGAAAGGCATAAATAAAACCATTATATTTGTTTCTCATCTATACAATGGGAACTTGGAAGATATTCATCATGAAGACAATTTTCAAATGATTATGTGTATTATGATATATCAAAAAATTGCATACCCTTGTAATTGTCATGCTATGATCTGGGCTTGATTTAGTGTTTATAACCCCTTATATGTTTTTAGGCTCATTTAGCCTTGTCTTAGCCTTTTCCCACCCTTGATGCCAACTTGTGTTATGATTTTTATCTCTCTTTTTATGTTAATAAATATTACTTTTATATTCATAGCATGTTATGTTGACATGTCAAGTATTCATATGTTGTATTTAGATATTTTTGGCAGCACACTAGCATCCCTTGACATTTTAGATGTACCATAATAATTTCTCTTGAATCTTTCCACCTTTATTCAATTGATCAGGCTTTGTAGCCGACCTAGGTTAAATACTAATGGTTAATTCCATTTGCTTGCCCCTATCTCATTTTGAATCTAACAAATCAATCTTTCAATTAGTCAAGCTCATTACACTCTTTTCAAGCAAGATCTCTTATTTTTAATCTTTCATGTGATTCTTACAATAACTCTTTACTATTATTTGAAGGTTCTTTGAGAACACTACTATCTAGTGTCACAACCCTAATTGTAACCCAACCCTGAATTTTGTATTTTCATGTTGATATATATGTTCAATTGAATATGAGATCTGAACCTAAATTTTCTATTGTCGTGTTGACATGGATGTTCAGTTGAATATGAAAATGTCATAACGGTTGGCCCTAAGTTTCTATATTGTTGTCTTGTATGGTGTTTCACCTGGAAATAAAAACAACTGCTTTAGTTAGTTGTTAAAAGGTAATCGTTTTAATGATACAATGAATGAGGTTAGTTATGGTGTTCATGAATGTGTTTCCTATAATTTCATATATAGCTATATGATTGAATTCTATATGGAAATGCTAATACTGAGGGTAATTGTTAAGCTCGAATTTCATTATTTGAAATGGACTAATGTTATTCCTAATATTGGAGTGTTACAGGATAGTTATGCACTCTCACCGAAGAGAGAGTATCGTCGAGAAGGGGAGTCTAGCCATCTAGAGGAAATTTATGTGAGAGTAGCACACACGAGCACGTAGTGCAATTCCTAGGTTGCATATTGCATTAGGAAGTGTAAATTGAAATGTTTTAATTATTTAACCATTGATCAAAAACTAAATGATAAATTAAAAATATTTTATATTCATGTTCTTGTATGTTGAGTAATTTATTAAAATATATATAATAATAATAAACAACTAGAAATATGATAAAAAAACAATAAATAATTGATAAAATTATATATATATATATATATATATATATATATATTCCTTTATAAAAAGAAAAAGGATATCCAAATATTCCCTTCAATTAAAAAAATACATGAGGGAATCTATGGTGGGACCCAAGCTGAGAGAAATTATGTTAAAAGCATGCCTTAATAAGGTATGCTAGCGTCATATATTTTTCCCTAAAACATAAAGTAAAAAGGAGGCCAACACATAAGTAGGACAGCCAACTATCAACAAAGGTAAAAGGTTTGAAAAAAATTAAATAAACACCTAGCATATAGAAAAGTACCCTTATCTCCACGTAGCAAGGAAGGAAGAAAGGGAAGTAATAAAACAAAGAGGAGGAGGATTATCAAGGCATTCTATTTTGGGAAACTTGAAGATAGAAGGAAATGTAAGGGGTTGCATACAATTGGAATGAGAAAAGATCTCTGCAAATATTAATTTCATAGGTATGAGATACTGTTTAATCTTCTCCTGATTATGAATTAGCTCTTCGTGAAGTATAGTGAGAGCAAAGTCAACATGACTAGGAATTAATAAAAGTGGAGAAAATTATCAATATTTATTACCTACATGATTGAGCACTATCCTTCCCAAATCAATTCAATATCATGCATATTGAATGATAGTGAATTTCACACTACAAAATTTATAGTCTAAATCTCTTTAGTGGGTAATTATTTTGATTAAATGGAATCAACTTACAGTTGCTCATAATTTAGAAGTGGATAATTATAAATGCGTAGATTGTTTAAGGGAGCAAGAATAAATTTTTCTTTCTTATAAAACAAGATTGGGTTGAATAAAACCTTGGGTCTGCAGTTTCTTTGTGAATTTAAGGGCCAATAAATATATATTTGATAGTAGGATACTATTGTTGTTGAGCCATGAACTGGGCATAAAATTGCTATTTACATAATGCTTACTTAGGTTATGGATTAATGGTGAAAGTACTTCCACATGACTGTTTTAGTACTATACAACAACCATGGGGAAGTACTCCATCAACTTATGTTGTTCATTTACAACATTATGATCAGTAGATTGTTCAAGACCGTCTATATCATGATCTATACTAAGCGCATATTCTAAGATTCTATGTTATGTTTAAGATTGAAATATGTTTTGTAGCTTGTTGCTCTTGCCAACACTAAATTTGTTGTTAGTTGTGTTATTATCAAGAGTAAAAGTGCTACATTATATACTAGTAATTTCTAGTTAAGGGCTCTATAGTGTAATAATTTAAACCCCATATTTGAAGTTCATGTCATCACTGCGGTGTACCTTGTTGAGTTGTGAAATTCTTGCATTCAATAATCTATGAGGTTCTAAATTTATTACTAGTTTTCTAATGCAATATGGGTCAGTTGAATCTAAAATTTGTACGAGATACCTAGTGATTGGTTGTTTGATATAAAAGGAAAGCCATGCTAAAATTTTTTCAAGAAAAACCTAATGACATAATCCATTGTGTTAGAGGGAATTATGATTGAAAGTGTAGTCAAAGGCATAAGCCCTATTGCTTGACTAAATGACACGTAAAAATGTTAATACTTAAGCAACATGTGTAAAGGTGCAAGTGACTACCGAGACAGACCCAAGGGTTCAAATTATAAACAAATTCTTTGCCAAAGTAGTTAATTCAAATAAGAGAGGATTTTTGAATTAAAATCAAGTCACATCATGGGTAAAGGACATATGCTTAGATATCTTGCTTAAGGAATTAATAGGTTGCATGTGTCAGTTATTCCATAGTTGCACAGATTTCACACTTGTTGGCCACAAATTGCTAGACTCTTCGTGATGGGTTAGGCTCCCTGTGTAGGGTAGCACGGGGAAGCCTATGGCTTTGTGGTAGGGAAAAAATTGTCCCGATGATGCTCTCTCTCTCTCTCTCTCTTCCACTTCAAGATAAGGAAATGAATGGTCTAGATTTGATAATGCAAATGATGATATATTATCTATTTGTGTCTTATTTACTAGATGAGTAAATAACTCTCACTTGAATATTTGTATTTTCATTTTCAATACGATATCTTTGAATTATTTGAAAGGGCATGACTATTGTAGGTAATTTTTTGCTTATGTTATCAACCTGCTTTCAAAAGGCATGTACTAGCAATTGTAACTTGTTATGATTCGAGTTTTATACTTATGTTGGAAGGTATTGCAAATGGACTTGTGATAATGCTAATAGTTGTAAAATCATTCTATATGTTGCTAAATAAAAAGTCAATTGTTTAACTCCTTTAGATTGGATCTACATTAGCTTCATATATTTCATTGATCTTCATTCTTAAGGATTGATTAATTGAGTGGTTATTCACTAATTTACATACTTTATTAGTGATTAGTTGGGTGGATGTTACATATGGTATCAGAGCTCTAGGTTCAACACTAGGGCCTAGAGTCTACCACGTTAAAGTTGCATTGCTTTTGAGAATTTGGAAAAAATCCTAGAATTGTGGGGATACCTAGATGAGTTTGAGTCTTATTGTTTCTTAGATGGTTCAATATGGGAATCAAGTAAGGGAAATATGATCAATGACTAGAAGATAGTAATCTAGAATGGAAATGATCTCTATGATTTATTAATTGCTATGTATGAAAGGAAATAACCTATGATGTGAGTGTATGTTAGCATGACTTCAAATTCATGTTGATTGAATGTTGATTGATTGAAATTATACTTGAACAGGTCACATAATTTGTGATTGATGTATCTCATGATTATGGCTTACTCATGAGCTTGATATGGGTAGGAAATCATTGTGGTCATACTTTGATCCTTTAATGTGAACTTCTATATATGCTAAGTTCACTATTAAGGTTACCATCTAATTAAATCTTCTGCTATGAGTGAGTTTGCACTTAAGCTATGTAATGTATGCTTGATATTGACAATAGTCAAGGATCAATACTATGATACTAGAGATTGAAAATAGTCTATGAGCATACTATGCCAATGAATGATGTCCTTGGTTGCTTAGTTTTCCAATGGACTACAAAGAATACAACTTCTAATGAAGAATAGGTAGGTAACAGTTGGACCAACCTCATATTATAATTTTAGCCTATCTTAATATGGAAAAGAATATGTTATATTATCAGAGGTAGGTAACACCTTGGGATCATGAAGTGATGTGAACTTATGTGTAATTGAATGTGTTGATACACTAATGCCTCTCTTAGTTTTTGTGTAAATGGCCAAGCCCATTGTGAAATGATATATTAATGTATGTGTTATTAATGACATCGAGTAGTATGGGATGCTTGATTATTGTCATAGCAGGCTTATGTGATTGTGAATCAAGTAGTGTATTGATGCATGCAATAGGTTGCATCCATTTCCACTTTACTTACTATTCCTTATGTGAACATGTGATGTATTGTGTGGATTGTCACATTGGATATTTATGATGTATGATTGAGCTAGTCATTGTTGTAATGTGAAGTATACATGAGCTTGTCACCATGGTATTGTGATATGCATATGAGCCACTCATGGTTGTACTTGTTATGTGCATATTAACTAGACTCTATGTATATGTGATGTGTCACTCCCTATGGGAATTGGGGAATTATGAAATGATATGACCCTTATGCATTTGTGTATGTTTGCACACCATTGATTGGTATACTTTAGAAGCTTCTATGGATGCTATTGTTATGACAAAGATTATGCCATATGCATTAAATGACGCTATATTATGATAATTTTGATTCTCCTACTGGTGATGTCCATTATGTTCATCATGGTGGTGTTATGGATTTAATATGTTCAAGATTTCATTACTTTATATTCTTGAGAAAATTATTTTAATACAATTGTTTTTTTAGGCAAAAGGCAAATATGCCGATATATTTATATTATAATAGAAGTAGAATTTGTATACAAAATTGCCAAAGATGGCATGAGAAACTGATTTTAAAGCTGGCATAATCAACATCAGAGCATTTTCTAACTACCCAGCTGCCCAAAATTCATAATAATTATGAAGATAACCCCCTTTTATAAGATAATTACATACTATATTGTAAAAATATATACATTAAAGTTTCCACCCTGAAACTTCCATACAACTTTGACTGTTACAACAACACAAGAAAAAATAAGAGCATTATACTATCAATTACCCCTCAAGGGGCAATGAACCAATTTTTCACCTTGCTCCTCCTAAGCCACCACAAGCATTTGATTCACTGCCACTGCCTGAGACTGCACTGTAATGTTGATATCAAGGACTTGACAACGCTCCCTATTTTCCCTTTGAATTAGAGGCATAACACTGATTTGGAGCCCTTATGGACATTCATGTGTTTTCATAAAGGAGATGGCATGATACACTTTCTTGAATTTCTTAGGTTCACCTCTGCCCAAGTTAAAATGTTGTCTTCTAAGTGTAATATTCAGATAGCTAGAAGAATCCCTAAGGATTGAAAGCTTCATACCCTCATATGCATTAATATATCTTTGCTTGTTCAGGAGATAATGTCGTGGAAATAGCCCTCCAATAAAGCCATCATCATGGGTGAAATCATAAGCTTGAACAGATTTTAACAAAGCATTATTTTGAAGGTAGATTTCATTGACAACTTTATTTGCAATTACTTGAACTATTTGAAAGTTTCGAGCTTATTCCAACAAATTGGAGAGAAAGATGGACAAAAGATTGGCAGGAAAGATAATGTGTTGGGTTTCTGTGTGCAGGATGTCATCTCCAATTACATATTTAACACATCCAAGAATGGAAGGAAAATTTACCTTGAAAGCTTGTTTCAACTCCTCCTTTTCAATGCAACTCGAGAAGGGTAATTCCCATTCCTGAACTGCAATAGGCACATGGTAATTTATGGGTTGATACTCCATCTTAGGCAATAAAATTCATCGAGCTTCCTAATTTTCTTTGAATGCAATGATGAATCGGTGATGAGAGTAGATTGTCCCACTGAGTTACATGTTGGTGAAGACCCAGTCGACTCCTCTGATCAAGCACAGTGAAGAAACGTCGAGTCGAAACATAGAGAAAAGAAGGCAACTGTGAAAATATTTCCAAACCCTTACTAATGACAATTGATTTTAAGCAAATGTGGTTTTTAAAGAGAAATTTATTACAAAACACACTTCCCAACTATGTTCTTGGAAATGACAAAGTAGGAATAGGCACACTTAAAATCTTCGCTTAAATGAGAAAATCTGGCTGTAATAATCATATCAAATATAACCCTTCCTTCCGTAATTTCATTTATGCTTGACACCTCAATGCAATATGTTGGCCAAAAAATCATGATTAGCCATGTAAATCTTTGCATTAGATCGACCCTGCCTTAGCATGTGTGTTCTCTTGCAGCGCAAGTACCCAGGCAATGATCTATAAGAGAAGCAATTCAAATTATGATTACTTAGAGTACCTGCAAGACAAAGAAAAAGTTAGCAAAAAGCATTTTTCATTAGCGCAAGAACATATCCTCATGCTTATCATTGAACCATTCTTGCACAAAGCATTGCTTATGTGGACTACTCTTGAAAATCGTGGAAGATTCAGATTTTTAAGTAGATGCTAACACTAGGAGCACTAATCCCTTCCTCCAATAACTTCAATTATCTTTTTCATTGCATTCTTTTTTTATTATTTCTGCTAGAATCAGAAAGGCTTTTAATTTTTCATCATCCTCCATTATATATAGCTCTTCATTTTGGCACCCCATATTTGCTAAATGATCTGCAAGCATATTTCCTTCACGATATGTATGTGATTTATGATAAACTTCACATTCATCCATTAACTTCCATACATTTTACATAACATACCTTATGTTCCAGTTATGACATAGCCTTTCTTTACACATGTTTATAACATATTTGACTAGTGAATCTACTTCAATATGAATTTGATTTATTTGGAGGTGCCTTGCAAGCTGCAAACCATGAAGAATAGCCATTGATTTTTCCATGTTATTCGTACTAGGAGGAAAAGTAATTGATCTAGCTACCTTCACAATCCCACAAGTCTCTGATGAAAATCCCTGCCCCTGAAAGCCTTGGGTTCCCTTTTGAAGCCCCATCAAAATTAAGTTTATAGAAGTCTGCCATTGGTGGTTGCCATTTGACTAACCTTTTGTCCACTTTCATCTTATGAGGAAGTTTTATACTCCCTTTAAAAGGTAAACTAATGCCTTGCCAATTGCTTAGAATGGTATTGTCCCATGATGTGAACAAAGAACTAACATTTTTTTGATCTTGTACAAATACATTTATTGCTTCTACAATTGATTTTTCAATGACCGCATGAACACTCTAAGTTGAAGCTAAAACTTTTCTAAAGATGTGTTTGTTTCGTGTCCACCAAATGGACCATATGACAACAGTTGGGATTAGACGCCAAATGCATGCAAATAATGATGACTTATATAACACTAGCCATGATGAGAAGAGATCCTAGAATGAATTTGGTAATGGAGCTTGAAGATTCATTTTTTGTATAACAAATTCCCAACAACTTTGGGCAAAAGGGCACTGAAAAAATGAATGATCAAGATCCTCTAGCCTATCTCCACACAAAACACAATAAAAAGGTTTTGCTATACCCAATTTAGCAAGGTGATCACTTGTGAGGACTCTTTTTCTCAACACGAGGCATGCGAAACTCCCCAATTTTGGTAATACCGCACTATTCCAACAAAATGAGTAGGCCCTCTGAGATTGCAATTGGATATCCTTATTTAGAATTGTTTTATAGCCCTACTTGACCAAATAATTACCATCCTTGGATGGGGCCCATATAATACAACCAACCTTCCCTGATAAGAGTATTGTTCTACCTTTTAAAATCTAATGGAGGAATTCTTTCTGATCATTTGTTATTTGTGTTTCAGATAGGTCTTTCCAATGTACCCTTCCTATTGAGATCTCTACTGAGTTTACATAATCAATTAACCTTGAACCCCATAGCTGAGATAATATTGGAATAGCTGAGTGCAGATTCTAAATTTTTTTAACGATGGATAGCCATTCCAGGAGTCTTCCCAAAAATTAACAACCTCACCCTTATTAACCTTCCAAGAAATATGTCGTGACCACTTTCTTACAAGACATCATATAATTCCACATGGAAAATCCTTTAGGAGGGTTAGAAATTGTGAGAATTCTAGTTGGATTTTGATTGTCAAGATACTTTTCCTGCATTATTGTACACCAATTTGAATCTGCCTTGGTATACATTTGTCATATCAACTTTCCCCCAAAGGCCATATTGCGCTTGGAAATGTCATGCAGCCCCACTCCACCTTTTAGTTTCTCATAAGATATACTATCTAGAGCGATTAAAGGAATTTTCTTAGCATCATTCATATTTCTTTTCCACAAAAAACTCCTAATTACCTTCTCTATTTGAGCAACTACTGTTTTAGGAGCTTTAAGGATTGAAATGAAATCATTAGGGATTGTTACTAATCATGTTTTTATTTGGAGAATACGGCCTGACAATGACAACCAACAGGCTTTCCAAGCACAAATTTTCAATTTGATTCTCTCTATAACTTTGGCCCAATATGACAGTTTGTTTGACCCCGTAAAGAAAGGCATACCTAAGTACTTACAAGGTAAATTTGCCTCTTGAAAACCTAACACCTGAACAATCTTTCTTTTGATGGATGGTTTAGAATTGAAAACATAATTTTTTTATTTTTTCACATTTATCTTTTGCCTTGAAACCTCATAATACTTATCCAGAACCCATTTTATTTCCTTGGCTTCAACAATAGTTGCCTTCCCATACAATAAGGCATCATCTAAAAATAAATTGAGTGATGATATATTAGTGTGAGGAATGCATATACCTTGCCACAAGCCATAATTATGCTTCTCCTTTATTGACCTACTCAATTCCTATGCCATGATTATAAAAAGAAATGGAGAAAGAGGGTCACCTTGTCTTACCCCTTGTGTTGCTCTAAAAATTCTAGAAGGAAATCCATTAATTATTATAGAGAAGAAAGCACTTGATAAGAAATATAAAATCCACTTGCACCATTTACCTGAAAAGCCAAATTTTGGTAGGACTTTCATCAGGAAATTCCAATCAACCTTGTCATATGCTTTCATCATGTCAAGTTTTACAATGAATGATGACATATGATTGGTCTTAATAGAATGAAGAACCTCATGTGCTACCAATGCCCCTTCTGTTGTTTCTCTACTTGGAACAAAACCACCTTGCTCTTACGAAATTATTTTAGGGATTAAATGCTACAATATCTAATAAATTTCCTTTGTGAAGATTTTGTACACTGTATTACATAAGGAAATGGGCCTAAAATTTGCAAAAGTTTAAGGCTCTTTTATTTTTAGCAATATAGCAATATTTGTCACATTAAAATGTTTCAAGATTGTGCTAGATTTATGAGATTCCTCTAAGGCTAAGATAAAATCAAATCCCACGACATCCCAACACTTTTGGAAAAAGAGAGGAGTGAAACCATCAGGCCCAAGGGCCTTATCTAGAAAGAGTGAAAAACACCACCTTTCTCAATTCTTCTAATGCAAAAGGTTTCAACCGTTCTTCATTATCCTTTTGAGAGATGAGATTTGGTATTGCAGCCAAAAATTCTTGGTCTTATTGCCTACCTTGTGCATTAGTAAAATTTTGTGGAGCAAGTAGATCCTTAAAAAATTTAACCCCTTCTTCCTGAGTTTCCTTTGCATTTGTTAACTGCTTACCTGTTTCAATTTCCTGAATTGAAAAAATAGTTTTGGCAGCTCTTTTTTGTTGGGCAAAGGCATGAAAGTACTTTTTGTTTTTATCTCCTTCTCTTAACCATAACTCTCTTGATTTTTGGCGCCAATAGATTTCCTCTCTTTCCCAATTCCTCCTAGATCAGTTGCAAATTTTTATGTTTTAAATATGAAAGAGAATCCATTCCATTTTGAATTATATGCGCATGCACTTCTACCAGTTGCTTAGCTACCTCTTCTTTTTGTTGAAACACATTTTTGAACACTTGCACATTCCAATTCTTAATATGAGTCTTAATATATTGAATTTTATTGAAGAACTAAAACATTTTAGTGCCTCCTTGGAATGGTGCACTCACCCACTATTGTCTGAGCAAAGGTAAGAAGAGTGGATGCCCGAACCACATCTTCTCAAATTTGAAGGAAGGCTTATGTTTCCTAAAATCATATTCCCATTCATAATAACTAATGAAATGCATAATGATCAGAACATATGAATGGTAATATTTGTGAGGTCAAAATAGTTGACACCAAGACCCAATTTTAAGTGATCAAAAACCTATCTAAGCATACAACTATTTGTGAAAAGTATCTTCTTCAGTTTGTCCATGTGAAACCACCTTTCTTTGGCAAAACATCCCTCAATGCATTATCCGCAATAAAACTTTCAAAGTCCTCCATTGCCTTCTATGGCGGAAAAATACCCCCTGCTTCTCTTTGATAGATACTATAGCATTAAAATCTCCTGCTACTATCACCTTTTCATTTCCCAAGGATTGGATAACATTTGTTAGCTTATCCCATAGTCTCTTCTTATCCCGAGTTGTTGTTGGGCCATATACATTAATAAGCCTGAAATGTAGAACAAAACTTTCTAACTTCAATAACTGCCAATTACTATCCTAATCCATGCCTTCCACTAATACTGACTTCAAATTCCATAAAGTAATTAACCTACCTGAAGCCCCTAAGCTGCAACATGAAGTGATTTCCATTTTCCCCATTTCATTATAGTCACTTCATAAGAGTCCTTGGACAATTTTATTTCTTGCAACAAAACCACATCCGCCCCACAAGAGTCTACTTGATGCTTGATATGGGACCTCTTATCAAGGGCATTGTTGATGGTGTTTTTATGCACTTCTCAACACAGGCAGTGCGTAGGTGCACTACCTCTCTTGAAAGACAATCTCCCACAATCGAATTGCAGAACACTATCCCAAGGTCTCTCGGGTGTCAGGTCATGACAGTGCTTAGATACCTCAGTAGTTGATGTGATTTGCTGGAATCACAAGACGGCCTTACGAAAAATACAAAGTGTGGACATAAAACATGAAGTTGGATATTAAAAAGGAGTCCTTAGGATGGAAAGTTGATATGCATAGGCTGTAGGTTAAAACAGCAGTCTTGAACTCCATCTAGTTGTTAGATTTGGCTTTGCAATGTGCAACGAACCTTCGTATTGTTTAGTTTCTAAAAAAAGTGGAAAAAGAGCTAAAGGAAGGAAAAGTTCCTAAGTCTGAAACTTGCTGCGAATAGTGACTATGGAGTTCCTACAATGGACAATTCCTCAAAACAATATCCCACTTAACCAGGAATTTCACAGTATCATAGAAATTGTGCTATCTTCTAGGGGCTACAGATATTTCATCCTTCATCCACCACATACATGCATGAATTAAAGATAAATGTTTGGGGCAGCTTCAAATTAAGTCCAGGCTAACTTTGCACAACTATCTACCTTCAGCAAACAACAAAAAGTATGGACCAAGGGATTATCAACAAAGTAGGAATTTTCATAATCACCCAACAGCATTCCTAAGATTTACCCAAATAAAGAAAACAGCTAACTAAATAGCCATAAGATCTAAGCTAAACATATGAAATTGGAGAATGAATCAAATGACAAGAGAGAAATCAAGGAAATACACCAAGTCAATGATATTTCTTATAAATTTATGCAGCATGTCTTTACAACAACTCAACTCTCACTTTTGCAAATGAGGGGAGTGCTCTATTTATAGTTTTCCAAAAGTTAAATGAATGGCCAAGATTCATTACAATTGTGTGGCCAAGATTCATTACAAAATAGGGTTTCACCTACCCCCAAATAGATTTACAATTTAAAAATATTTTTGTCCCTTCCCTATTTCGTCATCTAGTAGATGGCACTATTGCTCTTTCGTCCTGTAGCTAATTGATGTTTTCTCTTTGCTGTAGCTACTCTTTAGGGAGGTCTTCTTCTTTGGCTGGGTTGTCCTCTTGTTCCTCAGAAGCTGCATGCTCAATATACTTGAGGATGACCGCTTGGAGCTTGTCTATCTCGAGGATCTCGCATCTTAACGCCTGGTAACTCCACTCTTTAGCGTTTTCCTCCAGCCTTTTCCAGTCTTCGTCATACTTCGAGTCTTGGTCTCTGAATAGCTCTGATCGGTCGAAGGTGCGGGCAGCAAAACTCAGGAACTCAGTTGTGATTTCTCTAGCTGTCCCATCCTTCATCTTCTCCTGGAAGTATGGCTTGATATTTTCGGCATCCATTTGTACCGTGGGCATATCATAGCCCGTCATCAGCTTAAGATACTCGGCGCATTCCGCCTGGATTTCCTTGATCCATTCAATATCTGGATCCACCTTGTTCATGATCTGCTCTAACCTCTCCTTCCAGTTGACAAGGTCTCTACGCCACACATCCACCAGCCAATGATCTTCTTTCTTCAGCTCTAGCTTCTCTTCCCAAGTGTCCTCAGGCATCTGAAGGATGGCTTCAATTCTCAGGAGGGTGGAGTCGTATGTCGCAGGAAAATTGGTGTAGAGTCTTCTTGTGCTCTCTAGGGATTGGATCAGGTCCAAGAACTTGTTGGCTGTCCGCACAACCCTGCTGATTCCCATGTTCCCGATGTATGTGACCTGTCGGAACCAATCTTCAGTAGTTTTCTCCAGGTTCTTCTTTCTCTCCATCTTATCAATCTGTTCCTTGGAGAGCAACTGCGGTGCAGCTACAGAGGTGGTGGCAGGTCATCCACTAAGGACCATTGTTGTATGTAGTCGGTTAGGGCCGCAACCTGCACTTTGAGCTCATCCTTGGAGACCTTGTCCTATTTGATTAGGTGCTTCACTGTGGCCACTGACTCCTCCAGGTGTCCAACCTTTTGCTCTCTAGTCGCTGTCCCTAGGTCAATGGTGGAGATGTTATAGCTCACCCCTGTTTGGCCAACTGTAGGCTTTGCAACTTGCGCTGCTCAGGAGCCGGAAGCGTCCATTGTTACCTTGTATCTAACCTTGGGTTGCTTCTCCTTCTTTGTTGTGCTTAGGGATCGAGCCAAGATGGTCTCCAATCTCGCCCTTGGGTCTTTCAAGACAGGAGTCATCTTTTCCAGTTGCTTCTCCAACCAATCGGGCATAGCAGATTTATCTTTGGGTGCGTCATGGCTGCCCTCACCCTTCTCAGTCAGAGGTAAGACTTCCGCCTCCTTTTCTTTTTGGGGCTCCTCTTTCTCTTTCGTAGCATCTTCCTCCTCTTCGTCGGAGTTGCGAATAAACACGAGGTGTTTAACGGGCAGCTTGGTGGATAATTGTTGGGCGGGACCTCCTTCTATCGCTGTTTCTTCTTCTTTCTTCTCTTCAGCTACCTCAGCCTCGGGGCTCTTTACAGTATGGGTTTCAGCCTTAGATGAATCCTTTTGCGGCTGCTCTTCTGGTGGCTACCCCTCCTCAGCAGATGGTGACCTTTCTGCTTCCTCCCCAACATCCTTTAGTTGCTATGCCAATTCCTCCTCAATGTCTTCATCGAAAGTTTGGATAATTTCTTTGGCGCCCGAGCCATCCTCTTCATCCCCGCCCTCAGAAGAGCCTGTCTCTTCTTCCTCATAGGCCACCTTGTTGATGGTTCGATGCTCATACTCAGGGTGCTCATGATATTCATCAGCCTCCTCCTCCATAGACCTTGAGGCTTCCTGCTCTCACTCCTCCAACTCTTTCAAAATCTGCATTGTGGCTTCCATGGCTGGTGGCCCTGTTGGTGGTTGTGAAGGCTGAGCTGTTGCGAGGGCTTGGGCGAGGGCGGCCTAGAGTGCGGGGTCCATTAGGATCTGTGAGAGCTCAGGGGGAAGAATCTGCAGGTGCCGCGTGATAGCCTCGGGTATAGTGGAAAGGGGGATAGGCGATATTATTATTGCCAGTGGGAGGGATGTGATTGGAGACATGGCGGCAGAGGAAGGAGGAGTGGTCATGCTAGAAGAGGAATCAATGACAACCACTGACCCGGCCGAGGGCAAAAGGGAAAGATGGACAGAGATGTCCACTGCCTACGGAGATGAGGCGACCGCAGTCTGGGAGGTTGGCAGTGCACCAAGAGGGGGAGGGAGAAGCAAGGAGGTTGTAATTCTATTATAGTCACTATCTATTTGAGCCTCTTGGGAGATGAGCCTCCTGTCTCTTTCTTTGCTTGCTCTTTGGGGTCTGCAGACTATGCAGTTTCTGTTCCTTTCCTCTTTTGAGACTTGGTGATGGGGGGAGACTTGGAAGTCTCACCAATTGACGTGGTGGCGGCAACATCCTCCGTGGCACTTGGCTCACTCTTAAGCTCCTCATATGTTAGGACTACCCCCTGTTGCTTCAGTTGCGCCACCTGCCCATTGACCCACTCCTTAGTGCGAGTTATGATCGGTTGGGTGATGGTATCCAGGTCATTGACCTCTTGCTCATCCCAATCAATGGAGGGGATTTCCAAGTCGGCAACCGCAGGGTACCTTGGGTGCATGATTGTAGACTCATCCTCCTCAACCTGATCTGGCACTGGGGATGGCTGCACCCAAATTACACGGTCATGCGCATGTAGTGCCTTGTGCAGACCTCCTTGTTGTCTTTGCAATCTGCCTAGAAGTCTTCAATGTGGTATTTGTGGGCATATGCCTGCCCTAGCGCCTTTCTAACATGGCCGTGAGGGTCCATCCATGGGCACGTGGTGTACAAGTCAAAATGATATTCCTTAAGCTCCTTCTCAGAATTGCTGGCACATTGAGAAGTCTGTAGTTTATATAGGCCCTGGCCGAGGGTCATGGGGTAGGAGATCCCCGCGATGTGCTTGTTGCTGAAGATGGCCTGGATGTGCTAGAGCTGTCGAGATAGCTCCAGGAGGATGATCCTATCATTTGGGTATCTCGGCAATCTTTTTGGTCGTTCCGTGAATCCCTGGGCCCGAATGTAGTTGAATTTGGGGAACTGGATGAATAGGAAGGCATATTCCTTTAAGAGCACCCTGGTGCTGTGGGAGACTCTCCTTTCGAAGTCTCCGGCGATCAATCTGATGATATGACCAGTAAAGGCGTCATTGACCCGGTAGTACTCCTTGAAATTGCGGTATTGGAGTTGTGGGTATTTGTCGAATGGCTTGAGCCCTCACTTGTGCCCCTGATCGGGCGCCACAAATAGCCCATTGTATTGCCTTTGACCTGCCAGAGAGTACACCAGGTAGGAGGTCATATAGAACTTAGAACTCTTTTTGACGTTGACGAACTACTCATGGAAGCAGTTGTTGATGATGCTTCCCTAGTCAAATGAGACCTTTGTGTTCACGTCCCCATTCCCCCGCAGGATTTGTTCAATGTAGTAGGCCATCCATTCTTGGAAGTAGGCAGCTACTGGGAGACCCATAACCCTGCTTAGCATAGTCACTAGGTCGTGGTAGTCTTCATGGAAATCGCTACGGAACAGCTCTTAGGGAACCTTCACAGTGCTACCCTGTTTCTCCTTAAGCCAGTAGAGGTTGATCGATTTCTTGCATCCTGATGGACTAGCATCCCACGCCACTTGGCATTGTTCTAACGTGGGAACCTCCATGTGTGGGAACATGGGAATGTGAAATATTTTCGTGATTCCTTCTGGCGACATGTCGGCGAGGATGTTCCCCTCCTTGTCCACAATTGTCCTAGTGTCAGTTTGATAGGCCTCCCGACAAGCCATTACTAGTTTAGGTGCTATGAGAGAGAGAGGAAAACTGGCAGCCTTAGCGATTCCACTTTGCCTTATTAGTCTGGCGTTCTTTGTTGTAGGGTTGACCTTGACCCTCTGAGTGAACTCATCTATGTCCACCTGACTAATGTTGGTATTCGAAATCTCCTTCTAGTCTGTTGAGACCTTTGACTGGAGCGGGTCACCCTGAAACTGAAACTTCATCTGATCTTTATCTTCTTTTCCCCGAGTGGTCCTTCCTGACTTTTTACCCTTATCCTTTTCGGTAGAGGCCCCTGAAGTTCCTGCAGCCGATTCCATATATTCTGCAAGCAAGGGCAAAGTCAGTGCAACAAAACATCGAGAGCGTTCATATTAGTCCATATCTCAAATATAACACCTAAATAATTAATCAAGTATATCATAAATTTATCTTTGGATGTTATCAATCTTCGTTTCAGGGCATTTGGACAATTCGGGCCCAGAGGGCTGGACTTCCCTGGTAGGAATGCTACCTGGAAGGGAGAATGCAACCGAAAGTTCCCGGAGACTCTCCTTGGTTAGATTTTAATGTTTCGGAAGGCTCATGATGGAGAACAGCACAATTTAGGACGTGGGTTGAAGTCAGATTCTGATTTCAGGATCGTTTGGATAGATTAAAGGTGCACCGGAGGTCTCAAGCCAGAAAGCAGTTAAGAGGTGGCTGTTGGCAACAACGGACATCAGGTGAAAATCCGGCTGAGGAAGTCCGGCGGTGAAATTCCGAGGGCCGGGGTCCGCGAGGCCAAAGGACGACAGGCATGAGGTTATGGTTTAGGCTTCGAGGCTTCCGGCGTAGTGGGGCCCGGCGGCCGGGAAGACACGACGCACCGGCCGCTGCAAGATTTTCAGCAATGATTTGAACAGTGACGGCGAAGGGCGGCCCGGGGCCCAGATGGCGGTAAGACGTAAGCCGGAGGCCGCCGTAAGACATTCGTGTAGATCGGGCGATGGCGACGAGGAGGTTCCCAGGGCCCGGGAGGCGGGGAGCCGGCAGGGGTCCGCCGTCGAAGACGGCGGAACCGTCACGGAGTTCCAGGAATGGAACTCCGGACAGCCAAGCCCGGAAGGTCCCATGGCAGGCAGAGTTCGGCAAGGAGAGCACCGGACTTTCGAAGATGAAAGTCCGCGAGCCGGGACCCGGGGGCGCCGGAGCCATGGCACGAAAACAATGCCGATGGCGGAGCGGAAGTCGAGTTCCGGGGTCCGGAAAGCTCCGATGCGCCAAAAGAGTGTAGAGCGGGGTGCACGGAAAATGTAGCAGGGAAGCCCGCAGGCCGGGGCCCGAGGGTAACAAGGATATACCAAATCCGCCAGGGGTTTCAAAGGGCCGAAGCACCGGTGGATCCCGGAGGGTGGGACGTCGGGCGACGCACGCCGCTTGGAGAAGGCGAGCATCCGACGGAACTCTGGGGGATCGGGCCTGGGACGCTGAAAGGGCGGCCAGAATGAGGTTTGGAGTTCAGTCGCAGTGAAGCCTAAACGGAAGCCCAGGCAGGGAAACCCGAGGGACCGGGCCCGGCGGGGAGGATTGTCGTCGGCGAGAGTTTGCAGTTTGAGTTTGACGGCGAAGACGGGGTTTGGACCCGGGGTGGCGGATTGCCTTGCACGAAGAACAGCCGCGCGATCGAAAGGTTCCGAATTGGCGGTAGGGGAAACTCTGATAGGTTTGGCAAATTTCATGACATGGGTCATGGGCGCAATTTACTGTTCTTTCGCTTGATTCCACCCTAGCTATTATTTAATTCATTTAAGTCTTCCAAAATGACGAAAAAGATGGGAGGGCAAACGGGGATGGCCTACCTCGAATATGCAGAGCGAGGGGAATGTGGGATCCACTGGGGGGTTGACGGAGTGACGTTGATGTCGAGGATCGTGACGCAAACGAAGGTGGTGGGCTCCAGATGATCGCTGCTCCAACTCGCTGCAATCTGGATAATGAAAATGACTTTGGCAGGTTGGGCATTATATACCCCAACTGCCATTAATACCAGCAATTAATGCACGTACGGCCGCGGGAAAGTTGGTGAGATTTGAATTAGGTCGGCGGCGGCGGCGGGAGCTCCGGGACCTGGCAGCCGGAAGGACGCGGCGTGATGGCCACCGTTTGATTTTTGACAACTTTGAACGGCCACTGCGAAGATAGGCCCAGGGCCCGGATGGCGGGAGGCCGAAAGGAATTCGCTGCCAGAGGTTTCTTCATGTTGCTTGGGTGATGGCGGTGGCGAGCAGCTCGGGGCCTGAGGGGCGGACAGCTGAAGGAGGCTCGCCGTTGCAGACGGCGAGCCCGGGACGGAAGTCCGGAGGCAGACTTCCGGGGCCTGGGGCCCGAAGGGGCAGGCGCCGCCCGGCAAATCTTCGGGCAATTTCAAACGGAAGACGGTAGGGCGAGCCCCACGGAGCGGAAAGGCGCCTAGAGAATGCTGCGCAAGATAGCAATTATGAAGGGGAATCCCGAAAGGGGAACTCCGGAGGCCCGGGCCCGGGAGGGTGCAGAGCCGTTCCAGAGCCAAAAAGCCAGAGGGAACCCGCGAGGCCCCGAAGGGCAGCAAAAGACCAAAAGCGGAGGCATGGTCAATTTATGATGAAACCTTGGAGCAACATCGACCATGCGGAACATCAAAAAAATAGGGGCACGCAAAACGAGGCGGCCCCAAGAGACCCGACGAGGTGAAAGAAAAGAGGGCCCCCGTTCCGAATAGGGCGTGTGCGCTAAGGGCACAACAGGCATTAATTCCCTTGACATTCCAAGAAATTATTCTCATTATGCTCAAGGAGAGCAACACGCTCTCCTCGGTCTCGTACTGGTTGAAAAATTGCTATCTAATGTAGCTTGCATCCCTGCCTCAATCTCCTCCCAAATTTTTTTTGCCTTAGATTTACGACCTCTTTTAGTTGGAGTTTTCTTGATTGGCTGTTGAGAAACCGGTGTTTTAGCTATGGATAAAGTAGAGTTTTTGAGCTATGGATTTTAATACAATTGTTAAAGATTTATAATGATGATTATTTTGTTTATGAGATGTTGAACAACGAACCAAAGAGGAACTTTTATTGATTATGAACAATAGATATCATGAAACTATTCAAATATGTTTAGGTACAAGAAAGTATGTACAATAACATGAAGATAATTGTGATTTATTATAAAAAGGGAATATGTTGGAAAGGTGCTAAGTGGCTCCTAGGTTATCCTAAGGGTGTAAATACATAATAAAAATTCTTTGGCCAAAGCTTTAGTCACTTCATGAGTAAAAGGACATTTACATAGAAATTTGTGCTATAAACCATTAAATAAGTTGCAAGTGTCAGTTACTTCATGATTGTATAGATTTCACACATTTTGTGATGTGATGGACATATTGTTTAGGTCACATGCGAGTAGGCATGAGCAACAAGATGAACATATTGTCTAGGTCACATGATTGATGAGATGACAATTTATTAATTCACTAACTCTTTAGGTCACATGTGAGCATTCATGCATGATAGATGAACACATTTATATTGTCACATATGAGAAGGTATGCATCATAAGAATTTATACTTTGTGAAAAATTGCATGAAATTTTGAATGAGATGGTGAGGTTCTCATTTAATGAAGGATAAATTCTTATTTTACTAAATAATTGTAAAATAAAGGCATAGATTGAGATGATGAATTGGTTGCATAACTATTCACCATGCTTAAAGAGAAGGAAAAAAAGGAATGATGATTGCAAAATTTGAATTTATGTAGAATCTTAAAAGTTTTATTTACATGATATGAAAGAGTATATTATATTTGATGGGCAAGGTCATTGATGTCACAACTTGCATCATTTAATTAATTCTTTTATCAAACCAGGTGTGTCTCAGAGCAATATGTGATAAGGATAGTTGTCACAGATTCTTTTGGGGGGCTTTGCACTATAAAAAATGACTTCAGGTATCGTTTTTCCTACTTCAGGAGCTTTCAGGTGCTCTTGGGAGCTCTTCAAGAGCTTTCAGGAGCTAAACTATAGTGACTGATTCCTAAGATTTAAATCTATTTTAGCTTCTAATTTAAAATCCTGTTGACTTCATTATGACTTTATTGACTTCGATTTAGACCAATTCATGGAGACAATTAATGATTACTTTAATTCATAATCTAAACACAGAATTCAAATTAATTCTATTTTGCTTCAAAAGAAATCCATAACTTAATTGTTGGAAAGTAAACGCTAATTTAAGAACATGAATGAATTGCAGGAAAATGATGATTATTCTAAAAAGCATAAAGACTAATCTCCATGAGCAGATTCTGAACAGACTTCAACTCCATCTTTCCATAAATTCCAAGCATTGCTTTAATGAAACTCAATAAACAAACATCAAGTTTAACCGATTCGAACAACATCTAAATCTAATTTATCTAAGAAACCTGCTAACGATTCTAATTGTTCAATTCAACATTTCTAATAAATAAATATAACCATTCTAACAATTTGATCTTAACCATAATAAAATGAAACTTTGAAACGTAATTTTAAATAGAAGTAATTATCCGATTTTAACATTTACCAAGATAGAAGATGATTTCAACGATTGAACAATTCAAAATCAATTTCTACTACAGATTTAATATTAATGAATCATAAAATAACAACACTTAACAAAAATACCATAAGATTGTTCCAAAGGTTGAGTGGGCCTTGCTCTTCCTCAGGTAAGATCCTTTAACACAGTGAATTGATTAACTTCTTGCTTCCCTTCTCATTGATCGAAAGTAGAACGCAGAACAAAGTATTGCTTGTGATTACAGAAATTCTGATTGCAAATTATCTAACTCATAACTAAGACCGAAATATGGATATTTATAAAATATCCTTATTAGCTTCTAACATGGCATTAACTACCAAAACTTAAGGCAACCAACTATAGATTACAAAATGAAACTAAAAATAGAACTAAAGTGGACTAAGGAGGACTATGCCAGAACTACGCCAGATTGGCACTGGAAGTAAAAGTTTCTCAACCGACTATGAAGAAGTCGATTCAAACTTTGAGTGACTCATCATCTAGTAGGGCCTATTTATGGCGTAGTCATTCCTCATGATTAAATAGATAGTTTAACCATCTCATCAACCTTTAAGATACCCTGTTAAAAACCCTTATAAAAAGGACAACAATCATGGTAATAAAGATTAATGCAGCATAATTATCTCATCCAAATTCATCATAAAGCAACGTATTTAACATAAGCTATTACTTCCAAAATATTTGCTAATTTAGTTAAACATAAATTAAAATAAGCAAATATGTTAATCTATTGTCTACTGCTAGTCATGTCAATTAACAATAACAACAAGTCTTTTTAAACATAAAAAGCCTTAAATGAAAGTATTTTATATCTCCCATCATTTTCTCCCCAACTTGCTTTGGACCATGTCCTCATGGTTCATCATCCATAACTATGGTGTTCTCTTTCTCTCTATTTAGTGCCTCCATCCAAATGCAGCAGTCAAATACACCCTCCCTGTATTGTTCCGACAATCTGGTATTAAGTGCTTAGCCATAGTTTTGTCTCAAGTTCTCAAACCACACCCTCATTATTGGAGCTGGTATATTTGTCGCTTCCTTTAGCTTTGGTGCTGGCATAATAATAATAGACATTCTGAATCTCATGCCTAGCCAAAATTCTTTTTATTGTTGGATTAGAGTGATGACATGCCTGAATCTGACTAAACTCCAACTGATAGTATTTGGACTAATTGGATCCCTTATCTTGACTGATTTTGGAATAAGCTGGTACCTTTATTTATAGGACCGTAGTGCTAACGACAGGAGTGTTGTTTCAACATTTTGGAATACTGCAATGCTATCAAACAAATTTGAGACATGGAGGGGATTAACATCATTTAACCTGACGACTAATCTTACAACTTTGATATATAATTTAGCATGGGGCTTTTTAGGTCTCATTGGTAACCCATATTTTCTTTGAGCTTCTTTTTACTTATCCATTCTATTTGACCAATCCACCTGATTTTGCATTAAAGAAACAAATGATCTTATCTGAAGCTCACCAACATATATATTCAACATTGAGTCATTATTTTCCCCCATTAAAAATCCATGTTGGTAAAAATCACACATTAAATTCTAAATTTCAGGGTGGTTGTTAAAGTAATCTTTAAGGAAATCATGATCTTCATTGTAATCCAGACTCCTTCCCAAAATTAACTAATTTATTTTCCATTCTAAAAACTTTTCTCTAAGAAACAAAGAATACATTGCAGCTGGTCTTCTCATGGAAAGCATGGAAGAACTGACTTCTGCCACCTGCTCAAGTCTTCTCTTAGTCTCATTATTTTCTTTTTCTAAATTTTGTATCTTCTCTTTCAACACTTTGTTTTCTTCCTTATATTTCAAAACTGCCAAAGAACGGTATCAAGGCTGAACTGGAGTAGGTTGCATTGGAGGAGTGGGAGGAATATAAAGGATAACAGAAGGCAATGTAAGGCTGTGTGGAGGAGCAGTGGAAGTAGAGGCTTCTTGTGCATAGAACTACATGGATTGCTGCTTTAATTCTTCTTCTTTCCATTGCAACTCTTCCTTTAATCTTGAAATTTTTTCAACACTTACTAATGCTTGCACACTGGCTTGTTGCAAGGCATCCTCTATTTTACTTAACTGTTCTCTAATCCTTGTGTCATTTTTCTCAAATTTCCTTTCCATTGCTTGATTTTTGCAGACTAATTGTTGTAATTCTTCTTCTTTTCTTCTCAATTTTTCTTCAAAGAATTGCACATTTCTTCTTTCTTGTTCTAATTCATCCTCTAAATGGGACATTTTCATTGTTCTCAGTAATTCTTCAGTCTCTAATTCCTCTGTATTCAATGCTTCATGGGGTCCTTCTCCTTCAACTAAAGGCTCTTTCCCTTTCTTCTTCTCATGTTGTGGGGAAGGTATAGGGGATTTCATAGTCTCTTCTTGTTCAAATTCTTCAGAGGCCTCTTTCTCTTCAGATTGTGCGCCAAACTCTTCAACAGAGTCATAGACTTCAAAAACAGGGTTGTCTTTAGGATTCAACATTAGGTTTTCAAGGGGACTTTGAGGTCTCTCAAGAGATTGTACAAGGGTATGAGTATCTTCATGTTTAGGGGATTTAATAGGGCTTCTAAAAATAGGGGTTTGACTTATAGGTGCCTCTTCAAGAGTGGACACAACAGTCTCAACATGACTAGGGTTTTCCTCATGTACTTCTTGTCTCTTCTTTTTTGACCTAGTACGGGTTACTCTAGATATCTCTAGAAATTTTCTTTTTCCCCTTTTCTTGGAAGATTCTCCTTCCTCCATTTTTGTCTTTTTGGCCGAGGGTCCCCTTGTGGGTCTCCCTTTTTGCTTTCCTACAAGCGCAGACAAAAATTCTAACCAGCCCTGCTTCCCAATTTCTTTTTTTAAGAAATGGTATTTAATTATCAAATGTATTGTTATGCACCAAATTTTCACCCTACTGAAACTTTTAAGCTCAGTAATCTAGCATAACATGGGACTCAAATTCTACATGTGGGATATTCAATATTGAAAATGAGACCTCTGGATTCTAGGCCGATTCTTGTTGAATAAAAATCTATTTTTTGCTCTTCAAACCTAAATATTTTAGGGGAGAAAGGGTAAGAAAATAGATAAAAAGAACTTGAAGATTGAAACTAATTAATGAGTGATACACCAAAAACACTTTCCTTAACACAGAAAGAACCCACAACTATTTATATGATGGTGCAATAACTGGTAAAACCCTCAACACAAATATTTCAAAGGAAGATCTGAGATCAGGATAATATTTAAAGGATGTTAATCACAGTAAATACACCTAAAAATTAATACAACCCCTGACCTGTGAAGAGAATTTTTAGTCACAAAGATGCTAAAATGAGACAAACTTAAAAGGTTTTAGATAAGAAAAATAGAAAAGAAAGATCAATCACCAATCTGCATACAAATATGACACCAGATATAGATCCAAAATGTTGTATAAAGGCTCTCAAAGGCCCTGAAAATGCATACTCCAAAATCTGATACAATACTTGGAACAAAATAGAACCCTGTTCTCCAGAAAGTACAAAGCCTCCTCCACTCCAGAATTTTTGCATCCTTAAAATAGAAATGAGGAAGAGAATAAATAAGCTCAAACTCTCCACCCTAACCCTAGAAAAAGGGCCCCACCAAAATAAGGGGGTTGGATTTGGAAAAAAAACCCTAAAAGAAGGATCTCAAACCTATCAACAACCCACCAAAATAGGAAAAAGTCTCCCCAGACCCGGATAGGAACAAAAATCCTCATAAAGAGGACTTAAAAGACTCCAAAAAAGGTGTCCATCAATCAAAAACCCCTCCCCTGAATCTAGCAACTCAAAACCTCCACTTGACATGAACAGATTGTCACATTTCCAAGATTTAATGCTCCACTAAAGGCTCCACTTGACTAGGTCTTTAAAAGAATACATCAAATATCTTCAACTTGCATTAATAACATTTATTTTTTTAAAGTGATTTATAATTTATCACTTTTAAAAATAAAGTTTACAATTTTAAAAAGAAATGCAAGTTGGAATACCTAGCAAGGTTAAATTTAATTTTGCATCTAAATAAAATCATTTATTAAAAATGATTAACAAATCATTTTAATAAAGATTTACAATTTGTTTAAAATGCAAAAATTAAAATAAGACTCTAATTTAACTTTGCATTTTAAAAAAAACATCATTTATTAAAAATGATTAGTAAATCATTTTAATAAAGATTTACATTTGATTAAAATGCAAAATTAAATAAACTCTAAGCATTACATTTAAAAAAAAAATGAAAGTCTTAAGAGAATAATGGCTTAAGAATGAATAAAGCCAAAAGGAAAAAGGCAAATGGGTAGAATTCTTTAGGGTTCAAACCCTAAAAAGAATGTAAAGACTTCATTCATTTGCATTTTACATTTCTCTTTGCTAGGCGCCGCCATTGAAACCCTAGCTGCACCAAATCTCTGAGTATTTTCGCCATTGTTGAAGGATTTCGAATGTCTTTGCAGATGTAAGTCTAGTTTTCTTGGTCGAAACTGGAGCATATGACGTTTTTAAAAAAAACGTGGTCATTATAGGGCGCAATTTTCTATTTTAATCGATGCTCTTATATTTCTTTGTGATTTTGTGCGAACTTAGTCAAGAGATCTGCATTTGTCTGGCCACCATGAACATTCTGAGTTGCGAACTTGATCAAGAGCCCTTTCAAATTTGAAAAATGAAGATTTCATCAGATATTTTAGATATAAGTCTGTTTTTTCCATCTTTTGTGAATTTATGAAAGTTTCCTGTATTTCCATGCCGCCATGAACATTCTTGGAGTATTTTGAAATATGCTAACCAATTTTTTCGAAGGAATTACACAACACAAACCAGAGATAGATAACTGGATTAGCATTAGCATCAAACTGAAATCTGGAATTGGAATTGAAACTACTCAACGTCAAGAATGTGCACTCAAGATCCCACTGAGGGCGAGGTGCTAACATATGACGGAGTCTAGAAAATTGAAATTATAAACTGATAGGCGGATAACCAGCCATAGAAAACATTTCCACGCTACCACCAAACAGTGGGGGGAAAAATTACAATTAAGAACAATTCATCCGCTGCGGCGGGCATCCACAGAGCTGTGGGGATTCACCACTATGAAGTGGGTATAAGAGTGTTACAAATAGATTGTCCACACTGGCGGTAAACCATCCAGGGGTAATTTAATGATAAAACAGAAAGTAAATTGCAGAAATGAAAGAATGGTTGGATTAGTAATGCTTAATCTCAACCTTACAAATAAAACTCTGCAAATTACTAAGTACAATTGATAAGGAATGAACCTTAGATATAAGTATGAACTTTTACAATGATATAACACTCAAATACATGAAATAAATGCCAAAAACTGGAAATTGCAACAATCTGATATAAAAATCAGAATTCTGGAAACTTAACCAGCAAACTGTGAAATCATAAAATGCTCATAATTTGATCAATTTACCTCCGAATGATGTGATATCAATTGCAGATGTATTCTAGAAGTGTGGCGCCCAAGAAGCAATCCAAAAACCATCACTAATGTCTCTAGTTTATTTAGCACGCATCCCAATGCCCATTTAAATGGTACGGCCTCCTCAAGAAATCGATTTTGCAAGTAAAAAATAAATACTTGGAATTAAATTCCAATTTTCTGT
This sequence comes from Sequoia sempervirens, assembly GCA_007258455.2. Taxonomy (NCBI): domain Eukaryota; kingdom Viridiplantae; phylum Streptophyta; class Pinopsida; order Cupressales; family Cupressaceae; genus Sequoia; species Sequoia sempervirens. The sequence goes on from VDFB02000017.1 coordinate 69,528,577, forward strand.
GGAAGGTGGCGCCTTGCATCAACAATTCATTTGCCAAAGTACCCAGAATGAAAATAAAATCACCCAAATAGATATGAGCAAAAATCAGCTTCAGCTGTAGCAAAACCAGGAACTCAAAACTGTGAAAATACTCCAAAATTCTTCAATCTTTGATGCTCAATCTGCTAGTCTGATGTGAGAAGCAGCAATGTTCCAACTAGGTGTTGTATTTCAAACACGAAATTGGGAAGGGGCTAGGAGGTAGCATCCTCGAAGCAACAGCAAAATGTCCATAGTCATTTTGACAGCATAACAGTAAGGTAAACAATGGATACCAAATGCTGGAGCAATGTCTTCATTTTATAAAAACTGAGAAACTCATCATCTTCCAAGCAATACGCCAAGAGACACCTTTTTGAATTCTTCATTTTTCAAATTTCATAAAATACAACTCTTCACAAAAAGGTGGCGTCCATTCTTCTCCAAACATATAGTTCAAAAATAAAATATTAATATTTCTTAAGACATGGGCGTACCCCTTCATGACCCCTTTTAAAAACAACTTTTCAAGTTACAACCTTAGGCCAAGGGGTGGTCAATTAAGAAATATAACACTTATGCCTTTAATCAATAAATTTCATCAATTAAGGCTTGAGAAGAAAATATTGAAACAACAAATAACATGCTCAACTGAAGAGATGACTGAAGACAACCAACTGCATACTGCCATAAAAAGAATTTACTATAAATAGTAAATAATGTGAAATGCCACAAAACTCCAAGCCAAGAAACCCTAATTTCACCTCATTCCAGTCTACGGGTTCCGGAATAGACTGATGAATGGCAATGCTGATCACTGATGAGAAGGGGACATTACATATTTTCTAGAGATAAGGAACAAACTTGCTTATAAATTTGAATCAGTCTCTTTTCTTTGGATCTATAATACTTCACTTTGCAAGTCGCGCCATGATGATTTTTTTTCTGATCTCTATAAAAAATGTTTCATTTTGAACTCACAAGAGATGAAATACTTGGATTTTCTCCTTTATCTGGGCATTCTGTATCTCATGATTTTCCTGTTCTGAAAATGAGCTTTTACTTAGACTTGAAAAACCCCTCCAGTTTGTTCTACTGGGTGTTAATCTTTCTCATTGTATTTAGATTCCACAGGCTGCATTAGATTGTTTCTATTGGCTCACTAAGAGCTTGCTTGAATTCAATGAAAATATAAAACAAAAGTATATTTTCCTTTTCCTGCAAAGAAGTGAAAAAGTAGTTATTTTGCTTTCTGTACTGGATATCTTTCATTTTCAGGTCTTTGTTCTCTTTAATCTTCACTGTTGTAGCTCTTTTCATGTTGTGAGATTTTTTCGATTTCACTGTTGTTTTTTGCATCAACGTTTCGAATCACACTCTATGATTCATCATCGGGATGAAAGAGAGTTGTAGGAGTAGAATGAGAGATTGCAACCCAAGACAAGATAAATAGAGGGAGGGAAAGAAAAATAAATTAGAATAAAATAAAATTACACAGAATTCAAGAAGGGAGATGACAAGATAAAGACAATACAAATAAACAAAAACCAAGAATATCAAAAATAACATAATACTCTACACACTCTAAAATATAAGAAGAAACCTATGAGAGGATGGCTAAATGAAATGAGAGATACAAAAGTTAAAAAACAAAGCCCAACAATCAATGATATAATAAAATCAAATTATTATGAAAAATGAAAAGTATAAATAAATATTAAATGTATATTAATGAAAATAATAATAATATATATATAATAATAATAATGTGTGTATATATAAATTAAAGTAACAAGTAAATGTGTTTATATAAAAAACAAAAGTAAATGTAACTATGACGTAATAAAAATTCAAAAAATAACTAAATAAGGGGAAAATGAGAAATGAAGATTAATAAGAAAGGCTAAAGGAAAAGAAAGATACAAAAGGTAAAAATAAAAATAAAATAAAGCCCAATAAACAATGATAAATTGATTATTTAAGAAAATATAAAAATGAATATATCTAAATGAAAAGTATATATAAATATAAAATGAATATGTATATATGAATACAAAAGGATTAAGAAATATCAAATGGCAAATATAATTATACGCAAAAGTAAAAAATAGTTAGCACAATAAGAGTAAGAATACTATATATAAAAAGGACAAAAAGAAAATTAAGCTAGAAAATTGAAGGAAGGAAACCTATAAGATGAGGAAGATAGGGTTAATAACGAAACAAAAGAGCTAACAAATAAATAAAGAAAACAAAGGAAAACAAAAGGAAAATATTAAAATAAAGAAGAAAAATAAGAGAGAAAAGGAAATTATAAAAGATAGAATAAAAACTTTAAGACAACTTAAAGAAAGAGATGCAAACTAAAGAGAAAGAAGAGGAAAATGAACTTAAAGGGGAAGAAAGAATAAAAGGTAGGAGCAAGATAAATAAAAAGAACACAACAAATACAAGAACATACCAAAAACAAGATAAAGACGAAAAAAAGACAAAAATAAAGAAAACAAGAGAGAGCAGGGCCCAAGGAGAACGAAAGGGTAGAAAGTGGGGGGGAGGAGCAAAGGGGGGACTTGGAGTTAGACAAAAGGGGTTTCCAAGAGGAGCTAGGTTCCAACCGTCAATTAAGGTTTGAGGGGTGGTTTTGGATTGCAATAGCTTCTTTGAGCTTTCTCTTAAAGAAGTTGTTTTCAATGGAAAGGATTTGAGTGTTTTCAGACAAATATGGTGCTTTTTAGAGGAGGAGTGGTCAGCTAGGGCAAATTTGATGATGCGCTCATGCTTAATGTCTGCACAATGCTCTTTGATTCTGGTTCTAAAGGATCGTCCTGTTTCACCTATGTACGGGATACCACATGAGCAAACAACTTTATAAACACCAGGATCCAAGAAAATATCTTTGGGGTCTTTAAGAGAGGGGATGTGATTTTTCAAGGTCGCCAAGGGTTTGAATTAAATATCTTTTCATGTTTTTCTGTGCTATGGTCGATAGACACCAGCAGTAACCAATAACTTTTGCAGAGAAACACATGTAACTAGAAATCAGTATCAAGTGCTCTTTATAGACATGGCTTTCCATTGAGTTAACTAAATGACAGAAACTCTGAAGTAGAGTATAATAAGCAACTGAAATATCAAAGTATTTGTTTGTTGCATCATTAGCATCCCCTGTTTGAAATGAGCTTTTCAAAACTTGCTTTGGTACTACTCTACTATCAACATTTTGGGAGATAATCTTGCCTTTATTTAGACACACTTTTACTCTTTCTACTAGAGTGCATTGATGCATTATCATGTACATAAATTTTCTTTTCCTCTCTTCGCTGTAATTTCATTTATGTGCATAATGGATTTAAATTTGAACTATTTATCAATGAAAACATAAATCTGTTTCTGTGCACTTGTGACTTTCATGAATATGCATACATTATGAGCTTATCAAGCTATCACTTTTACTGTTCTTGAAAAAAGAAGCTTTCAAATGGATGTCATTGCTGTCCTCCATACTACTGTGCATAAACTCTACCAAGAGTATGTTAACATCCTTAATTCTTCGTATGAACACAATGGTGAATTTTAAGCTAAAAACAAGTACTTGATATGCATGATCAAAAGTAGGAGATGACAAAATCTCCATATTGTTAATTCATTTGACCAAAGCTACAGCATGCTCATAACTGCTTTAAATATATTGACATTGTTGTTCCAGTACAATTACTTGGAAATACTTTTCATTGTTTCACTGTCTCCTCTTTTGCTTTGATCCGATACTATTTCCATACTATTTTCTTCTTTTGGAAATTTTTTTCATTACCATGGATGTCTCTTTATGCGTCTTTGTACTTGAATAGAAATGCTCTCTATACTAAATTTATCTCTTGCAAAGATTGATCTTAATAATCTTCCTGTGCATGGTGTCTTCTCTCTATCCAGGGCAGTATATGACTTGTCTCCTTGACATTCTTGTGTTTCCACTGCTCTGGAGTTCCTTGAGAATAACAAAGAAGGATAAGACTTATGCAAGTTTCTTCTGATGTTTATTAAATGAAAGCATAATGACTGCTCAAATCTGATGCTTGATGGTCACTGTATCTCCATAGCTGTTTGGCTGTTACTAGCATGATCGGCAACATATGATTGCTCCTTTAAGACAAGAGTTGGGCTTTGAGGCTGAAAGTTGTATTCCTTTTCCTGACAGTCCTTGTCTTTTGGTCTTGGTTGTATTTCTTCATTTGTAAATTATGCTTTTGAATAACTACAACTATTTTACTTCCATAGAATTATCATAGCATAAGCACATTGTTTTACATGCCTTCATTTCAAAATAACTTATACTATTTGATCAAGCTTTCATTGGCCTTATATTCATGCAAAATCTGCTTTTGAATTACTTCATGAATAATGATTATCAACACTCCATTTAATGTCAAAGCTCACTCCATTACTGTCTCACTGGCACTTGTAACATTGTATGCCTGTTTGATAAAAGATAATGCGTATCTGTATCTTCCATTATTTTTAAATGCTGACTTAAAATAGAATTTGTTGCTTTCTATTGAAGAACTCGTAGAAAATTAAATTGTTGCAAATTTGTCCTGCACTATGACATGGTTTATGAAAGCATTACAATGCTTAAATACTTTGTTTCTCTTCAATGCAAAGAGGCTCCATACTTGTTTAAATGTAATGTGAAAAAGAAAACAAACAAAGCAGAGCTAAACAGAAAATGAAATAGATGAGTGCAATATGCTACTTTAAATATTTGTTATCAATATTCATATGCTTCGTATGAAAATTGTGAATATGCCCTTTTTGATATGCCGAGCTCAACCCTTGTGGGAGCCCGTTTTACTCCACATATCTGATAAATGATCTCAAACATTATGAACCTGTTCCTGCACACTGAAACAAACATGTTAGGAAAATAAAAGAAGCTGAAAGCTTCCATTGAATTGCATTCTTTCTTCTCTTGATTCTTTACAATTTTTGATGGATGCCTGATCGACTGTATCCTATATTTCTGTTGGTAGCGTAGATATATGATAGGATTTGATCCGTCATTGCTTAGAGACTATCTCTAATGTCATCTTTTATCTTCCTTGCAGACGCTTTTGGAGTTGGAACGGAAGCTGAAATTGAAAATGGAGCTAGAACTGACGTCACAACTGGAAACCTCAATGTCAACGATTCATCATTCCAAGCAATGAAGAATCACCTCCTACCCTATGTTTCTGTTATTTTCAGTTGTATAGCATACCATTGTTTATGCATTCTTTATTTGATTGTAAAAATCCAGAAAAAGTTACTTCCACAACTTGTGTGGGATTCAACATTTTTACAGAATGAATAAAAGCATTACTATGCAAATCTTTTCAATTTTTTGTTTTAAACGTTTGCACAATAAACTATGATTCACATGTAAGATGGTTTCAATGATGATCGATGAACACTCAATCAGCAAAACATGAAAATTTATGTACCTATAAATGATGAACTTCATCCAATTCTACCTATTTGAACTAGGAGTGAAAAAAAATAGGTAACAAAAAGCTTTTCAACAATTTCATGTAAATGTTGAAACTAAAAACAATAAACTTGACTTGACCTGAGCTGTAAGTGAAAAGTGGGTAAGATGTATCAACCCCTAGTATTTCATAGAAGATTCCCCCTAGCTTTCACTCTCAAAACCATGGAAGAAATTTACTGAAATAAGAACGCTGGAAAATTTATCCTAGTTGAAGGTTTTGTCTGACCATACCTTAAATGTATTAAAATTTGAATTCTTGGACCTAGTATCGTACCATACTGCCCATTGTAGGTGAAGAACTTCATAAGAAAAGTTGCAAAAGTCCTCCATGGCTCATCCAAATTGTTACGAGCTATGCCACACTGGTCTCCTTTTTGCATTTGTATCTTTGGCCTTGTTTCTGGCTTCTGGTGAAATGTAGCCACCAATTTCTCAAACTTAACTCAGCCTTTGTTAACCGGTTTTCCTTCATTTGGAATCCCAAAAATTTCACTTATAATTTCTGGTGTGACTTCAATTATTTCTCCCCTTACCCTGGTGACATTCACATTGAAGTTTGTCACAAATTCCCAAACCATTTCTGGTTGGAAGCCTTCATACTGCATCACAAAATTTAGCCACCCAGCTTCTTCTAACAATCTTTTGGTCTCTGAATCAAGATTGAAGTTCTCTGGTTCATAATTTCTCTTATTCCCCATCTTTCTTTGTCAAAAATGGTGGACTTCACTGGCAGTCTAAATTGCTTACCAAAAATGTGGAATGATTTGTTTCTTGATTTGGGAGCAGCCAATTTTGAAAATGACATAACATGCCATTAATCTCTTGCATTTATTTCCTTTACTACTCTGGTGATTCGCACGCCACAACTTGAAACTTGCAATTCAATTCGCAAGGTTGGCGACATTCATTACACATGTCATCATGTACTTGGGAATATTTTTGAAAAGACAACTGAATCATGAAGAGATTTGTTGTCCTCGACTGACATCATCCATGTCACATCATTCCTTATTCTGACAATCCGTCACTTTTTAAATGATTAAAACTGGATTTATTACTATCATTAATTAACATTATGGTGAAGATGTCTAGATTCATAAAGATTTACCTATTTTAAATTACTCTAACTACTTTAGAAAATAACTTCGAAAACAATATTCACATTAAATGTGCACCTTAATTTATTTTGAGTCTTTGAGTTCTTCAAGAGCCTTTAGGAGTTCATCAGGAGTCTTCAGGAGCTCTCAAGAGCTTGGAATTTCAGGAGTCTTCATGAGCTTTTAAGGAGCTATCGAGCAAAAACGGAGTCTTCAGAGTCTTCGGTCTTCAAGATCTTTAGGAGCCTTCAGGAGCTTTTGAGGGGCTCTTCAGGAGCCTTCAGGAGCTTTCAGAAGTTAACTTAGATAGACCGCCATTTCTGGTTTTGAGTCATCATTTTTTTTTATCGAAAGTAAACTGCCATTTGCTGGTTTTCAATTTACCTTGTTTATTTGTGCCTTCTTCAAAATTTCAAAGATCTTCTCTCATGGAAGATATATCTTCCATGAGAAAATGTTCAATTTTGTGTTGCACTTCATCCAAAAATTCCTCGTTTGTTACTGGCTTATGGTAAGTTTTCAGTCGATGACCATTGACCAACATAACTCTTTTCTCTCCATCAATTGGAACTAACTGAACAACTCCATTCTCTAACACTTGTTGTATCTCATAGGGTCCTAACCATCCGGTATGGAACTTTCCTTTAAACTCTTCAAATCTAGAGTCAAATAATAGTGCCCAATCTCCCTCTTTGAACTGTCTGTACACAATATGTTTATCGTGTCATTCCTTCCTTTGCTTTTGAATCACTTTTGTATGCTAAAGTGCCTCCATTCTCATTTCATCAAGTCTATTAAGCTGCAAAATTTTTCTTTTCTCTGCTTCTGGCAAGTCAATCCCAACTTCTATTGTTGTCTTCAATGTTTTCAACTCAAATTCAATTGGCATGACTGGTTTCTTTCCATACACAAGTTCATATGGGGAGAACCCAGTCGTTGTTTTCCACGTGGTGTTATAGGCCCAGACTGCTTCATCTAGCCTATCTACCCAATTTGTTTTCCTCAAAGAAATTGTTTTTGTCAGAATATTCTCTAATTCTCTATTTGTGACCTCTACTTGTCCATTCGCTTGTGGGTGATAAGGTGAAGATTTTATGTGAGTTATTTGGTACCTCTGTAAAAATGCTTCCATCATTGCTGACACAAATTGTGGTCCCTGATCTGAAACAATCTCTCTGAGTGCACCAATCCTTTGGAGAATTTTCTTGAGCAAAAAATTTACAACTTTATCTTCTTTTGTTGCTGGTAGTGCCTTCTCCTCAGCCCATTTTGTTGCATAATTGGTACAAACAAGGATATATCTTTTCCCTCTTGAAGGTGGATCTATCGGTCCCACAAAATTGATGCCCCACTTTTCAAATGGTTCAAGAGCTATTTGTGGCTGCAGCGGCATCTCCATGGCTGTTGTAGGCCTCCCCATTCTTTAGCACTCATCACAATGTTTGACAAAGAATGTTGCATCATTTGTCATTGTTGGCCAAAAGTAGCCAGCCCCCAAGATTTTGTGAACTGTTCTTACAACTGAAAAGTGTCCCCCTTCAGGTTTGTGATGGTAGGAATGCACTACATCATAAACTTCCAATTTTGTTACACATCTACGTAAAACATGGTCAGGACATAATTTAAATAGAAGACCATTAATCCATTGAAATCTAGAACTTTCACGGATTAACCTCTTTTTTTGCTTATGACTGAATTGACTTGGACATTTTCTTACAACAAGGTAATTTTCCAAATCAGCAAACCATGGTGGATGAATTGATATAGAAAATAAGTGTTCATCTGGAAATGCAACATCCACTAGTTCTTGGTTATCCTGTAAAAAAAATCTGGAAAGAAAGTCAGCAACAACATTGTCATTTCTAGGCTTATCAACGATAGTTACATCAAATTCTTGCAATAAGAGTAACCATATGATAATGCATCCACCTACCACTACTTTATTCATTAGATATCTGATTGTAGCATGGTTTGTATGTATGTATATTTTATAGCCTGTAATATAATGTTTGAATTTATTTATTGCATATACTACAGCTAAAAATTCCTTTTTTGTTATTTTGTAGTTTATTTCAGCAAGATTTAAGTTTTTGCTAACATACTAAATTGCATGCATGGCATCATTTTCATCTTGTTGTCCTAATACTGCACCAATGGCCAAATTAGATGCATTTGCATGTATGTGAAAAGGCTCTCCCCAAACTGGTCCTTTGATAATGGGTGAAGTTGTTAGGGCTATCTTGATTGTTTCAAAGGATTTATGACAATCCTTTTTCCATACAAATTCTTCTTTCTTGAGCAGGGTAAATAGTGGTGATGCAATTTTACTAAATCCTTCTATAAATATTTTATAATACCCTGCATGCCCAAGAAAAATTTGTACTCCAGTTTGGTTCTTAGGGATTTCAATGTTCTGTATGATCTCAACTTTCTTGGGATCAACCTTTATCCCCTCTTTTGAAATGTGATGTCCCAGATCAATTCCCTCTATCATCATAATGGAAATTTTTTCATGATTGAGTGATAACCTATGATCTTTGCAGCATTGTAAGACCTTTTCTAGGTTTTGTAATGCTTCATCAAATGTTTTAGGATGGACTGTAAAGTCATCCATATAGATTTCTACACATGAAGTGGTGAAATCTGCAAAAATTGCAAATACTGCTCTTTGAAATGTTGCAAGTGCATTACATAGTCCAAATGGTAAGAATGTATATGCATACGTACCCCAAGGATAGGTAAAGGTAGTTTTTTCTTGATCTTCAGGGGCTACTTGGATTTGGTTATATCCACTAAAGCATCAAGAAATGAGAAGTAGTTGTTGCCTGCTAGGTTGTCTAGTACTTGGTCAATAAATGGCAATGGGAAATGGTCTATTTTCGTGGCCTTATTCAATTCTTTATAGTCTATGCAAACTTTCCATTTACCATTTTTTTTAAACTATAACTAGTGGAGAGACCCACTGACTATCAGATATTGGGTATATGAATCCTATGTTAAGCAGCTTCTAAACTTCCTTTTCAACAATGTCATGAAGAACATGATTAATTCGCCTTTGTCCTTGTCTTATTGGTTTGAAATCTTCTGTGTAGATGTGATGACTACATATTGAAGGATGGATACCTCTCATATCAGTATATTCCCAAGCAAACTCTCCGGTGTGTTTTTCTAAAATTTCTTTCAATTTTTCCTCTTGTGTTGGGGATAATGTTGAATTGATATTAAGGGGTTTATCTCCTACTACTGTAATCTCCTTTGTGTCTATTTTAGAATTTATTGATTTCTCAACAAGATTATTCAGAGGACAACAATGTTGTTCATGTAATGTTGTTTGACAATTATCTTGCTCATTTTCTGAAGTTGTCTCTTGTTCTTCACATTCTTGGATATGTTTGCTTATGGTTACCATTGCTAATTCCACAATACCATCACCTTCTGATTCTAAATCCTCATCCACCCAAATTTGAGTGTTTGTTTGAATTGATGGTTGTGTAGGTGGATAAAGTGAAAATACTTTTTGTTTTTTTCCATTAGTGATTATCATGCTTCCTGATCTACAATCAATTAAGGCTATAGTAGTAGCCAACCATGGTCTGCCTAATATGATTGGGTATCTAGAATCTTTCCTTCTGGCTTTGAGAGCCAAAAAGTCAACTAGGTAATCCCATGTATCAATTGTGATCGTGATTTCTTCTATAATACCTTCTAGTTTTGTAGTTGATTGATCAGCCAACTGTAAAAAAATTGTTGTTGGCTAAATTGTTGTCATTCCTAGCTTTTCAACTGTATCAGATGTAATGACATTTATGGCAGCTCCTAAGTCAATTAGGACATTTGGTATTTCAATTCCATTAATACTTAGTGTTATGATAGGGCTACCAGGATCAATATATTTCTATGGAAGCAGTCTTCCTAATAACACATCAGTAAGTTTAGTCCCTACTTGAATTGTTGAAGGCATTTACTTTTTCCTTCCTGGCATCTTCATGCAAAGGGATTTTACTAACTGATTGATCTCAAGTATATCCTTGATTTCCTATAACAGAGGTATCTCAATATTAATCTTTTTCAAATCTCTAAGAAGTTGTGAATCGATTACATTCATGTAGTTAGGGGAAGAGGTTTGAGGATTAGTTTTCCCTTCGTGCAATCTCTCAAGATAGGGAGCTTGTTCAAAAATTTGTTTCTCTTCCAACATTTGTTCTCTGTTTTCTTCCTCTCTTTCTGGAATTTTCTTAGTTGGTGCAGTTTGCACATTTTGACTTTGCAATTGTATGTCATTAACATCTACTACATTTACATTAGGGTTGTTTGTATCAGTTTGTGCATTTTTGGATTGGGAATTGGTTGAGTTGGCATTTTGGGATGATTCACTTGATCATTGGAAGCATTAGGGGCATTAAGGGATGGAGGTGTTTGCCCCCAGGGTCGTTTTTGTCCCTAATTTTTCCATGGTTGGAATTGGTTTTTGATTTTGCTGCCATGAGGATCGATTTGCTTGCCATTGTGGTTGTTGGTTAGCCTACCACTGGGATTGGTTCCATTGGGGATTCATCCATTCTGGTTGTCCCCAATATGTAGGTGGAGGTTATGGTTGATATTGGGGGGTCCATTGATTTTGGTCCTGCCATGGGTTTTGATTCTAGTTTGACTGTGAACCATATTGTCTTTGATTTGTGTTATACCCTTGGTTCTGAGGTCGTTGGCCGACATAATTGATCTCTTCTTCAACCACTGGTGGTTTCTTGATATTGTTTTTTATTCCTGCCAAAAGATTACAGGAACTGGTCGAGTGTGGTTTTTCACAAATCTCACAGATTTCAACTTGATTTAATGGGCATTCCCTCAAAAGGTGTTTTCCCCTACATTTGGAACAATAAATTGACAAGGGTTCAGTGGTTCTCTTTTCTCCTTGCATGTTAAGATGTAGTAGCAGATCAGTCTTCAGGTTCACCAATTCTTCCATTACTTCTGATACATCAGTGGTGTGAGCCTTGTTCCTTCTAGAGTTTTGAGTCCCCACTCTAGTTCTAGAGTAGTTTCTACAGATCTCCACAATGTCGTCCAAGGAAAGCTTGTTAATGTCTCCCTTTCCCATCAAGTTCAAGGACTCTCTAGACTCATCTTCAATCCCTCTCAGGAAAATTGTTTTGCTGATTTCATCATCCATCCCATTAGTGCACCATTGATGCACAAATTGAAATCTATCAACTTAGTCTTCTAGACTTTTGTCTTCTAGTTGCTTTATGCGAAACAGTTCCTCCTTTCTATCTCTCACTCAACAGTAATCTTGGTATTTTTCCAAGAATTCGGTCTTTATCTACTGTCAAGTCCTATTCGTTCCTAATCCTAAACCCATAAACCATCTTAAAGCTGATTCTTTCAAAGTAGAAGGAAACAACTTCAACTTTTGATTATCAGTTGAATAATCATAGGTTTGGCATAAGATTTTGAATTCAAACAAGAATTGATTAGGGTCTTTTGTAGTCTTTCCTCTAAATGTTGGAAGAACTGAGGGCAAAATGTTTTTCATAGGGGGTTCATCAAGTTGTCTTTCAAGATTGATAGGATTTGAAAAGGTCTTATTTGTTGGGGGACGTACCAGTTGGTCACCCATTTCTTCTCCTGGGAATAGATTTTTGTTCTCCTCTTGATTTTCAATGGGGTTTTCCTAATTAGTTTCTTGATTTTCAATCTGGTATTGTTGGATATCCTCTTGATCAAAATCAAGGTTTCTTCTAATGTCAACATTTCGTGGAAGAAACCTTCCTAGTTGGTCTTTGTTTCGTCTTATCCACAATTTCAGATCTCTCTTCCCTATCAACACTAAGGCTTCACACTAAATAGCCAAATTGTTTAAGTATCCCCGACAATGATGCCAAAAATTATGGGCAAGGTTGTTGATGTCACAACTTGCATCATTTAATTAATTCTTTTATCGAACTGGGTGTGTCTCAGAGCAATATGTGATAAGGATAGTTGTCACGGATTCTTTTGGGGGGGTTTACACTGTAAAAAGTGACTTCATGTATCATTTTTCCTACTTCAAGAGCTTTTAGGAGCTCTTGGGAGCTCTTCGGGAGCTAAACTATAACAATTGATTCCTAAGATTTAAATCTATTTTAGCTTCTAATTTAAAATCTTGTTGACTTAATTATGACTTTATTGACTTTGATTTAGACCAATTCATGGAGATAGTTAATGATTACTTTAATTCCTAATCAAAACACGAAATTCAAATTATTTCTATTTTGCTTCAAAAGAAATCCATAACTTAATTGTTGGAAAGTAAATGATAATTTAAGAATATGAATGAATTGTAGGAAAATGAAGATTATTCTAAAAAGCATAAAGACTAATCTCCATGAGCAGATTTTGAACAGACTTCAACTCCATCTTTTCATAAATTCCTAACATTACTTTAATGAAACCTGCTAACCATTCTAATCATTCAATTCAACATTTCTAATAAATAAATCTGACCATTCTAACAATTCAATTTTAACCATAATAAACTGAAACTTCGAAACGTAATTGTAAACAGAAGTAATTATCTAATTTTAACATTTACCAAGGTAGAAGATGATTTCAACAATTGAACAATTCAAAATCAGTTTCTACTACAAATTTAATATTAATGAATCAGAAAATAACAACACTTAACAAAAATACCATAAGATCATTCCAAAGGTTGAGCGGGCCCTTCTCTTCCTTAGGTAAGATCCTTTAACACAGTGAATTGATTAACTTTTTGCTTCCCTTCTCATTGATCAAAATTAGAATGCAAAACAAAGTATTGCTTGTGATTACAGAAATTCTGATTACAAATTATCTAGCTCATAACTAAGACCGAAATATGGATATTTATAAAATATCCTTATTAGCTTCTAACATGGCGTTAACTACCGAAACTTAAGGCGACCAACTATAGATTAAAAAATGAAACTAAAAATAGAACTAAAGTGGACTAAGGAGGACTATGCCAGAACTACGACAGATTGGCACTGGAAGTAAAAGTTCCTCAATCGACTATGAAGAAGTTGATTCAATCTTTGAGTGACTCATCATCCAGCGGGGCCTACTTATGGCATAGTCATTCCACGTGATTAAATAGAGAGGCTAACTGTCTCATCAACCTTTAAGATACCCTATTAAAAACCATTATAAAAAGGAAACCAATCATGGTAATAAAGATTAATGTAGCATAATTATCTCATCCAAAGTCATCATAAAGCAATGCATTTAACATAAGCTATTACTTCCAAAATATTTGCTAATTTAGTTAAACATAAAGTAAAATAAGCAAATATGTTAATCTAATGTCTACTGCTAGTCATGTCAATTAATAGTAATAACAAGTCTTTTTAAACATAAAAATCCTTAAATGAAAGTATTTTATATCTCCCATCATTATTAATGTGTGGTTGACTCCCTAGTTATGACTGAGTAATATTATCTAAGGTTATTCTAAACAACTTAGACTGGGAGTACATGTATTTTATGAATGATATATGATCAAGTTGTGATCTATCTTAATGATACTTTCAATTGTATAATTTGAAAGTGGGATAATTGAAATTTTAATGTAATTTATTCACATATAATCATGTTGAATATTGAAATGATCCACTCCTTGAGATTTTCATAGGATATTTTATCTTTTGTGGTAAGCTAGCACCAGTGCAAGAGTTTGATTGGTGATTAGACCTAAAGACCATGTTAGGTGCATTGTCAAGAACTTTAAGGCAACTTAGTCAATTAGTCAAGCTACAAAAGTATGATAAGCAATGGCATGAATCTTCAACATTTTCTTAAATGACGTAGAATAAAGATGATTTGAATGCTTGATATTTTGACAATAGTTAGCATATAGTCATCGAGACATGACTATCCTTAGGGGGGAAGGATGTCACAACCCTAATTGTAACCTGACCCTAAATTTTGTATTGTCATGTTGATATAGATGTTCAATTGAATATGAAATTCATCCCTAAATTGTGTATTGTCATGTTGACATGGATGTTCAACTGAATATGAAACTTAACTGTCATAATGGTTGGCCCTAAGTTTCTATACTATTGTCTTGTATGGTGTTTCACTTGGATATAAAAATATTTGCTTTAGTTAGTTGTTAAAAGGTAATTGTTTTAATGATACTGTAGACACCTAAATTTGGACACTTAATTTATCCAAATTTATCCCTTTTCATCTAAACATCCTCTTATTTGAGTTAATTAGGCAATATTGTTATTATTTAATTAATATCATTAAATCCCTCTAAGTCCCTAAGGTATTTAGTTGACAATTAAATACCTTACCCTCTTTAATCCCCCTTTCATCAAATAAATTAAATAAATATGACATTTATTTAATTCCTCGCATGTCACTTTTCCTTAATCTTAATCAATCTCGTAATCTTTTCATTAGGGATGTGCACATGTTTAATCCTTGATTAAGACATGTCACATCCTCCAACTTTTGCAAGTTGGCTTCTTAACCTTTGTTAGTCCTCTAATTATCTTCTAATTACTGATTAGTTAAACCTAATTAGTACCTTGGTCAACTCTCCCCATCCCCCAAGGAATTTTTAATTCCTTTTTATTCATCCAAGACTCCTCTCTTCCCCATGTGAATTTTTAATTCACTTTTATTCCTCATAGAATCCCCTTTTCCCATGCATCTTCTAGAATCTTTGACTTGTCACATCAAGTCACATGTGGACAAGTGCTTCCCTTTTTGGAACCTTGTCTTGTCCATGGGATTCTTCTAAGCATGTGAATTTTTAATTCACATTTATTCACCCAAGATTCTTCTCATCCCCCAATGTACTTCCAAGGTACATGTCCTTCTTACACATCATGTACCTCCCTTCCACCTCACTTCCACATCATCTTATCCTAAGCCATCTCACATTCCACATGTCAAGATGTGAAGGCTTGTGAGTCCTCAACTCACCATAGCCCTACATCTTGATCTTGGTGGCTCAATCTCAACCATTGAATTCTCTAGAGAATTCAAATTTCTCTATAAATACCCCCTCATCTACTACATTTTGGACGACTTAGCCATTTTGCTCCCTTATGCTTCTAAATTGTCTACTCAATTTACAAGCATTATTTCAGCCATTTATCCAAGCCACTTAGTCATTTTGCATTTGCATCTAATCATATTATCAATCTTGCATTTAGCCATTTCCATAGCCATCAAAGGAGCATACAAGCTTACAATCACAAGGGCCAACCAAGGAATTTCAGTAGCAAAGAAGGTATAACCATCTACAATATCTATTCTATCTTCTTTCTTTGTGTTATCAATTTCTTAGGCTAATCTTAAGGTGTCCATTTGTTTTTCTCTCATTGCATTATAGTTGTTTTTGCATCTCTAGGATAGATAAAATATTTAGGATCATATTTCTGGCACACCTGGTGGGACCCACAAATGGGTCTCTTTATTTTATGCTTTTTGTTGTTAAGTTTGTTGTAGGAACAGGTCTTAGAGGGGCGAATATGCCCTCCTGGTTACTGCAGAAAGGCAAATACGCCCTCCTAGTTACTACAGAAAGGCGAATACACCCTCCTAGTTACTACAGAAGTGTGGATACGCCCTCTTGGTTACTGTATAAGTATGAATACACCCTCCTAATTGCTGCAGAGGGGCGGATATGCCCTAACCCATATTTTGTTTCTAACTAGTTTGTTGCATAGGGGCAGATACGCCTTAATCTATATTTTGTTTCTAACTAGTTTGCTACATAGGGGTGGATACGCCCTAATCAATATTCTATTTCTAACTAGTTTGTTACAAAGGGGTGGATACGCCCTAATCTATATTCTGTTTCTAAATAGTTTGTTGTAGAGGGGCGGATACACCCTAATCTATATTATGTTTCTAACAAGTTTGCTGCAGAGGGGCGGATACGCCCTAACCCATATTTTATTTCTAACAAGTTTGCTATAGAGGGGCGGATACACCCTAATCTATATTATGTTTCTAACTAGTTTGTTGTAGAGGGGTGGATACGCCCTAACCCATATTTTGTTTCTAACTAGTCTGTTGCAATGGGGCGGATACGCCCTAAATTATATTTTGTTTCTAACTAGTTTGCTACAAAGGGGCGGATACACCCTAACCTAAGAATTGTTTCTGACATTTTACTATAGCAGGGCAGATTTTCCCTAATCTGAAAATTGTTTCTGACATTTTACTATACCGGGGCAGATTTTCCCTAATCTGAAAACTGTTTCTGACATTTTACTGCAATGGGGTGACTACATCCTAGTTTGAATTATGTTTCTAATATTTTACTACAGAAGGGCGACTACGCCCTAGTTTGAATTCTATTTCTGACATTTTACTATAAAAGGGAAACTACGGCCTAGTTTGAATATTGTTTCTAACATTTGAATGCAAAAGGGCGACTACAGCCCAGTTTGAATATTGTTTCTGTCATTTGACTGCAGAGGGGCAGACACGCCCTTCTCCTTTGTTTTCTAATAGGTTGTCGCAGAGGGGCGGATTTTCCCTCTTGTTTACTATAGTGGGGCGAACTTTCCCTCTAGTTTACTGCAGTGGGGCAGATTTTCCCCCTGTTTACTGCAGTGGGCAGATACACCCCAAAACAACACATTTTGAGAGGTAAAACGACCGTTTTAACTTCGTTTTTGCTCTAGTTTTTTGCCGTTTTCATATTCTAACCCCCTAACATTGTTTTTTGCAAGAATATTTGTGTTTTTGCTAACATTTTCCCTCATGTTTACTATAGTGGGGTGGATACACCCCAAAACAACACATTTTGAGAGGTAAAACGATCATTTTAGCTTCATTTTTGCTCTAGTTTTTTGCCGTTTTCAAATTCTAACCCCCTAACATTGTTTGTTGCAAGGATATTTATGTTTTTGCTAACATTTTGTAGCATATTATTATGTAATTGATGAAGAACGAAGGATAAAACAACTAACATTTGCTTGCAAGGCCATCCGTTTGCTCAAATTTAAAATCTATCCTTGCTATTTTTGTTAATCTAAGAACATAGTTTAATTAGGGGAAGTAATATTCATTGCTTGTTGTGTCTATTTTTGTGTCACCCAAGGAGGCATTAGTTTGTTTTCACTTTCCCCTTGCACTTTGTGTGAACCTAGGGAGTAGTTGGAAATGATTAGTGCCTTCTTTTTAGTGGGACCTGCTTGGGGATTTCATCACCCCAAGGGACGATCCCAACCACACAAACCGATGGGGTATAGAAAGGGGGGGAGAGCCAAAGTTGTACCCCAATCCAGTCACATCATGTTTGGCAGAGCGTCGAAGCTAGGGTGATACCTAGATATACGTGAAGAGTTGGTATGAGCCCTTTAGTATCTCGTTGGGGTTCCCGACTCACGCTTGTGATGGACTTGTGTTCACAATCTGGACCTCACATACTAAGAGTATATCGAGGACTCCCTAGAAGCCTTGTGCGTCCTAGATTAAGACCTTTGTTGGCCATACCCTTAACACTAGTCATAGGAGTGTGCTTGTTTGAAGTGTCTTCTTGTGAGAAACCAGTAAATTTTTGACAAGCCAACCTCATTTTTATCATTCCAAGTCCTTTCCATAGTCATTCCCATCCAAACCAAGTCACTATTTTCTACAGAAGGGCGAATACGCCCTCTATTTTACTGCAATGGGGTGAATTTTCCCTATAGTTTACTGCAGAGGGGCGAATACACCCCCCTGAACAGTCAATTATGCTTTGATTGATCACTCCAAGTCTCCGTTCAACCGTTCAACCATTCCAAGCCTCCATTTGACCATTCCAAACATCTGTTTAACCATTCAAAGCCTTCATTTGACCATTCCAAACATCTGTTTAACCATTTCAAGCCTCCATTAAATCATTCCAAGCCTTTGTTTAATCATTCTAAGCCTCTGTTTGACCATTCCAAACACCTGTTTAACCATTCCAAGCATTTGTTTGACCCTTCCAAGTATTCGTTCACCTGTTCCGTAAATCCATTCACCCAGTCCGTTAATCCGTCCACCCGTTTCGAGCATCCATCCATCCTTTCCAAACATTGGTTTCCCATTCCAATTCAAGGAACCTGTTTCATTACCTAGAGATCTCGTTTCACTATTCCAAGGACTTATTCCATCTTCTAGTGAGCCTGTTTCACCATTCGTTAGGCTTGTTTGCCTGATTTAAACAAAAAAATAAAAATAAAAACCATTTGGGAGCCTAAAACCTTATCATTTGCAATGGTCTAAACATTTTCATTCTCATTCAGTCATCACAATTCACCCTTTAGTCCATTTGCACCTTTCGTCTAAGTCAAGTCCCTATTTTCTAACAGTTTACTGCAGTGGGGAGAACTTTCCCTGCAGTTTACTGTAGAGGGGCGAACTTTCCCTATAGTAGGGTGAACTTGCCCTGAAAACAACCTTTTTTACCTTCTAAACAACCTTTTTCATTGTTCGTTCAACCGTTTCAAGCACCCATTTGCTTGTTTTCGCATTCTAAGCAATCATCCCCCTATTTCAAACATCTTTTCATCATATTGAGTGATCATCCCCTCAGTCAAGGTAATCACCCCCTCATTTCAAGCACCTATTTACTTAATCTGAGCATCTGTTTCTTCTCATTTTTCACCAAAAGGTGAACTTTCTCAGCAATCGTTTACTCGTTTTGAGTAGTCTTTTATCCCTTTCGATCCTTCGTCTACTCATTTTGAGTAATCTTTCATCTATTCCAAGCATCCATCTCCTCATTTTGAGATTTGTTCATCCTTTCTAATCAATGTTTACTCGTTTTGAGCTTTCGTTTTCATGACCTGAGAGTCGTTCATCCATTCCAAACAATCGTTTACCAATTCTGAGTGCTTGTTCATCCACTCCTATCATTTTTTTTCCCAATCCAGTCATCTATTTCCTCAATTTAATTATCTAACACCCCATTCCAATCACTTGTCCCTTCGTTCTAGCAACTCGTTTACCCACTCGGAGAGTACAAAAGCAATGGGGCGGACTTGCCCTAGAGTGGGGCAAATTTTCCCTATAGTGGGGCAAATTTTCCCTATAGTGGGGCAAATTTTCCTTGCAGTAGGGCAAATTTTCCCTGTAGTGGGACGAATCTGTCCTACAGTAGGGTGAATTTTCCCTGCAGTGGGGCAAATTTGCCCTGCAAAAGGGAAAATTCACCCTTTTGCAGCAAAAATTTGGCAAACAGACAAAAAATAGATCCAGCTTCCAAATTTGAGCTTTAATCTAATCCCAATCTGAGCTTTGGTCCATTCGCATTCTGCCGAGCTCATTCATTCATCATCTGAATCATATCAATACATCATCCTCAAGCATCTCTAGGCTACACATCCCTTATTGTTTTCTCAATCCAAATCTTCTGAACTTTGTTTGAAGTTATTATCCAAATTGACCTAGGTGTCTGAATCTGGTCATCATCATCAACATCTACTTAGGATTTTCATTTGTCAGTCAATCATCATCATTGGTCCAATCAATCCACTTTCAATCTCAAGGTGGATTTGGTGCCGTAATCATCCATTTATCCTTTAATCCAATCAATCAGTATCCCAAGTCACCTAGGGTAATCTCTGAACTTGGTTTAGAATCCCTTTTGTCATCCTATCTGATCCATCATTCAATCTTATCAATCATCAATCGATCTTATCCAATCCAATCCAACTGCATCCTTATCCAATCACCTTTGACCTAATCAATCTACTTCCATCTTGAGGTAGATTCGGTGTCGTAATCATCCTTTGATAATTGATCATATCGTCAAAATCAATCCCATCACATCATCTAATCATCCTAATCCAAGCCTTAATCCAATCCCTATCTAAGCTTGACCTAAATCTCAACTTGAGCTTTAATCCATTTCCATTTGAAATTTTTGATCCATTCTCTTTATCCTTTCATCATCATGAATCCTAATCCTCCATCAATAGTAGTCAAGGGAAACCCTCATTACATCAACGACAATAACGAAAGTCTTGTCGATCAAGAAGAATATGGCATAGATCCCCTTGACACTATCATTGCGAGTAAGCTTTCTCCACCCACTTTCCAATATCCAATCATCCCTTCAAGCTATCCCATTACGTCTTCATCCATGCCTAACCACGCTCCTTATGCTACCTTTGACAAGGGATATCCAGTATCTTCCCCATCCACATATTTTTCATATCCTTCATCTATATCATCCTCTTATCCAACACCCGCATCCTCTTATCCTAATCTGCCATCCCAGTATTCCTATCACAATCCCCCATCCATGTCCCCTTATCATAATCCTCCTTACCAGTCTGCTCATCCTAATCCAACATCCACACCTTTCTATCTTAATCTTACACCCCCATCAACCTATCCTAATCCAACTTCCACATCTTCCTATTCTAATCTATCATCCACATCTCCATATCTCAAACCATCTTCCCATCCTAATCCACCATCTCAATATCCTTACTACAATCCTAATCCTTATCTTAACCCTCCCTCCAATCCTAATCCTCCATCTAATCCTAGTCTTCCATCCAATCTCGTTCCTCAATTTAATCCTAATCCACCAATCCATAGCCCTAATCCCCTACCAATCCTTAATCCTTCATCCACTCCTACCTCGTCATCTAAACCTAGAGTATGCAATTTCCTCACTTTAGAAGTTCTCCAAGGACTCATAACAAAGAAGCCATCCCCAACTCCACCTCTTGCGATCATGGAACCATGCCATCCCAATCCATCATCCACGGTCACTAGTGATGAGACCCCTCTCCATACCACACCTATCATTATTGCTACCACCCCTAGCACTACTCAAACAATTGAAACCATCACCCCTACCAAATCCATTGAACTCCCATGTCCTACTATGGGAGCCATTGAATCCATCGAAGACACTCAAGTCCAATCCACTCACTCTACTCCTAGATCCACCCAATCCATCAAAGACACCCAAATCCAATCCACTCCTCCCACTCCTAGTAGCACCAAAATCCATTCCCATGAATGCTTTGAATCCTCCATCATTCCATCTCCCCCACTTGAGGAGTCCCTCCCACACTCCATCATCATTCCACCCACACAAGAAGATTCATGCCAAGAGCTTGATCCAAAGCATGCTAGAATACCCTCTTCTCCAAATCAAGATCCTACCATCCCATCTAGTCCACCTCAAGATCACAATCTCCCATCCATTCCATCCCGTGATCTCCTTGATTCCACCACTCCATCTCTATTGCATGAGCCCTTATCACCTACTACACAGATCCAAATCCTATCATGTCACCTAATCCCTCTCTTGATCCCTCACCACTCACTCCTCCTGATCAGGATGCTGCTACCCCATCACCTCCATCTCATGATCCTCCATCGTCACCTAAACTTACTGTCGTCACACCACTTTTATATCCCCTTGGTACTCTCACATTCTTCCATGGTGGTCTCCTTGTTGAAGAAAAACAAAGCATATATACCACCCATCATCCTTCACCTAACAATGGACTCACGTCATTTTTCTAGAAAAACAAAAATCTTGTCATGGATCGAATGCTCAAGAACATGAACTATCAATGAAAATGTTTATGCCTTCATGAGCAAGGTATTTTATAGCCCATCCAGGTCAAAGAACAACTCTGTATGCAAGGTCTTGGACCTAGTTCCCAAGACTCACAATCTAACAATGTTGGTACAAAATATATATGTCCTCAACGAGCCCCTTCTTCCAAAAGAAATATAGGCTCTTCCCATCGCTCCACGAGATCATATGTTGCCATCCATCCTCCATTGTATCACCTCAAAACAACCGTCCATATTCCTCCTTCATCTGCTCCATCCATTTTGGGTCCTTGCATCCCTCCATCAAACATCTCCCATCCTTCATCTACTCCATCCATCTTGGGTCCTTATGTCCCTCCACCCACTACATCTATTTTGGGCCCTTGAATCCCAAAATCACCTCCTCCATCTCATCCTATTCATCGTTCCATCCATCCACCACCTAACCATTTCGCCCATCATAAACATCCCACTCTCATGTCCCCTAATTAGGATCAACAAAATCACGTACCCGCACATCGTCCCTCTACACATAATTCCCATAATCCTACCTCCATCGCTCCACATCATCCATCTCCTCGCACCCATCCCATTGCTATTAAAAGAACTTTGGATGTTAAATTAAAAATGGATAAATATAAACATCCACATGAATCTAAAGCTCCTCATGTCCCCTCTAAAAGACATGTTGACAAAAATAAAAATAAAATCCAAAAGCAAAATCATATCCATCGGCCACAAAGGCCCACCAAAGAAAATATCAAAACCATGTGATCCCAAAGAAAAAAGATGCAATACCTTCAAATGAAAAATCTGTAACAACATCCAAAGTTGCTAGTCCAAAAGCTAATCATACAATCTCGTCATCTCCTCAATCTATTTTGGGTCCTTATGTCCTAAAATTCACTATCCCATTGCCTCCGTTATCCCCACATTCTCCATCCATTAATCATCCTATCATTTCACATCCACCACCCTATATGTCGATGTTGGTCCTGAACTCATTGCCCCATCACACACCTATTCCATCATTCCATCCATACACTTTCCAGCATCCCATCCATTATCCCCCATATCTCCCACACCCAATCCCTTTAATCCATTCTCTTGCATAATCGATTTATCGTAATAGGATTGTACCAACCTAAAATAGCCGCCTCACACATGGGCTCTTAATACCTCATATGGAACTTGATGCTTGAGTCCTTCATCCATATCCTTCTCACATATCCACTTATCCATATCCCTATCCTTATCCATCTTCCTATACTATCACAAAAGTCAAAAAATCCAAAAAAGTCAAAAAAGTTAAAAACAAAAGAAAAAAAGAAAATCCAACACAGTAAAAAACAAAACAAAAAAAAAGTAAAGAGAAATAATTCATCCAATGGTGAAAACTTGGAAAACAAGTGCCTTGGATAAGTACCATGATGAAAACATGGCAAACAGGCGTCAAGTGTAAATCCCCATTCATCCTTTTCCACACTTGGGGGCAGCTTCCTAATATGCATTCCCTCCATCCGCTATGCTTCCTGCTATACATCCTCCTCATTCATCCCCTCCATCCCACCTATCTTCCACATCCTACCATCATATCCCATTTATCTCCAATCCCTCCACCCTTCCTGCGATCTTGATCAAAATAGGGGCACCTCTCTATGCATGCTTTGGACACCTCTTGGCATACATTCCTCTTATCCACACACTATCCTAATCCTTATTTGCATCCATCTACCTTCATCTTCCTTCCTTATCCATGCATCCTATCCATATCCATCTCACTCCTTTATTATACTATCCTTCTGCCTTCCATCCCTCACGCCCATCACACATGACATACTTAGAGTGGGGGAATCTACTTCCTTTGTGACATAAGTCCTTGGAGACATCATTCCTCAATCTTATCAATCCCTTCCATCTCCCCATCCTTATCTTCCTACCTATCCTTATCTTCCTATCCGTTTATCTCTATCCTCATCCCATCTCATAATCCCTTGTCATTGGTATCTAGCTATAGGCTACTCCCCATGCAACCCAATGCCATCTATCTTATCGTCATCACTTCTACTTATTTTGCACATCTTTTCAATCTCCTCTCCTTTCTCATCATTCATCTCTCCATCATATCATCCTCCTAATTCATTTTTTTTTATTTGGATAACTATCCCATCCCTGAGCTTCATGTAATCCCCCTCATCAATCCTATCCAATCCAACAAATCTATCATGTCTTATCATTTTGGTCCCATCATCACCATCGTCCTATCTTATCCAATAGGACTATATTTTTACCCACTTATCCTGGTCATCTCACCATCCTTTATCCATCCTTGTTCTTTGGTCTTTTGTCGAACTATGTTTCCCTTGTGCTTTTATGTAGGAAAGGTCGATCATTTGATCTACCCCTGGGGCTTTGTCTGTCTGCTCCTTTATCATCTATCATCGGTCTTTCTTCTTTTGTTTGTCTGATCTTTGTCATCCATCATCGAGGTCTCCATCATCCTCTTCTCACTTTTATCCATGGTCAATCGTCAGTCTTTTATCGAACTACGAGGGCTCTGCGCTTTCACATAGGCAAGGCTAATCTTCGATTGGCTCCCAAGCCCCTAGGTCGCTAGGATGTGTCAGTCTTTTTTCTCGTGTCTTGTCTCCCTTGTGTCGTGTCATCAAGCTATGCCCTTATCTAGTTGGTTCTTAACAAACAAGATCCACTAGTATCAACAGATCCAATCGGTTCTGAGTATCTTGCGTCATATTGATCTTTTAGTTTAGTATCCATCATTGGTCTCAACAGGATTCATCCTTCCTAACAGACCTCATCAATCCCATTCATTCCCCTAATCCTATGGAAAAGGATGTTTGAAATTGATTACAGTCTTTTGATGTTTTTGTATTTTGTTTATCATTTGAGCTCCCTATCATCACTTGTCAAGGCCACCATGCTCTATCATATCATGGTGTATTTTGATGGGTCAACATAGGGGCATATCTTGATCTTTTTATTTTTGTTGTTGTCTTCTTGGTTGTCTCGTGTAGTACCCACCAAGATCCCTACAATCTTGTGTGATGTTGGGGCATCCTATGTGCTTGTGGTTATCCCAATACCTGGCCCAACCAAGGTCATCGTGACTTTGGGGTGTTGGGATAGCCTTCTTGTTTGTTTTGTTTGTTTCATGCATTAGACACTAATCGGCCTTGGTCCTTTATACCTTGGTGTATCGTGTCTTCTACTATAGAAAAAATTAGTGCTCTGAAGATGGCAAATATCATTAGGATTGCATTTCATTTTCCATTCCATCATCTTGCATATATCCCCCATCCTTTCATGTATCAAAATTCCCCCCATCCATTCATCCCCCATCACTCTCCCTCCCCTATCCATCCAATATCTTATCATCATCTCTTCAATATTCTTGGAATAATATAGATTGGTTATTCTAAGCATCTTGTCCCCCATCATTTTTATTCCTTTCATCTATCTCCCATCTCAATTCTATCCTCATGAATTCAATCTAGCACAAATCATCTAATCACATCCTTGGTCTTGTTCCTAGCCTTGCTACAAACCTTGATCCAATCATCATCATCATCATCATCATCATCGGGATGTATCCTTCCCTATCCTTTGGTGTTGTTTTAGGATGTATCATTCCCTCATCAACAACCCTTTTTATTGAGATGTATCCTTCCCTATCCTCATGTTGTTTTGGGATATATCCTCCCTCATCGACAACACTCCATCCATCATCAACCCCTTTTGACTTGTAGCTTGACTGGGGAAACACTACCTTTTATCCTTAAATCCATTGGTGCTTCATCCCTCTCCTCTCACTTATCATTCCATCCCTTCACATCATCTTTTTCATCTCTCCTTGCATCCTCTCATCCATTTCGAGAGCACACCTGTGTTCTCTTGACCCCGCATGTCCTCTCGATGGGGCATCCTTCATCCCTAATCTTCATCTTCACCCCCATCATTCCTTCCTAGTCACTCCTTTGAATGACTGGGGCATCTTTCCCAATCTAACCATCTTCTTCTGATTTCTATGTTTTAATATTCTTTGAAATGATGCTACTTCATAACACCATCTCAAAGAGGGGCAAAATGTAGACACCTAAATTTGGACACTTAATTTATCCAAATTTATCCCTTTTCATCTAAACATCCTCTTATTTGAGTTAATTAGGCAATATTGTTATTATCTAATTAATATCCTTAAATCCCTCTAAGTCCCTAAGGTATTTAGTTGACAATTAAATACCTTACCCTCTTTAATCCCCCTTTCATCAAATAAATTAAATTAATATGACATTTATTTAATTCCTCACATGTCACTTTTTCTTAATCTTAATCAATCTCCTAATCTCTTCATTAGGGATATGCACATGTCTAATCCTTGATTAAGACATGTCACATCCTCCAACTTTTGCAAGTTGGCTCCTTAACCTTTGTTAGTCCTCTAATTATCTTCTAATTACTGATTAGTTAAACCTAATTAGTACCTTGGTCAACTCTCCCCATCCCCCAAGGAATTTTTAATTCCTTTTTATTCATCCAAGACTCCTCTTTTCCCCATGTGAATTTTTAATTCACTTTTATTCCTAATAGAATCCCCTTTTCCCATGCATCTCCTAGAATCTTCAACTTGTCACATCAAGTCGCAAGTGGACAAGTGCTTCCCTTTTTGGAACCTTGTCTTGTCCATGGGATTCTTCCAAGCATGTGAATTTTTAATTCACATTTATTCACCCAAGATTCTTCTCATCCCCCAATGTACTTGCAAGGTACATGTCCTTCTTACACATCATGTACCTCCCTTCCACCTCACTTCCACATCATCTTATCCTAAGCCATCTCACATTCCACATGTCAAAATGTGAAGGCTTGTGAATACTCAACTCACCATAGTCTTACATCTTGATCTTGGTGGCTCAATCTCAACCATTGAATTCTCTAGAGAATTCAAATTTCTCTATAAATACCCCCTCTTCTACTACATTTTGGACGACTTAGCCATTTTTCACCCTTATGCTTCTAAATTGTCTACTCAATTTGCAAGCATTATTTTAGCCATTTAGCCAAACCACTTAGTCATTTTGCATTTGCATCTAATCATATTGTCACTCTTGCATTTAGCCATTTCCATAGCCATCAAAGGAGCATACAAGCTTACAATCACAAGGTCCAACCAAGGAATTTCAGCAGCAAAGAAGGTATAACCATCTACAATATCTATTCTATCTTCTTTCTTTGTGTTATCAATTTCTTAGGCTAATCTTGAGGTGTCCCTTTGTTTTTCTTCCGTTGCATTATAGTTGTTTTTGCATCTCTAGGATAGATAAAACATTTAGGATCATATATACAATGAATGAGGTTAGTTATGGTGTTTATGAATGTGTTTCCTATAATTTCATATATAGTTATATGATTGAATTCTATAGGGAAATGCTAATATTGAGGGTAATTGTTAAGCTAAAATTTTTATTTGAAATGGACTAATGTTATTCTTGATATTGTAGTGTTACAGGATAGTCACACACTCTTGCCGAAGAGGGAGAATATCATCGGGAAGGAGATTATAGCCATCTAGGGGCAATTTGTGTGAGAATAGCACACACGAGCACGTAGTGCAATTCCTAGGTTACATACTGCATTAGGAAGTGTAAATTGAAATGTTTTAATTATTTAACCATTGATCAAAACCTCAATGAGAAATTAAAATTATTTTATATTCATGTTTATGCATGTTGAGTAATTGATAACTTTAAAAAAATATAATAATAATAATAAACAACTAGAAATATGATAAATAATAATAAATAATTGATAAAATTAAATATATATATATATTCCTTTATAAAAAGCAAAAGGATATCCTAAATATTCCCTTCAATTAAAAAAATACATGAGGGAATCTGTGGTGGGAACCAAGCTGAGAGAAATTATGTTAAAAGCAAACCTTAATAAGGTACGCCAACCTCATATCTTTTTCCCTAAAGTATAAAGTAAAAAGGAGGCTAGCACATAAGTTGGAGAACCATCTATCAACACAAAGGTAAAAGGTTTGAAAAAATAAAAATAAACAAGTCTAGCATATAGAAAAGTACCCTTATCTCCCCGTAGCAAGGAAGGAAGAAAGGGAGGTAATAAAACAAAGAGGATGATTATCAAGGCATTCTATTTTGGAAAAAAAAGACATAAGGAAATGTAAGGGGCTGCATATAGTTGGAATGAGAAAAGATCTTTACAAATATTAATTTCATAGATATGAGATACTGTTTAATTTTCTCCTGATTATGAATTAGCTCTTTGTGAAGTATAGTGAGAGCAAAGTCAACATGACTAGGAATTAATAAAAGTGGAGAAAATAATCAGTCTTTATTACCTACACGATTGAGCACTATCCTTCCCAAATCAATTCAATATCATGCATGTTGAATGATAGTGAATTTCACACTACAAACTTTACAGTCTAAATCTCTTTAGTGGGTCATTATTTTGATTAAATGGAATCAACTTACAACTGCTCAGAATTTAGAAGTGGATAAAAATTATAAATGTGCAAATTATTTCAGGGAACATAATAGAATTTTCTTTCTTATAAAACAAAATTGGGTTGAACTAAAACCTTGGGTTTGTAATTGCTTTGTGAATTTAAGGGCCAATAAATATATATTTGATAGTAGGATACTGTTGATGTTGAGCAATGAATTAGGCATAAAATTGTTGGTAACATACTGCTTACTTAGGTTATGGATTAATGGTGAAAGTGCTTCCACATGAATGTTGTAGTACTATGCAACAGCCATAGGGAAGTACTCCATTAGCTCATGTTGTTCAAGTTTACAACATTATGATTAGTAGATTGTTCATGACCATCTATAGCATGATCTATAATGAGTGCATTTTCAGAGATTGTATGCTATGTTTAAGATTAAAATCTGTTATGTAGCTTGCTACTCTTTCCAACGCTGAATTTATAGTTAGTTGTGTTATTATCAAGAGTACACGTGTTGCATTATGTACTAGTAATTTCCAATTAAGGGCTCTATAGTGTAATAGTTCTAAACCCCATATTTGAAGTTCATGTGATCACTATAGGGTACCATGTTGAGTTGTGAAATTCCTTCATTCAATAATCTGTGAGGTTTTAAATTTATTACCAATTTTATAATGCAAGATGGGTCAGTTGAGTCTAAAATTTGTACGAGATACATAGTGATTGGTTGTCTGATATAAAAGGAAAGCCATGCTAATTTTGTTTCAAGCAAAACCTAATGACATAATCCATTGTGTTAGAGGGAATTATGATTAAAAATGTAGTCAAAGGCATAAGCCCTATTGCTTGACTAAATGACACGTAAAATGTTAATACTTAAACAACATGTGTAAAGGTGCAAGTGCCTACTAGGAAAAACCCGAGGGTTCAAATTATAAACAAATACTTTTCCAAAGCAGTTAATTCAAATAAGAGAGGATTGTTGAATTAAAATTGAGTCACATCATGGGTAAATGACATATGCTTAGATATCTTGCTTAAGGAATTAATAGGTTTCATGTGTTAGTTATTCCATAGTTGCACATATTTCACACTAGTTGGCCATGGATTGCTAAACTCTTCGTGATGGATCAAGATCCCTTCATTGGGTAGCATGGGGAAGCCTATGGCTTTCGAGTAGGCTTTCTTCTACTTCAAGGTAAGGAAAAAGATGGTATAGATTCAATAATGCAAATGATGATATATTATTTATTTGTGTCTTATTTATTAGATGAGTAAATGACTCTCACTTGAATACTTGTATTTTCATTTTCAATATGATATATATGAATTGTGATGCAGATCAAGGAGGAAAACCTTCTCACAATCACAATTTGATAAAACTCAATCAATCTTTCTACCCTAAAAACTCCCAGCTCAACAACTTTTCACAATTCCTTCATAATCTCCTTGTAGCATTGCAAACAAGGGTTTCTAAACATATCTTCCAAAAGAAATTCAAAATCCACAAAAAATGGGCATTTCAAATACCTGTTAGTTACCAAAATTTGCACCTGATTCTGAACTACACAAGTTTCAACAATTTTGGTAAAACATTGGATTCACTTGTATGTGGGACACTTAGAATGAAGTGAAACCTCCGGGTTCTAGGCTGGCTCCTATTTAGATAATCACCTGAATGCACTTAAATCACTCTGAAAACTTAAAGGGGAAAAGGATAGGAAGAAAACTAAACAATAAACAACTGGATACTTAAACTTTTCAAGGTGATACACCGAAAATATGATGATATCTTGATTCAACAACACATGATAATGAAATCTGACAATACTAAGCACATAAAACACAACTTTGGTATATGAGTAGCTGCATAAAAATGTTTCATAGATAGGTATTAAACTAGTTCTAGAACTTTAAATTAGTAGGAAAAGATAAAATCCTAACAACTAACCAAGCCTGAACTAGATAAAACTTCACAATCTATAACCTATTTAGATGCAAGATCTTCACTTAAGACACGATTCCAAGACATAACATGTAGGATTACTAGAAATCTCAGCATGAAACATCAAATTGAAAATAGAATCATACAAAAGTGAACTCCAAAGTAGGTCCCAAAAGCTCTTGAATTATCAAAAAAACAATTGTAAGGATGTCCTCAAAATATCATGAGTTACAACTGCCAAAAAGAACACAAACTCTGGCACTAAAAGTCTCCAAAATTTTATGTCATAGAATGTAGAACTCCCAGAAAAATGAGCTTCAAAACTCATAAGTAAAACTCTCAACCACTCAGGCTCGGATCCAGGAAAATAGCCCCCAAAATAGGACACTCCACTCTCTAAAAGAAGTCAGACACATGAAAAAGTATCCCAAAGTCATTAACCACCCTATGACTTAGCAAAACAACCTATGAAAACACTCCAACTAACAATAAAGGCATCCTAACTGCTTGAGAGAAGTCAAATCCGACCCCTGAATCTTCTCTAACATTCCTAGATACCCTCCTCATGTTGGCAAATTGATTCAAATAACCTCATTTTGCTCCCAATGTTGGGTAACTCCACTTACTTTCCTAAATGTTTGCCAAAAACATAAATGAAAGCATATATTCTTTTCTTGGTCGAATGCATGAGTGGCATTTCACTTAATTTTGCATTTATAACATTCAAAACTAAGTGACTTATAGAATATCACTAAGGCTTAAATGTTTTTTACAATTTTCAATAAGGAAAAATATTTTTGAAGTCTTAGCCCACGGTGAATGAAATGTCCCAAAGTTTTCACTTAAAATATGGCAAAAATAACATATTTTATCGGCTTTTTAGTGAAAACCCTAAAAGCAAAAGGAAAAGAAAAATGAAGAAGTCTTCATTCAAATCGCATGTTGAAGCTTCTCAAAGAAGCTAGGGCCGACACCAAGGGTTTTTGAACTTGAAGCTACACTTTTGCCTAGAGATCTTACCATCCTTGCAGATTTTTGACAAAAAAGAGGCATCTCTCTGTCGATTACTACAAAATCACACTAGTAAGAGTTGTTTTTAGAAGAAAGAATATAAGAAAACACTATCACTTTTTCTCATAATCGGACCTCTTTGGTCGCGGTTGTTAAATATTTCCTCACTCATTTTGTGTTTATGTCATTTTCTGCTTCCTTCTTTATGGCTTTCTATGGCCACGGCTGTGCATATTTTGTTATTTGATTTATCTTTTGAAGAGAAAAAAGGGCTCAAAACTCCTTTTGGTTGGCCACCATGGATTCTATTCAGAAGATTTTATTCTATATCATGTAGCTATGTCATGTATTCAATACATCTGGGAATATTTGTTCTCATGCGTGCCTTAGCTATAGCTTTTACTTGTATATTTCTCTTCTTTTTCTTCTTTATCCTCTGTGATTCCACTATGGTTGAGGATTGTTGGGTGGCTGAGGGAACTTGCATTTTCTCTACATTTTGCATTCCACTTTTTGTACATTACTCTGTTCCTTTCTTCAAGATTTTGTGCAAATTGTGAATAATAAGGAAGATATTGGCCACTGTCATGAGGGTTCAAGTTAATTTTTTCCTTACATTGATGACCTCATTTTTTTTAACAAGGTTGTTTGTTTGCATTGCATTGAATTGACTTACAGTGTCATAATCCTCCTCACTATAATATAACTCGTGCAAGATTATAATATGAATGAGATTTTATGAAAGAGTGAAAGGCTAAAACAAAAGCCACTTCAGTCGGCTATCTACAAAAAATATTTTCCCACCCAAACAAAATGCAAAATGATTTAATGCCATTGTACGTGGGAATAACTGAAGAATGAATCATGAAGATTTATATGAAAAACTGTTTCCTTCAGCTACTCATGGTTTTTCCTTTAAATTTGCTCAATAAAGGCTGAGCCTTGATGTTCTTGTTCTGTGCACTCAAAGATGGCTATTGATTGTGGAAATAATAGCTTTTAAAAGATCATTGTATTAAATCATTGTTGTCCTCTATTATATTTGATAACAACAGTCATCTTTATGAAACTTATAGATTCTATTACTATTTTAGTTCATAGATGAATTTGATATTGCCAAGTTATGACTCTAGTCTTTGATATAACTCGGCCTACCTGGCAAGGTGATTGTAATACTAGGTAGTGCCCAACCTTACTTTTGAAACACTGTTATTTTACATGATAGATCACCTTTTTTTGCAAACTATTCCTGGTCTCTCACTCAGCAATATTATTGATCAAGCATCAATACTTAGATTGAAACTATTTAATTCGCATAGTCATAAACTCCTGTACAAATTTAAACAATCTCAGCTATGACACTCAATGATCAAAGATGTGGAGTTCTCTTCTATGCAAGGTCATAATGACATCTTGTGTTGTATCAATATGTTTTCTATAAAACAATTTTCCCTATCAAATTTATTTATACTATGCATTGTTCAACACCATAGCCCCTTTCAATGACTGTCACTACATATTGTACTTTCAGTTTACATCTCAAAAACTGCTTATTACTAAGATCCCTGACATGGCAACCTGTTTGAATGCACCAAGTACCTAAAATATTGTGTATATGAGTTGGGCTCAACCCTTGTGGGAGCCACATTTATCTCCACTCATTTGATCTAAAAATAATTGCACCTGTAGCTGCACATGGAACAAACAAGTTAGAAAAAATGACTGTCTTTTGTGTATATGTTGACCAAATGGTTTTCCTAGACACCTAAGGCATTCATTTATTTTTAATACACATGGAGATGAGTTAATACATGCATGGGTGGATGATATAAATGATCATGTATGGTTATGACCCTTCATTGCTTAGAGCACAACTCTAATACATTGCTTGACTACTACAGGAACATGAGCGCATGGAAATTAGGAAGGACAAGCAATGAGGAAAACATTAAAGCAAGAAAAACACTAACCAGTCATTCAGGCAAAGACTGGTCATCCCTCTTACATGCACATTTATTTTCCTTTATTTATTCATGTATTATTTTGTCTTTATTTGTATTAAGGAAAAGTCAGTCTCACGGCTTGTTGTGTGAGACACATGTATCTTATTACATTCAAGAAAGATTACATTTTCAGAAAGATGTGAATCTTTCTCTATTACATTCATGTGTATGAATGTAATGATCTATAGTTGTAATCTTTTTCAGATTTTTCATTTATACATTTGAATGTAATGAAGAAGGTTAATAAAATGTACCTTATTTTCCTCAGTTTAAAATAAATTCTACCCTTTTGAACCTATGAGTGAAAAATGGGTAACAATACCCATTAAGGCATACCTTAATATATCTCATTTGTATAGGTGGTTGTTTCAGACTTTCACCTTCAAAATAAGACTAATACGCTGGACAAAGCCCCAATTAGCCCTCTTTTTCAAAGAATCATCCCTCCAAACACTTTATCAACCCTAAATTCCTATTTAAAAGTTCTCCATAGGTCTCCAATAGACTAATTTAACATGTTTTGTCAGAAGAAACACCTACAAATTCACCCAACCACCAAACCCTTGTTTTAGGCCAATTTAGGCTTGCACCATGAGGGTTTATTGGAAATATGCACTCCAAGCCCTATTTCTTCTTACCAACACTTCAAACACACCAAACTAAGTCTTCCCAAGCTTAATACAACAATTAGAAAGGGTTCCAACTACACTTTTTGCAAAATCCTACTCCAACTCCTCTTATTTCACCAAAAACATGACAAATTACAACTAGGGCATCACTCCAAAACCATCCAACTACCTTCCCTACCCCTGAAAAATACACAAAAACAACAACCTAAATCTAACCATGCCATTCCACC
Organism: Sequoia sempervirens; assembly: GCA_007258455.2. NCBI lineage: Eukaryota > Viridiplantae > Streptophyta > Pinopsida > Cupressales > Cupressaceae > Sequoia > Sequoia sempervirens. Next base: position 69,563,076 of record VDFB02000017.1, read on the forward strand.
AAGTAATCCCATGCTTCACCGGGTGGAATGGCCTATATCACCATGTTGCACTCTCAAAACTTCAAATTTTAAACCTACAGGCCGCCTACAACAAAATTGCAATAAAAAATTTGTTTCTTGGTGAAATCAAATCACTCCAAAGAAAAAACTTCATTAACACATATCTCTAACCAATTTAAGGAACCATAAATCAAAACTCCTCAGTACAGACATGTATAGAGGTCTGGAGCAACAGATTACTAGAAGAAAACACAAAATTTTCAAGAAAACATGGAACTTTTATTTATGTAACTTCAAACCCAACTCTCCAACCTTTCCTCGATGCTTTTCAAGACTTTTTAAACATCAAATGGCTTGATTCAACTACTTCAACCATCCTTTAAACCTAAACGACTGTTGGGCTTCCCTAATTTGCATTTTTTGCACTTTCACATATGACAACTTTTGGAAACATTGACATTTTTTCCAAAATGAACTCTAAACTGACCCAAATGACTCAAGTTACATTTTAAATGGTCTATTATGACCTTATTTCTTGACAAAGGACTAAAAAACACCAAAAATTGACATAAGACCTTATTTACAAAACCTAACATCATGGTGCCTTTGCACCAAATTGTTTGAAAGGGCATGGGTGTTATAGGTAATTGGTTGCTTATGTTATCAACCTGCTTTCAAAAGGTATGTACTAGCAACTGTAACTTGTTATGATTTGAGTTTTATACTTATGCTAAGGTATTGCAAATGTAATTTTGATAATGGTAATAGTTGTAAAATCATTCTATATGTTGCTAAAATAAAAAGTCAAATGTTTGACTCCTTTAGATTGGATCTACATTAGCTTCATATATTTTGTTGATCTCCATTCTTAAGGATTGATTAATTGAGTGGTTATTCACTAATTTACATACTTTATTAGTGATTAGTTGGGTGGTTATTACATCTAGCACGAGTTTCCTTGGCATTCTTTTTTTCTTGAGGACATATTTCTTGTTTAATAGTCGCATAGAGACTCAAGCTCCCAAGATCACTTGTAAAGCCATAAATAACCTTCTATAAGTGAGCAACAAGAAATTAGTTACTTAATTATGGATGCAATAATGATACAATGATCAAATGAATCAATGATATACTAATACCATAGGATAAAGTGATACATAATGTACATAAGAGGCTTTGGTTATACAAAAAACTTGAGAGGATATGACAACACAAGATTAAAACATGTGTCACAATCATATGACATGAGACAAAAAGTAAATGAACTAAAAGTGCCATAAGTAAACTTAACTAAACTAGTGTAAACATGATTTATGAGGTAAACTAGTTAGATAATATACCTAAATCACACCAACACCCACCCTTAATTGTAACTTAGAGAGGAAAAAATAAATAGAAGGATACAAAGATAAGAAAATATGGGTGTTGACTACAATTCTATGTCAGGTACCTATGAAAAAAGTATCTCTCACAAACGATGTAAATGAGAAAAATCCATAGGAAAAAGTCCTCTCCAAAGGGAAAATGCAAGAAAATAAAAGTGTAAAATTGAATGAGTAAGGATTCAAGATGACCCCTAAAGGACTACATCCATCATGAATATACAATCAATAACCCCCATGTAGGAGAGAAAGAGCGAGAGTATAGATCTCCCTATGAAGAAGTAGTTCATATGCCAATGACGAATGATTGAAGACACAAAACAATCAAATACTTATTCCTTTAATATTGTTGTTGGGGAGATGTTGAAGATGAAGCAGGTGTTTGAACAAAGAATTATGAACTTGGAAGAACAAATGGAAAGGGTTAGCGTGAAATTGGATAAGGTCATGGAAGGGACTAAATCTGCTATGAGGTATGAGGCTAAGGGCCTTTCTACTCTTAATGAGAAGGCCAAGAAACATATAGAGGTTGCTCCTAGTGAGAAAGATGTTGCTGGTGAAAGGCAAGTGGTGGAGGAAGCTTCAGTTGACAAGGCTGTTGGTTCGCAAAATGTTTTGGCTAATGAGGCAAATGTGGTTGGGCTCGTTGCTAGAACTCGCAATAAGACCAAGATGTAGGCTGGGGTCCCTACTAAAGAAATGTCTGAAGTCATGGATGCACATCAAAAGACTATTGAGAGTGACATGGAAGCTGCAAACATTTTGAAGAATATGTAGTTATGTTGTTTTTGTCCTTCCTTTTTGGTTGTTGTCGTGTTGATGGTTTGCTACATTTTGGTTGTTGTTTGCTTTATTTAGTTATCTTTTGCTTCAACTGTTCTTTTTTGTAAAGGGTTTTGGGGCCCCTTCAAAACCTATTTACCTCTAATAAAAAGCATTCCTTCCCTTGGGAAGAAATAAATTCATTGGTGATAATAGAAACCATTCCCATGATTTGGATGAACAGAGAATCCAAATCCCAATGTGTTCCTTGAAATGCAATTCTAGTGTCCTAATGCAATAAAAATATGTCTCCTTCAAAATAGGAATTGAATGCTCAATTAGAGAAGTAGAACCAATAGAGAGCATAATCTAAAAGTTATACCTAGAAACATAGAAGATGTGATGAGATCATTACTAGCAAAGAGGTCATACAAATCCTCTAATCTGTCCTCAAGATTTACAACATGTGACTCCACAAAAAAGGATGATATTTTTGATAGATAAGTGTCCTAATGAGGTGGATCTAGAATTCAATAAATATCATATTGCATTGAATCAATAAGAACCATGGATGTAGCATTACTAGTCTCATCAAGAGAAACAAGTAATAATGGTGTAGATATACCAATGCATGTCATCAGACTACATTGCTCATACCTAAATACAGTTGGATCCACAAAAGATGTCTGAGTGTGAACATTATATGTAGTTATAAATGTTGGGTTACAAGAATCTGGAAAACTATTGTCATTAGTAGTGCAAAGTTGTCTTAATTGGTGAAGTTCATAAAAAGTTTCAATTCATCAAGTTCATTTAGCATGCATTCATCTATTGCATGCCCTTACTTTCCATAATAACCATATTTGTTTTTTTCATTAATTTGGAAATTTGATTACAACTATATAAAAAAACCGTAATATAGATAAACTAAAATGAAGCCCATTTAAAAAGATAAAACTCCTTTAGGTGCCAATATGTCCAAGTAATCAACTAAAATACGTAAAACTCACAAACTAAATAAAAGATACTTGTGGTTGAATCTAAAAAAAGTGTATGGATGGCTATGAAGAGCTCCTTAATACCTTTCCAATGCAATAATACTTACACAAGTTAGACAAACATTTGTAGACATGCAAAATTGACATCATGCATCTAAATATAACTAATTAACACCAAATTCTTCTGTTAATCAAATAAAGCAATTTATTTGATTAAATTGCTCCTTTAATTAAATAAATCAAATTTATTTAATCCTCACATACATCTTTGATTAAATAAATCAATTTTATTTAATCAAATCCTAATGTCCCTCTTTTAATTAAATAATCCACTTTATTTAATTAATCTCTAAAGTCATCCATTTAAATTAAATAAATTCATCTTTATTTGATTTAACACTAACATCATCCTCTTTGATTAAATAAATCAAAATCTTTATTTAACTAAGTCTAAATCATTTTCTTCTCATTTTGATTTATTTTAATCCTAAAATCTAAGTCAAAAGTCAAAATCACCTTATCTTCACTTAAATTAATCAAACCATGATTAATCCTAATCCTAATCACTCCAATCCTCTAGATTTTACAACTTGTGCAAATAAATCAATTTAATTGATTTATTAAATCTTCCTTTTTCATTCAAAAGGGCATCAAGATGGAATATTCTTCAAATTTGAATTTTCCCTCCCACATGTCTTGTCCTCCAACATAGCATTAACTCCTCTTACATGTCTTCCACTTGGCATTTAAGACTCTTTCTTCTCCCTCCAACAAGCCATCTTTTGAATTCCAAATCTCCCCCTCTTTGGCACATTGATTAAAATGTGCTCAACCTTCATCCTCTCACATCTTGACAAGTGGCATCTTGTCATTGGCTCATGTTTTGTCCCACATCCTTCATGTTTTGCATTCTTCCATCCTTCATTCCTATAAATGGAGGATTCTTCTATTGATTTTGGGGACACAACTTGATACACATTCATCTTGCACTTCATCTTGATTATCATCTTGCATCTAATTCATCATCCATAGCATCTTCAAGGCATATCCATTATCAAGTTTATCAAGGATTGGGAAAGGGCTACTTTCCACATCAAAGTAGCACTAATCCACTATGGGATAGGTTTGAATATACTTCACATGCTTTCAATTAGTTTCTTTGGTATTTTAGCGATTTGTTTGCATTATGTAGTATGATTCAATATTTCATAGAGATGCTAGTTTTACTTGCTTTAAACAGACTAAAAATATACTAATATGGTTCTTTGTTTGAAGTTTGTGGAAATTAGTGTCTGCAAAATGGTGCTAGAAGGAGGGCACCCACTACATTTTGTAACCTGCTCTATTTACATTTTGAAATCTACTTTGTTTACATTATCTTAATTAAAACACTGCCTATAGTTTTGTTTGAGGGATTACAAATGCATTATGAGGTCTTGAATAGGAAGTTTCTTGAATCTGTAATGGCTTGCATACAAATGAAACACTTTTTAATCTTGAATTCCTCTTAGCAAAGCTATTAAATAAATAATAGATCTGTTAACAATTTTTGGAGTTATCCTTTTTGTATTCGTTCTAACTCTATGTTTATCAGTTAAATCTTGGATCCATTCTTAGTTTTGCAGCTTTGTTTTAGCTATTAGATGCTCATATCATCCATTTGGGGCTGAGATCTTGTTTTGGATTGTCATTTCTTAACAACTGCATCAACAGTTAAGTTTAAATGACCCCAACCTTAGAACAAGAAAATTATGATCTTACCAGTCCACCACTGAACACATAAAGCTTACACTGTGTATCGATATTTCAAACTACCTTGATGAACTGATATTAAATAGTCGACATTTATTTTGAGTTAATGTGTTTTTATTATATGGCAACTAGATTGACTTCATTTATTACAACAAGATATCATTTCAATATGTTGGAACAAGATTCAAACTTGAGTTATGCAGAAATCCATAGCAGATATCCAAGGGTGTGCGAAGGGCTTCATTGACTTGACAGATCATTTGCAGTTGTTACATGAATCCCAATTGCTGATATAGTATATGCATTATCTCTGCGTAGGCATGTTCCTCAGTGAGTGTTTGATCCTCATTCTTTATGCTTTTAAATGATCCCCATTTGTTGTTTCAATACTCCCATATTGGTGCTAGTAAGGTTATTGAATTCAATTCAACACCTGTCAATTGCATGAGCTTGAAAAGTTTCTAAATGCCTTTGTGTTTTTTCTGCATAGGGGAGGGGCTAGTCAAAGGTTGCAAAATTCGGCTTTAAGCCAACCAAATGCATTTGCTTGAAAGTTTCTAAAGCCTTTTCAACGAGCCCATTCTCTGCATATCCCTTTATTCTGCTTTACATCTACTAATAGCATCTGCTTGAAATTTTCTTACAAAAAATACTTTGCACATATCCTGCAATCAACACATTCCATGAGAGAACATCCCTTTGCATCATTTCTCCTTTTTTTTGGATAAAATTTCTCGAACTATTATGGTAGTAGATTAGGTGATCTTAATTGCTTTTGGCCATCGACGGGATGCTTCAACTATTTGATGGCATAATAGGGTGCCACTACATTCGATTATTCACCCCCTAGAGATGATGTTGTGGCGTCGACTTACCATGAAATAGCCTTGCACAATTATGGCCTTGTTTGGGTAAGTTTTGTAATTCCATTACTTGAACTATGTGTTGCTTAAACAAAGCAAATAGACAGGGATTTAGCTTAGATCGATCAAAATAGACACAAAATGGAAGGATGTGAGTCAATCTTTATCCTAAAGAGTTTCCAAGCACATCATACTCAGCATAAGGTATATTTTGTACCTAGGTATAGGATTGTGCTATATAGGTTATCTTTTCCATGATACATTATTTTCTCATATGTTTCTGCATCCAACATTAAATGCATGATAAAATGTATACTTTGAGTAGAGACGCCACCTTTGATTTTGTAGAAATCTTTGGAGATCTCTTCTTTGTTATTGAGAAACATCATCTAATGAAATATCTACTGGCATAATTACTCCTGCTCACTGTGTAAAGCAAATCTCTAAGAAAATCAAGAAGTTACAAAATCGATGAGGTTTGGTGACTGGGAGGTGAGATTGCATTTATTATCGATTTGAAGCATTAAATTTGAATATGAAGTTTATTGTTGCTGACAAAGCTTTAAAGTCTGAGGGTGTCATTTTATCCCAAGTGGGTGAGATTTTAAGTTGTTGCATCTACATTTGAAACTAAACTCATTTTAATTCTAGTGTTGGCAATCATACTTAGTATACAGTCAAGGACATCATGATAAATTGTTGAGGCGTCATATCAAACAATTTAATGCGTCTGATTTTTTTCGCATCATTTGAGCTTCACCATTTATTGCATCTGAGTGCCTCATGTCGCTTTCCTTTTTAGATTCGTATCTGAGTTCTTCTCGTTGATTTCATATCTTTTAAGATCTTTATGACTTGTGCATCGTGTTGTTAGAATTTTAAATTTGATTGGGGGCATCATCAAATTTGTCCTTATTTGTTGGCAACATTAAAGCACAGGTATCTAACTTCAGTAAGCTCAAATCATAGATTGATGTTTTAAAAAATTATGAATGCAAATTGCTCTTGCCATCATTAAATATCACCTTCTTTCTCATCATTATCCATTGGGATTCATATCTAACCAACCTTCCCCATTTCAAGACCATTAGTTCAAGATACAATTTTTTCTGTTGGGATTAAATCACGTTTCTTGAAGAAGAAAATCCTCATTATCAAGTTGCTTTAGCATGTTGTTTTTATTTTAATATATCTAAAGGAGCTCAAAAGATAGAGAATGCATTAGATTAAGATCTATAGATCAACTCAAACACTAGGATTTGTGCACATTTAATTCCATTTTGGAACAGACAGAGAGGTTGCGGGCAAAGGTTGTGGAATTTGGTTTTACACCTGAAGCAATGGATGATATTAGAAAATAGGAAAGCATCTTTTAGTGTGGAAATAAACTTTGTTATGATATCATTGACCAAAAATTTTGAAGTTCCAATTTTATATCATTAATCGTATATTTATAAGGGTTATGGTATAGTGGATACAAGAAGCAACAAGAAGGGGGGTTTGCATAAAGAATCAATGGCATTGGAGTTGGGCATTGGAATCAAGGAGCCACAAGTAGATTGGAGTTGAAGAATTGAGCATTGAACTCAAAATTGACAAAGCATTTTTAAATGCTTAGGGCTTCCATTTTCTGCTTTTATTTTCTATTTTAGGCCAACTCACCTGTTTTGGGGGTTTAAAATTAACCATTGATTTGATCTTTTCAAGTTGGTTAAAACTAAACCTTAGATACTTACTAGATTTTGATTTGGTCTAAAAATTGAACAAACAAATCTCACACTTCAAAGTTGGTGCTTAAAGAGAATTCACTCTTTCTTTGAAGGATTAAAATGAACATGTGCATCTTTGTTTTTGTAATCACTTACTCAAAATAATATCATCAAAAGATGTATGCATTTCTCTCGCGCCTCATGGCAATCTTGAGAATCAAAAGGTTTTTGGTGATATTAAGTTGTGTAAGTGATTACCCACACACTTCAATTTGGATCCTAAAATTGAACAAATCTTGTGAGTGTGAGTGAAACATATCGTGTGTGTTCTCTCTTTGTTTCTCAACAAAGATCGATCAAACTACGAATGTGTTTGCTTACTTTTGTGTTATCTTAGAGGGCTTGCCTTGTGGGAAAAAGTAATCACCCAAGGGAATGACCCAACTGGGAACACACTAAAGCCAAGCAACTTCCACTCAGGATATAAATGTGGGTACTTTAAGAAATGCAAGTATCACGAGGATTGTTCTGATGAGAAGGGCAACAATGGTCTCTCACTGCATGGATGGTCCCCCATGAACAAAATGCCTGCATTAAAACCCTTGTTTAGAAAAGGCCAAAATTCTTGATCTATTTGTTGGTGCAAGAATGGTCGTTTTGAAGCCACCCCGCACTTTTACGACTTTTAGTAGAAATGGAAAGTATGCCATGGGAGTTTCATGGGTATTGATGCTTGGCTTCCCCATATAAGTGAGTGTCATGGAGGGGAGCCAGTGGGGTCAAGCATCTAACCATTCGCTAAAATTAGGCATAGTTGGACTTGTCCAAGTGGGGATTCAGCAAATACAGTCTTTCATATCCATAGGATTGTGCATGTTCTTGAACTCAAAACACATTGCATGATTGAAAACATTGGAAAACAAACATTCAACATGAGCATCAAATCTAAAACTCTTTAGGAGAAGCAAATATCCTTGAATGAATTCACATGCTATTACTTTCCCTTGGGATTCTCATCCTTGGAGGCTTCTAAGCATTTGGATTTCATCTCAATTTGCTCCTACTAAGGTCAACATTAGGAAACTTTTGCCTTGATTTTCTAGATTTCCACATAATGGACTTTGTGGGATAAAAGAGAATTAGGACATTGGGCATCTAGTTTCAAAAGCTAATCAAGAGTGTGTTTGTGGTAAAAAGAACTCATTAAGCAAAGTTAAGAAACAATTGGACCCCACACATGTGCTTGGCATCTTTTGGTCATATGGTTTTCATGCAAACATTGGTCTTTTGGTTTTGAACTACTCTTAGAGAAAAGCATGTTCTTCACTATCTTGGTCGTGTAAGCAAGGTCCCTGTTAGGTTCATTTAGGATCAAATCAAACACTTCATGCATTCCAAACATTTATCATCCCATCCCACAAACAAATTTAGAGCTTTGGAAACATCATTATCTAGACTTGGGTACATCCTCAAACCAAATCAAAATCATCTATTTAGTTAAGTGTCTGTGGATGAATCCTTCCTCACACACTTAGTTAAATTATCACTTCTTTGAACAAGTTCATCCTAAGATAACATCTAACATCTTAGGGTTTACAATTTCATTATGAAATCAAACCAATAAAAATCAAACCATAAGTCTAGCACTGATCCAAAGTTCCTAAAAGTTCAAACACCCATATCATTCATCCCTTTCATCCTTCATCTCATCATTGGTCCTAAATCCCTTAGAGGTCAACAAGGTCAAAACACAAGAAGAACATGGAATATAAACTTCCTCCATACATCATGAGTAATCCAAGTCGACCAAACTATCAAAGCCTTACAATGCCACTTAGTTATCAAAACTCAGATTTATACAATCCATACATGGGATATTATCTCCTACAAACCTCAATGGTACAACAAATTTGAGTATGCCTAGTCAAAAGTTTGGAACACCTTTCCCAATGGTATATTTAAATCCAAGACCAAACCTACAAATCTATCAATCGAACAATCAATGCATGAGTCTTCAAATGAACAAAATTATCCCACCAAATCCATACATGCCAAATGTGAATATACCAAGTACAAGTTTTTGAAACATGAACATTTCAAATCCACACTTGGTAAACTTTGGGATGGATATGTTTGCAAATCATACAAATGTTGTTCAAAGTCCAAACAAAATGTTAATGACTCCATGTGTTGATCCAAGTCAAGGTAACACCATGCAAAATCAAAGTTACCTAAATCAAGGCAATGTGATTCCCAACCACAACAATGTTCAATTTCAACCTATCATGCGAAATCTAAGCATCACCCCAAGACAAAACATTGTCCACAATCAATTTTTCCATCATCCCACGCAAACACCACAAGTGTACATTCCAAATCTGCTTGAACAAAAACCAAATCAACTATATCAAGGGAGTCAAGATCAAAATCAAGATCAAATTGCTACACTTAACAAAATAGTTGATTCATTGTGCCAAGAGACATCTCCACCCCAAAATCAATACACTCTTCCATTGATTAAACCATATCATCAAAGCATTGAGTTGTGTCCACAACCACATCAAGAACACTATCTCCAATTTCAAGAGGCTAGATATCAAGATCAACAACATCAACAACAAACCCAATCACCGCATCTCGAAGATCAATCACCACATCTCAAAGATCAATCACCACATCTCCAAAATCAATCACTACAAGTTCAATTTAAAGTACAAGTCTTACAAGGTAACAAACAACAATACACACCACTTGGGAAACCAATCGAATCGGTCATGCAATAGTTGGTGTAGGAAAATCTCATTAAAATACTCGTCTATGAGAACTATCAAGAACCCCTGGTAAAACCACCTTGGTATGATGAGAAGCACCTTTGTTATTTTCAAAAAATAAAGGGACACACAACATCAAATTGCATTCGACTCAAAAATATCATCCAAGACCTTATTGATCAAAGAATAATAACTATCGGGGACAATGGTGAAGATTCAACCACTAGTAATAGCATTGACAATCTCCCACCACAATTGTTGAAAACAATGATCAAGATCTATCCATCAATGAGCACCTTGAAGATGTTTCTACCTCATCTGAAGATCAAATCAACATATATCAAGAGTCACTTTTCAATCATGATCAAAATCCACCAACAATAGCCAACAACGATCCAATTCAAGAAATGTCAACATCACTTGACCCTATGGTTGAAGACATTCACAATCTCTCCACCACAATTTTTGAAAACAATGATCAAGACCTATCCATTAATGATCACATTGAAGATGTTTCCACCTCATTCGATGACCAAATCACCATACATCAAGAGCCACTTTTTAGTCATCTATTTCAAGGAGTGTTAGAGTTATTTAATTCTATTGACATAATCCATGATCCATCGACCAATGACCATGTTGAAAATGTCTCTACATCATCTAATGAGTTAGAGGACATATCTCAAGGATTTATTCCAAAGCATGATCAACATCTTTCACCAAAGTCTAGCAATGGTCCTTCCCAAGACATATTGATATCCTTTGACCTCATGGTTACAAAAGGGATCCTCAACTCAAAATTTGATCCAAGTCCACTCAAAGATCAAGAGGATATTGAGCCACTTCCCAGGCCTAATGAAGATACCCAAGAACCCTTTGTAAGCAATCTGTCCTTTGAAATTGACCCATGTCAAGAACTTGATCCAAAGCATGTTGAAAGCAATTCCAAAATCATTCAAGATCAAGAATTTGTATCTCCAAGATACTACAATGATCTAATGGACACCCTCCTATCTATACAAGATGATCATATCCACATAGCACATACTCCTCCATCTACCCATTAGATGCTTTCTATGGATGGACGCGTAGATGATCCTCATTCAAAACAAGATTCTGTTACACAAAAAGAGTAGGTTATTAATTCCTATAGTCAAACTGAGTTATCAACATCAGGATCAGATATATCCCAAATTCAGACTAAGGACGTCATGTATGAAGATATCCAACATTATCCACTCAAGGAAAAAGGTCAGACAGAACAGGATATTCTGGAGTCAGTGGAGCAACAAATTGAAATAACGTCATTTGCAGTAGACATTTATCAGAGAAGGCTTACTGAACAAGACATCTCAAAACAAGCAGAATCAAGGAAAAAAGGTGCTACTACCACCATACTAGGGGCAACTATGTCTCAAGCAAATGTCAACATTGGGGGCACGAAAAATTCTTATCATGAAACCGATGCCGGTACTACAACCAACCACATCAAGAATCTTCATCCACCCATCACCCCATCCAAAAATTGGGACCAACATCAAAAGAAATATTTGAATCAAAGTACAAAGAATGTCATCAAAGAAAAAGAAGCTAGGAAGCATATCAGACAAATAAAATACAAGTGGATACCAAAGAATACAAAGAAAGATTATCCCTATCAAACTCCATTAGTCAAAGAAACCATGGGGAAAAATAAAAAAGGGAAAAGTATCTATCAAATATTTCCACAAAGTCAAAAGCAGGATTCCCAAGTGACGTACAAAGTATATCAAGCAGTTGGTGCTAATTCCACACACTTTTGTATCCACCCACCATTGCTCATCTTCCCAAGTTTGGAGAGTCAAAGGTTCCAAACTGTCAACCAATCCATCTTTAATTCCTAAACACACTCCATCCATGCCTCGACACATGATATCCAATTCTCACATTGACCATGTATTGGCAACCACCCTTCATCGTAAGGATTCAGAAGGCACTCTATCGCGATGTGCGCACAAAGACAAAGTTAACTCTGGTATCAACAAAGCAGATCAAGAATCTCAAAAGTTGTATTCAAGTGAACGTATCTTGGAAAAGCAACTTCTTCAAGCAGGATATTGATGGCACATTATGACATAAGCATCTACATCTACACCACCAAGTGGATCAACATGAGCTTAAAATCTTTCAAAAAAAAAAAATCCAAAAAAATTAGAAAAAAAGATTGAAAATAGTAAAGAAAAAAAAATCATCCTCTAGTGAAAACCACTACAGTGGTGCTTTGGACAGGTACTATGATGAAAATCTGGCAAACAGGTGTCATGTGTAGAATTGAGCATCTGTGTGCGCCACTTCAAGTGAAAGCATCTCATCCCATCCATAAAAAATTCAGCATTCCATCCATATTATCCATAATAAATCCATTCATCCATGAACCATTTAGTCAATCCATTTTCATCCATCTACATCCATAGTCCAAATTGTCTTGATCTTGGTAAAATTTTGGTGTATACTTTACACTTGCATATGATGGACATCTTGGCATAAGCCACTTTCATTGATCCTATCCTACCCAACATTATCTGAGCCATGAAGCGCTATCCAAATGAGTTTTCTTGATCTAAACACCTTATCTTATCGCAAGATAATCCATATCCATCCATCCATACATCTATCCAAGCATTCATCCATAGCATTCCATACATTGCTAGACATTGGGGGCAGATATTTACATCTTGCTTCGAGAATAAATCTTGATCTATATCCTCCAACTTATGTGGTGATCCGAACATTGGCAAACATGAAATCGAATTGGTCAAAGCATTTGTGATCCAAAATCCAAATCACTAGCCCATGGCATATTTTGACAAGAAGATGTTCCTTATCAAGCTTTATCTTTCATCGAACATCAATCCAAACAATCAATATTAATTGCATCTAATTTGCACTTCAACATCACATCATTATTCAAAACAAGTTTTGTTCCAAATCAAGCTTCAAAATCCCGATCAATCAAATCCAATCAATCCATCATCATCTTAGGATATCCTTCCTACTGCTCATGTTGCTTAACATTATCCTTACATTGTTGTGTATCCTCAACAATGTTATCATCATTAATCTTGATCAATCAAATCAATCCATCATCATCTTGATCCTCGTGTTGCTTAACACTATCCTTACATTATTGTGTATCCTCAACAATGTTATCATCATCAATCCATCAATCTGATCAATCGACCTTAGCTTTGTTTTCAACAAAATCCCAAAATAGATCACTGATATTGTCACACATATCCATATCCAAAATGTCAAAATCATGCGAAAAACACAAAAACATTCAAAAAAACCAAGAAAATCCAAAAACATCCAAAATCATATCAAAATCCAAAAACAACTCATAAAAGCATAAAATGTCAAAAACATGGGATCTGAACTACGTCGTCTCTGAGCTTAAATGTAGGCAAGGCTAATCTTTGATGAGCCCCCGAGACACAAAATCCAAAAACATTCATAAAATCTCATAAAACCCAAAAACATTTGAAAATTTGGAAAACCAAAACATTTGTAGAATCTCGAAAAAACCCAAAAACAACCTCAAAACATCAAAAACATCCAAATATTTGAAAAATCCATCCATCCCATTTCGCTTCACTCGCAATAATCTCATCCATAATAAATCAATCATCACCTTCATCCTTTGGCAAAACAAATAGAAATAACCACAACACTCAACAAAAACAAACTTCAAACACAAAATCAAAATCAAAACAACAAAATTTTAAATACAAAATCAAACTCTTGATCATTCACAAACATGTCAATCAACCTTATATCAATAGGCTTTTTGAACAACCTATCAACTTGCCACCATCCACTAACATGTCCTAGGATGCATCCTTCCTACAATGGGCATTATCTTTTGGAAAAACACTTTGGATAAACAAAACGACGTGCTGCCATCCACTAACATGTCCTAGGATGTATCCTTCCTACAATGGGCATTATCTATTGACAATCGTTTTGGTTCTTATCCTAAACAAAACAAATCCCTTTGGCTAGAGGTATGAAGAACACTGACTTGCTTGTGTGCTTGATCTTTTCTTTTTGATTTATCTTATTACGCTCATTCCAATGACCTCTCGATGATGTCTAATCAAAGCGATTTAGAGAGAAAGGAATGGGGCATCAGTCAATATCTTTTTTTCTATTGTGCTTGTTGGACATTCTTGTAATATAACTTGGCAAATACTTGCTTTGTTAGGTGCATCCTAGCAAGGTTTCTGTATGTCAAGTGTGAACAAGAATAATCATATATGTTTGTCGAGTCAAAGTCCATCGCACTAGGTACAACGCCATCCTTGTTCTTTATACCTTGATGCATCGTATCTATGTGTGTTATCAAACATAAGGTAAGTAGCCCTTTTAAAGTCCTAATTCCTGATAAGCAAATCATCCATCTCTCATCACCATCTTTAATAAAGTTGGCTTGTTGAATCCTCTTGTCATCATCTCATTTCTTCTTTTCCGCGCTAACATCATATTGGGATAGTTAATCATCATCACCAGTGCATCCATCCTGCATCCACAAATCATTAGCATACATAAACCTCATAATCATAGCATATCACATCATCCATCTCATCCATCTCACATGCATTACATGTTCATCATCATAATATAGATATGTTAGTCTAAGCATCTCATAAATCATACATTTGCATAAAACATCCATTGCATAATCATATAGGCATCATTCATCTCATCCATTTCACATGCATTGCATCGTCATTTTAAGTTGTTTAGGGTAATATAGATTGGTTATTCTAAGCATCTTAAAACCATCTCATTTGCATCATCATCATAACCTTCCATACATCCATCTTGAACCTCTTTGTCACAAGATCGACCTTGAAATCAAACTTTTCGCTCGATATCTCGAGGGGGCAATATACCAGTATACTTCTTTCCACTAGGGCATCCAAAAAAATTATTTTTAAAAAAAAATTTGACCGCGGCAAGATTATTCTTTGAACCAATGCAGCAAGTACGTTGCTTCAAAGAGGGGCAAAATGTAGACATGCAAAATTGACATCATGCATCTAAATCTAACTAATTAACATCAAATTCTTTTGTTAATCAAATAAAGCAATTTATTCAATTAAATTCCTCCTCTAATTAAATAAATCAACTTTATTTAATCCTCACATACCTCTTTGATTAAATAAATCAATTTTATTTAATCAAATCCTAACGTCCCTCTTTTAATTAAATAATCCACTTTATTTAATTAATCTCTAAAGTCATCCATTTAAATTAAATAAATTCATCTTTATTTGATTTAACACTAACATCATCCTCTTTGATTAAATAAATCAAAATATTTATTTAACTAAGTCTAAATCATTTTCTTCTCATTTTGATTTATTTTAATCCTAAAATCTAAGTCAAAAGTCAAAATCACCTAATCTTCACTTAAATTAATCAAACCATGATTAATCCTAATCCTAATCACTCCAATCCTCTAGATTTTACAACTTGTGCAAATAAATCAATTTAATTGATTTATTAAATCTTCCTTTTTCATTCAAAAGGGCATCAAGATGGAATATTCTTCAAATTTGAATTTTCCCTCCCACATGTCTTGTCCTCCAACATAGCATTAACTCCTCTTACATGTCTTCCACTTGGCATTTAAGACTCTTTCTTCTCCCTCCAACAAGCCATCTTTTGAATTCCAAATCTCCCCCTCTTTGGCACATTGATTAAAATGTGCTCAACCTTCATCCTCTCACATCTTGACAAGTGGCATCTTGTCATTGGCTCATGTTTTGTCCCACATCCTTCATGTTTTGCATTCTTCCATCCTTCATTCCTATAAATGGAGGATTCTTCTATTGATTTTGGGGACACAACTTGATACACATTCATCTTGCACTTCATCTTGATTATCATCTTGCATCTAATTCATCATCCATAGCATCTTCAAGGCATATACATTATCAAGTTTATCAAGGATTGGGAAAGGGCTACTTTCCACATCAAAGTAGCACTAATCCACTATGGGATAGGTTTGAATATACTTCACATGCTTTCAATTAGTTTCTTTGGTATTTTAGCGATTTGTTTGCATTATGTAGTATGATTCAATATTTCATAGAGATGCTAGTTTTACTTGCTTTAAACAGACTAAAAATATACTAATATGGTTCTTTGTTTGAAGTTTGTGGAAATTAGTGTCTACAATAGGAAAAATATTATTAACTCAAAAGTTAAAAAGGTAATGTAGACTTTAATTAGCAATATCAGGCACCTACAACAAAATATGGAAAAATAACATATACCACTATGAAATGCTTGGAACTAGCATTCCAATGACCATAACAAGTTGAAAAACATATACCTTGGTGAAAATTTATGCCTCGTAAAAAAAAATTGCTCCAATATACATGTAAAATAGGGCCAAGTCATTGTTTAGGGGCGACATCAGCATGCGTGGTAGTTAGATGATGCAAATCAATGAAAAATTGGCTAAGGCACTAGACCTAGTGAAGGTAGAATTAGATATTTATCAATGCCATTAGAGTAGAAAAATATATCCTAAAGTAATGGTGGAGCAATGGGGAGGTGACACCAACTCCTATGCATTTCCCACTGAGCTTTAGACCCAATCAGCTAGTGAGGACCGAGGACTTTGACTCTTGAAACTATGTGTAAAGGGAAAATTTTATGGATTAAAAAATAATTAAATTTATTAAATAAATGAGCTATCAAACCACACCTTGTGATAACTAATGATGTGACACCAATGTATGATACTCAACCAACACTACTATTGATGTAGAGGTGATCCAAGAAAAGCATAGATGGGTATGATGTTGATAGAGGACTGCATAAAATATACTAATGATATTGATGCATTTTAACAATTGTGTTAGATTCATACTATATGGATTTGTACAATACATAATATTTTCTATCAATTTATCTCAAACCCTCAAAAATGGTATTCTTTTTAACGCCAAAATATAAAGTGTCTTATATGAAAAATAGGGGTCTTGGACCTTCTAAAATTAATAGTGAGGTTTTTTTTGCTCTAAAATTTACTCAATATTAATGTTCTACATAAATCATCATATTAGAGAAGGGGTTTATAGATCTAAAGCTTTGATACTAGATAAGATTCACACAAAGAGCTAAGCACTCAAGATCACTTGTAAAATTGGAAATAACCTTCCACAATAAAGTAGCAAGAAATAGATTTCTTGATTATGAATGCAATAATAATTAAATGGTTCAATGATATAGTAATACCATAAGGTGGAATGATACATAATGTACATGAGAGGCATTTCTTATATAGGGAAAGTGGGATCCAGTAGGATAACACAAAATTATGACATGTCACAATTATATGACATGAGACACAAAAAGTAAATGAACTAAATATTCCCTATTTTAAATTAACTAAAATAGTGTGAATAGAACATATAAGGTACACTAGTTACATAATGTGCCCCATTCACAACAACAAATTGTTAGTATTTGTAGGTTTTCATCTCCCTTCTTAGTATGGGGTGATTTTATTAAAGGTGTTATTCTTTTCTTTAGTAGATTTTAATAACATTTGTGAAGTATTTGGTGTTTTTAGAACTTGTTGGGTTCCTCATCCCCTTTTTACATTCACACACACATACACACTAGTGTATGGATTGTTGTAGACCTAGGAGTAATATCATAGCATTTCAATTTATTGCTCTGTTAGACAGACTTGGGACACAAATTTTCTAATTATTCTATGTCATTGATGTCTACATGCAAAAAATTGAAAGGTAAATAGGGGCTTTTGTAGCATTCTCCAAAGTAGTCCAAATCCTTTTCTTGTCCAAGTTATATGTTTACAAGATCTCTAATCACATAAAGGTTTTCTTGTCATTCTCTTTGTCATTTTATTTTATTTAATTAATAACTTTATCTTTGCTATTGTGCTTGTATATTTATTTTGTTGTGTAGGGAAGCAAAAATCTAGCTATACAATTGAATTTTATAGTTTTCTACGACAACACCACATAAATTGGCCTACAATGTGTGAGTTAGATGAAAACACATCATGATTTCCTTGTAGATAATGAGCTCCATCTATAGGTTCCCCATTTCCTATTATTTCCATCTAAATTTAGCTTTTTAATTCTTTCTCTATTTTCTAAAATTGACATATTTCTAACCCAACTCTTTGTTTTAGCTTTGGAGATATATTATTTCATAAATTAAAACACTTAGAATATTGTATTTTATTTGTATTCTTTTTTATTTTAGAATAGCAACAAAAACCTTCTTTTTCACAACACTAGTTATATTCTAGCGTAAAACTAATTTGGGATAAATGAAAACACATTCTTAAATAAATCTCAAATTGCAATTTTATAAACATGAACTTTAGTAGTTACTCATTGAAAACAAAATGACCAAACACAACATACACAAGAGAATCAACTTACAATGCAAGTGGGATAATGATACACTTTGCATTTTTGTTATCTTTCAGTAAGTCTACCTTCACCCACCTTAGTAATGAGCTGCTAGACAAATTACAAAAACCATGTGAAGAATTTCACTTTATCCTTATAGATGAAACTTCTTTGATTGGAAGTCACTTTTTAATTTTAATTGAAAAAAGTTTATGATACATTCAATATATGCAAACCAAAGGTTTTAGAAACATAAATTTATTATTTTTTGGAGACATCTACCAAATACAACCTATCCAAGGATCTTTGATTTTTGAGTACCTTTTGATGAACAAAGAACTAGTCCCCTACAAAGTTTGGAAAAAACATAAATATTATGAGTTACAAAATACAATATACCAAATTAATGGAAATTTTATCTCTATGTTGAACAATATGTTTAAAAATGGGTTGGGACCCTAGTTTAGTTGGCTAAATATTTCTTATTGTAGGAGGTTGGTCACGACGTCTAGTCTCCCACACCCTTGTGGTACCAGAGGGCGTGTTGCGCTAGCGCCGCCGGTCACGTTAAAAAGTTTACCAGGTGCATTGCAGTTTATAAGGGGTCGTGCTACCTGATTCCTATAGTCTAAAAAAAAACAATATGTTTAAAAATACCTAAAAAATGAAGATCTTACATATCCCAACATTAGTTCCACATAGCTAGTGCCAATGGATCTAATATTCCCATATATTTATTACAAGAATAGAGATGTCAAAATGTATAATGATAAAAAAATATATAATTATTCTTACACTCCACTCTCATTATTTCTATTAATTAAGATGATGCAAATTATAACAATACAACATACCATGCTTGCACAACAACACAATTAACACAAGTTATCTTAAGCCAAAAAAGTTCATTGAAATATGTCAAAAACTATGACATACAAAATAAATTGGTGAATAGAACATATGATATCTTTAAAGTACACACAAAAAATGTTTGATATTACTATTAATTTTATCAAATTCTATGATGTATATATTTGACATCAATAAGCCAAGAAACCAACACATATGCATACACACAAGATATCACAATATTATGCACTCATATTGTGAATAACTAGTAGCAATAAGTGGAAGAGCATGATGCATAAGAGTTAGTTCCTATTTAATTGGCATGTGCATTTATGATTCACAGATCACAAGGACTAACTTTAGATGACATTTCATTTTATCCACACAAAATACACAAACATGGATTAATACACATAGCCTTATCATGTGTATGAACCATGGATGTTTTTTTTTTGTTGAATGTCCTTGCAATAGAGAATTTCAATGTTCAATAAAAAAACTATTGACCAAAATGTGTCATTTGTAAACCAATGCCAAATGGAACTTAGAAAATAAATATTACACTATAAGTTTAAAGTCACAAATTTTAATACTATTGCTCAATACATGTAGTGCAAAAGCACATATGGAAGTCATTTTGTGATGAGGTATAATGCAAGCCAATATCTTATGTCTATAGGAAACATACACTTTTAACTAGAATCTTAACATTAAGCTAAAACTCTTCCATTGTGTGTTTGATTCCAACATGTGTGGGGTTGCAACATACATTAAGAAGCAAATTCAAGTCATAGAATCTAGGAAATTCTAAAGATAAATCATGAAAATTATAATGATAAAAATGTTGCCTTTAATTACAAATATTATTTGTCAACATATACATCAAGCCAACTACAACAATAAATCATATTTGTTATTATAGATGATAAAATATCTAATATAGATTTAGATAATTTTTATAGGCAACTTTAACCTAAATATGAAATAATTAAATATGAAACCTAGAGGCCTAGAGAACTATATGGACATGCATACCATATATATCTTAATACATAATGAAAATAGTATTTCACAATCACTTAGTGACCATGTGTGGTCAAAATCAAGGATTTGTAATTCAGTTTGTTTATCTTGATATATATATATTGGTGTGACCATTACAATTAGTTTTAGATTTCATATATCTATCCTAATGCACTCTTACTAGAAGCAAACATAGCCAAAATCATTTCTATTTCAATTGATGTAATTCAATATTATATAGTTAATAATTTATTCCAAGTGTTTACAATTTATCCTTGTACATTCTACTTACTAACACAAATTTAATCTAAATTGCATTGTCTCACATGTCTCATCTTATTGACACATTTACACTTATTCATTTTCAATAACTATGAAATGTGGAGCTAAACAATTAGAAGACTATGATAGGAAGAGGTGTGGAAGAGAAAAACTAAACTAAGAATGCAAGTGCAAACTAATAGTCTACTTCTACCTCAAATTAGAGCATGAATGAAATGTAAATAAATTAATGCACTTTAAGATGTATTTCCTTCCATGAATTTTTTAAGGCTTAAAAGTGATGTGATAAAGTTGTGATGGTATGTTGAATTTCTCTTCAAATCCCTAATGTGACAACATATACGTACACATTTTTCTCTTATAAGAATGCTTGGGGACACAAAAATGAATATATAGAGTAGAGAGGAGAAGAATGGAGATCTAAGACTTATTTGAAATGGAGGAATATGATTTCATGAGAGGAGCTGAATTTGGATTTGGTAGGGAGGAGAGAATTAAATGCAGGTGGTGGGTGGATGGAGGACTAGGATTGACTTGATTAGATGGATGGTGAGTCTGATTAAAAGGTAGTTTGAATTTGAATTGAAGGTAGTTAGAGATGGGTGGCTAGGATTACTCTAGTTGACTTGATGGCTAGGATTGATTCTTAATTTCATTTTAGATTTGATGAAGTAGAATTTAAAATTGTTATTTAAGAATTAGTAATTAGAAATAGATGGCTAGGATTAAGTTGGTTAAGTGGATGACTAAGATGCAAAGTTAATTTACATTTGGATTGATTGATGGAATTTTAAATTAGAGGAAATGAGGATGTTGATTTTTGGATTTGATGGAGGAGAATATGTATTTTTAATTTCTAAATGATAAAAAGGATGAAGGACATTAGCTTAGTTGATTTATTTAATTAACTAACATTAGGATAAAGGTCAATAAAATATAATTCATTTACTTAGTTGATGGGAACAAGATTTAATTAGTGTTGGGATGATTGTGGATTAGTTAAAATGCAAGTTTAAATTTTATGTGTCTACAAGAGACAAGTATCCAATCACCTTATAATGTATATAAACTTGTAACACTTGACAAACACTGATTTCTAGTTGGAAATGATTTGTAGATAAAAGTCAACAAATTATGCATTTCAATTGAAGATCTTATTAGTCTTAGAATACATGTGATTTTCTATTTAAAGATGTTATCATTGTTTATGAAGTGGCCTTTGATAAGACACACAACACTAAATAGATATTCATACTTATTTAACTAATGATAGAGGAGAGATACCTATTATAGTTCTTTTGAATTTTTTAAAGTTCACAAGTAGAATACTTAAATAATGTATGGAGCATGCATTCAAAGCTTTGACATTATACCTAAAACTAGATATGATCAACGAGATTGTGATTGCATTCTACTAGTGAATAGTCAACTACTACACAAATCATACTAAGAATTTTCTCATTGTATAATTTCATCCCAAATACAACAATAAGACACTTGTTGAAACATACATAAACATACACAATTGGGAGTGTTGCTACTATTATCACGTGTAATAAAAATTGACTATCTATGTAATTTACAAATCAAGGACAACCCAACAAAGTATGACAACACAATAGTAAGCACACCCTTCCTAGACATCCATTTTAGTTTTTTCCACCCATTTGAAAAGTTATCCTTAAGATAATATCTCTTAATTATATGATTTTGAATTACAATTGCAAATATATTATTCATTGGCTTCTCCATTTGATTCAATTCAACAACTTCAAGTCAAAGAACATCTACCTTTACCATTCAAATACATAGTAAAGAAAAAACTAGCACACTTTAGAACGCTTAATATAGCTAAATCTACATTCATTATATAGCTCAATAACAAAATAACATTAGATAACTTGCAACCATTGCTCAACTCATCATCTAAGATAAACTCCCATTCATTTCTCAACTCACTATCTAAATTTGTTTTGATGTTCAATTAAATGCATATATTACAAATAAATTACAACCAATAAAAGTACCTACTAAATGTGTGAAGGTACATGACAACATCATTGTGCTAAATGCATACACAAATCCATTCATGCTTGTTTGTGCAACACACTGTTACATAATTAAATCTTTTGGAAAATAATATGATACAACCATGCATTGTACTAATTATTATCAATTATATGCACATATGTACACCCATCATTTCTATTGTATTTTAGAAACTATAATCAAAAGGACCTTGTAATATATTTTTTTGACCATCCTCTCAAACAATAGCTACTAACACTTGTAGAAACAAACAACAAGAAATATTAAAAGAAAATACTTGTGTATATGCTAAACAATTTTCAAGTGCAAGGTGGTTTCACTTTAGATAGCAACATCATCTTGCAT
The DNA here is from genome assembly GCA_007258455.2 of Sequoia sempervirens. Taxonomy (NCBI): domain Eukaryota; kingdom Viridiplantae; phylum Streptophyta; class Pinopsida; order Cupressales; family Cupressaceae; genus Sequoia; species Sequoia sempervirens. Next base: position 69,586,308 of record VDFB02000017.1, read on the forward strand.
ATTTACTAATCTAGCTACTTATTGAAAGCAATGTTGTAAATCAATGTACGCTTATCATATTTAGTATCTACAAACAATATCTATTGGTGTATATATACCTTTCTCTTTTTTTTTTTGTTGATACAAGTATATATATTAAGTATATTATATACCTCTTTTGAATGAAAAATATTATTTTGGTATTCTAAACAATGTAGAGTTCTAGTATTTAATATTTTTTGTCTCCATCTTTATGATGGTAAGCATTTTTTGAATACCCAAAAGCTTATGATACTAAAGAGGGCTATGTCTTTCCTTTTGCTACTAAATGTGGTGTATTTTATGTTTCTCTTGAAGTTCCTGATGCTTTGGCTACTAAAGTATGACGTGTTTTCCCTTTCTATTGGAGTGTTGGCTATCTTTTGGGTTCTACAGTTAGTGTCTTCTATTGAGGTGAAGATTGCTCCTATTGAGGTGGATTCCTCTCCTATTTAGGTGGAGGTGGGTGTTGTGGATGTGGTAGGAAGCTCTCTTTTTTGGTATCCTCTTTTGTTGTTCCTATTAAGGTGGAGTTCAAGGTTGCTGAAGATTTTTGGCTCTAGTGGTAAGGTCGTTCATGTCATCCTCTCCAATAGAGGAGGCTCTCTCCTTTAAAGGTGGAGTTGGAGTTGGTTTGTCGGGCTGGATGGTGTTTGAAGGGGTTCTTGCTACCCTATATCGTGCGATCTTCTTTGGAGATCCAATTTGGGCGATATGGATGTTCTACATCGTGAAGGTCCATGTTTTGTCTTAGCTCAGTGTTGTCTATTTTGAGCGGATGGTTTGCTGTGACCTGACTATTGTAGGCTATGTTGTTGCCTGACTAACTCAAGTGGTTTCTATTAGTAGTTAGGGTTCAAGGTCCTTGTAAAAACCTGGTTATAGAGGGTTTAAGGTTCCCTTCAAAACCTATTCTTTACAACATGAGTAGTCTAGTCTATCTTTTGGTAGTTGCTGTTGTTAAGTAGCTGATTGTCCGAGTTTTATCTGTTTGCAACGTTCTTTTGATAGGGTTTCAAGTCCCTTCAAGACTTGTTTTTACCCATTAATCAATACATTTTACATATTTATCTAAGAAACAAGTCTATTGTCATTTACTAGAAATAAATTATATTAAGTGTACATATAATTTTCTTTTTTCTTTTCATTAACATTAATTTATATATTTAATAAAATTATAAACATCTTTTAAATACAATATAATATTTGTATACATTCAAATTATAACTCAAATATACTAACACTTAAATTAACAAGAAAATAAATTCTACATATTTTACAACACATATTAATACAACTTAACAAAATAAATTAATTTATAAGTATTATAATAACATGGACTAACCATTGCACAACCCTTATTACGAAAGTGCAAGTCAACATATAAAATGGCATTGCAAGTCTGGAGAAGGGTCAGGTACCTACTTTAAAGAAAAGTTACTTACAATACAAATTATTCTGCCTCCATAATTTTGTATGCCCTATGTCCTCACAAATACCATACTTGATTGTTCTTGTCTCATCTCTCGTTTCAGAAGACTACCTTTCTCTCCTCTCAAGATATCCACGTCCATTTATCGACGCTCTCCACCAAAAGTCACAATCGTCTTTCATAGTCACCTGCTGCCCTTTTCATATACCCTGTAAGGAGTTCTCAAAAAGCTTTTAGGGAGCAAACTGAAAACAATGCCGACAGGAAGTACATTACCCATCTTGGCAAGCATCGACGCTTACTTGATAATGAAGGATGCCAAGATTCTGAAGGGAGACCCACAGGCCCAGTTTACTGCGCAAGGAAGACACTCAAAGGTAAAGTTGTATGCACATGAGTATATAACTGTGCACGCATATTGATGTGGACATCCACTGGTAGTGCAGCTTACGGAGATCTTTGTATATTTACCCACAACGGGCTTTACAGGAAGAAACCAAACTTCAGTTGTTGTATCTCATGCTCTTGGATCCGTCTCAAAGAAACCATAGATTTTGGGCTGTTGTGGGTGGCATTCTACTGCCTTCAAACAGTCATACTCGCATAGAACGAGTTAAATTTGCCTGGTGACGCATTAGAAGAGACCAATCTGAAAGAATATTGAACGTGGGTTAGTAGATAGGTCCATTCCATGTATGATTTATGCAATTATGGAGAACTAGAAGAGCCATCATAATATAATAATAGTATTTGGGTACCAACATATATAAGGACTATTGAGAGAAATGAATCAGATAGCTTTTAATGTTCCTTAGGTCATGTTGTTCTGTAGGGCCAATGCAGGTGTATTTACTTGTTTAGATAGAATATTGTTTATATTTGTATACAATTTTAAAAGGAATTCTTCGTGTTTCGCTTGATTTTCTTGATTTAGTATTTTGTGTACTAAGTAACGATTTCCGATGTCTGTTACACCTTACAGGTAATTTTACTGCCAGGTGTCTTCGGATGGGTTCATCTGCGATTTTATTTTTTTAATTGGGTGTTGGCGCTTGAGTTTGAGCACATTCATTGAGTCTTCAATTGGGGGTAAATTGTACTTTCTGGGTTTTAAGTCTGTAAAAATGGTAGATAAGGTAAGTACATTTATGGGTGGAAGAGTTCATGGTTTGTATGTTGTAAAGAATGTGGCAATCAGAGATGGCATTTTCCCTGGTGCTAGATACACTAAGTTACAGAGAGATACAATGGGATTGTCTATTAAAAAACAGAGGATTTGGTCTTTGTGGAAAGCACAAACTCGGTATAGGGTGCAGATTACTGCTAGTTCTGCTAACCAAGAAGACCTTAAAGACAGACCAAATAATGAAGATGGATCCTACTTGGGTGCGTGGAAGAGTAAAATGGAAATTCAGAATTCTATTCCTTCAGCCCCAGAACCCGTTGGAGATAATGGCAATGAAATTGAAGATCCAGAAGCATTAGAGAGAAAAAACAAGCACTTTGAGAAAATACTGCAAGTTCCTGCTGAGGAAAGGGACCGTGCCCAGAGAATTCAGGTGATTGATAGGGCAGCTGCAGCTATTGCAGCAGCTAAAGCTCTGATAGCAGAAAACCCTCGTTCAGGACCTTCCAGTCCCATTATCCCTTCCTCTTCAGAGTTTTCTCCAGATGCTGTTGAAGGCTTGTTGTCGGAAAAAGCAAATGGCGTTGCAGGTCTGGAAGAAGGTAATCACTATTTAGGCCGTAAATGGAAGCTAATGGAGCTTTGTCCTATCTTTCTTTGTTTTGTCCAATTTATATTTTGAAAACATTTATGTCAACTACGAAAACCATCTTAGGATGACATTACTAGCTAGCCATTAAGATATGGACAAGTCGGTGGGACCGGTAAATATGAAATCAGGTGGTTGAATTTCTGAGAACCAAATACTGCTCCTTAGATAAATTTAGGTTCAAGCATGCACTTGTGCTGGTTTATTTGTTCCTCTGTCTGTATTCTGGGAATTAACTCGAGCAATTTAAAATTTTAAACCATCTCTAGCTCTACTTCTAGAATTTCTGTCATTTCTTAAAATACCCTTCATGATATATAAGAATACCGAAATTACTCTTATACTACTTTTATGTACAAGAAAGTACATTATCTGGTTCAATCTTAAGGTAAAATAATCTCAACTATAATGAATACACTATATTCAAGATGCTGTTTATCTAGCAGCTGGTGCTCATGATTATCGATAAATAGGAAGATAAGTCCTATTTTCGGTACAAGCCTTAGCGGTGAAAAATGTTTCTTTGCATTTCCTTGAACTGTCCCAATCTAGGCCATTTTGTCGGATGTACAAATTCTGGTCCATTGCTGGCTGGGTTATTTGTTACTTATGAGTTATGACAATGGAGTAATTGGAAGATTACTGATTTTAGGAGCTTATTGTTTTCTTTTTTTCTTCTCAAGATTTGAATTTTCTATAATTTATTGTGTGAATTTATCAAGTTATCAACATATCTTTATTTCTTTTCCGACATGTTGCATATTTTCACTGCTTTTTGGGTAGTAACATCTATATGTAGCACAAGCACACTAAAAATAAGTAAACTGATAGAGATGAATATAAAAAAAGAGAGAAATCTCATTATCTGCCAAAGTCTCTATATTTGGTGGAACCTACCATCTCCTTGCATCCAAGGCAATTAGGTTTCTCCGGAAAGATACATAAGTTTTTTGAAATTTGATAAAAGGAAATCTGGTCTTTTCTTTCCACAACATTCAAAAGAAACTGAGATGACCATTATTATAATTGCCACATTTTCTGCAAATTTCTCAAATTTATCAAGTTGTACCTCAGTTTCAGCTTTAATCATTTTAAAGAAGTTCAAAGGTATGCTTGGATAACTAAATGTAATATGGTCTCTATTTGTCTATCACATTTTTCAGTTTTTAGTTTTTAGCTTACCTTTTCCTTAAGGTTCGGAATTCGCAAAACATACATACTTATTGATGAAATCTCATTCCCATACTTGAGAATAGACTGATGAACAGCACATGACACCTTTGAGTACCATTTTTTGATTTTCCAATCTTGAAGTGTGTGTGATTTTGTTAATGCCCTTGAGAAGCCCTGTAAATCAGATTGCTTTTGGGTGTAAATTTTCTCAAGGAAAATATAACAGATTTTTATGATTGTGACATGCTATATGCATATGCCAATATTTTTCATGTACTTCATATTTTGACCAGAAAGGAAGACTCCAGGTTTTACATCATCTTTACCTACATCAGAAATTCACAGCAATACACCTGGTCCAAATTTTTGGTCTTGGGCTCCACCCTCTGTTAAGGAGGGAGAAAATATACCATCTCTGTCTTTACAACCAGAAGAATCTTCAAATTCACACGAAAAGTCTGTTGCAGAAGTCCTTGAGAGAGAAAAATCTTTGGCAGCTTTGAATATACCTTTTGAGAGTACAGTACATGCAGAAACTACAAAAACTCCAGAGCCACCTTTGGTTTTCCAAAACAGGGCAGTGCCTTCTCTTCCACCTCGTCAGTCACTTATGGAAATTGCAGATGTTGGCACTTCTGATCTCTCCACTGAAGCAACTAGTACTGGAAAAGAAGGCATTTCTGAGATGACATTTGGTTCAAACATTCCACAACATGCATCTGAAATAGCTTCAATTTTGGATAAAGATCATGACAAGTCTACAAATGCAACAAATGGCATTAATCCTGATGGATCAAGGTGGTGGAAAGAGACAGGTGTAGAACACCGGACAAATGGGGTAATCTGCAGCTGGACTGTGACAAGGGGAGTGAGTGCTAATGGAGAAACAGAGTGGGAAGAGAAGTTCTGGGAGGCCTGTGATGATTTTGATTATAAGGAGCTTGGTTCTGAGAAATCAGGTCGAGATGCTGCTGGCAATGTCTGGCGTGAATTTTGGAAAGAAGCAATGTGGCAGGTTAGCTGTGCTAAACTCTAATTCCTTTCCGTCTTAGATTATATTTCATTGTCTCTTAGTTAACAACTTAATGGACATAAATCACATTGGGTTCCTTTGATTATGAAGAAAGGAATTCATATTTGCTTTTCATGTCGATGATTTTGATTAAGAAGATTGTCTGGGACAGATGTGCCTTTCACTTGGATTATTATGACTAATCCGATTGGCCTGGAAAGCCATGTTGTGGACTTCCTTGCTTTTGATGCTGAAAAGTCCTGCCAACCCAGTGAATGATTGAATGAAGATTTTTTTTTTTTTTGAAATTGGTTTATTATAGTCTCTCAACCTCTTCTTATTGGATTGGGTCAGCCCCCAATTTGGACCATTGTAACAAAACTTGTTGGAAGCCTGGAGAGTGTAGTGAGCTGCCCATTTTCCATTGCCCGGTGAGTTCATTCCAGAATTGCAATTCTTGCAGACTCTCTGGATTTCTATAGACTCATGGATCCCTATAGGGAAACTCATCTGCTCCAATACATTAAAGAAACCATAGTTACTAGGGGACTCGCACCTTGACCCCTAGTAACTGTCTCCCATATTGTAAATGTGTCCATGTCTCAGAAATTCATATGGAGAAGTCTTCAGACATGAGGAGACTTAAAATGAATTTAGTTGCATCTCTATACATCTCCTAAAAGCATCCCTTGAAAATTGGAAAACTTCCTATAGAGATTTCTCAGAGATATTATATAAATTACACTGGGTTTTTCTCAGAGTGCTGAGAAGTGGTTGCAAAAAGCTAAAAGAACCAAACAATTGCACTAATAGACTTGTATATTCTATTTTTTTACATAAAAATTTAGAAGTTTTTTTGTTAGTAGAAAATTTCCTTATAAAATCCCAAAGAGGTAAGAGTATGAATAGAAGCAATAATAATTTAATAATGGCATTCTCCTCCTAATCAGTTGGCCATCTCTAGGAGATTATGGTTTGAAATATTTTTTTAGATCATGATGAAAATTATCAAATATTAATATAATTAAGCTTTGCTTTTATTGACATCTATTTCAATACTTTACAATGTTATTTTAATATTTTTTCGGAGCATTTTAGTATTTTACATTCTTTAAAGTTGCATATCCATTAAATGATTACTTTTTTCTAAATTTTTTGTACATAATTTTTGTCATCTCCCACTATCTATCTCCAACACTTTTTGAAAAAGGTGTACTGGTACCTGTCCCTGTCTGCTGTACCAGTACCAATCCCTATTTCCTGGTAACTATGAAATTCAACAAAACAGAGAACAAAACAAGTAACCCTAAAATGACCTCCAACCTGACCTAAAACACATGTGACATATAAACACACAAGCGATTTTGGAGCAGCAACACAAAAAAATAGCCAAGTGCAGTCAGTGGATTTGGAGCAGCCCATGGTGCATTTGAAACAGCGTTACAGCATACAAGAGGCATGCCTTTCTTTTCCTTTCCTTAATCTAGAATTCCATTTTATTTTTTTTTTCCTCTTTCAAATTTCCATTATCGAACAAGATAAATAAAGAGGGAAAAATGAAGAGAACTTATTCTCCTCTTCTTTTTTCCCTCTTTTTTTCTTGTTCCATAAACCATTCTTTTTCCCATCTCTTTAAAAGAAAAATCCACAAGTGTGGGACAAATTCCTTTATTTTCCCCTCTTGCAGGGTACTTGCAAATTTTGATTATGTCAATGCTAATAAGAAATGACCTTCCTTGTAAACATACTAACCCGTGTGCAAGAAAGGGGAATTCCACTTGACCTCTGTGAGGAGTGAGTCCTCAGGCTTTGCAGCCAAGTTCTAGGCATCATAAAGTTTCCCATATTCCAGATCAGTTGCTTGGAGACTGGGTGACAATATGGCCATATTAATTGAAAGATAATTAGTGTTAAAGATTTTTGGATAAACTGTGTGCAATTTTTTACATCAATGTTTTGGATCATATTCTATGATCCATCATCAGGATGAGAAGCAGATAGAGAGAAATGAAAAAATGAGTTAGCAGAATTGGATAGAAATAGGAGATGGTTTGGGAGGGTTGGAAGACACAAAACCCAAAAAATTGTTTGGAGGAAGCAAGATTCAAGTGATTTGAAAGAAGAGTAAGGAGTGAGCAAAATTGGGAGGAAAACCTTAGACATAATAATTGCAAAGTTAATAATTTTTAATTTAAAAGACATTGCTTATTATCTGAAAATAGGCTATTGCTATGGTATGAAAAACATATATCTATTTATTAATTTATTAAATAGAATACTATTATATTATCATTTATATAATAGAACCATATGAAGATGAATATTAAACAAATTATATAATAGACTATAAAAAGTCACAGTCTGTCATATACTATATAATAGAAAGTATTAAAGAGGAATAATATTATATAATGGACATTATAATAACAAGGTCTATTAGGTGTTATAACATACTACTTAACTTTATCTAATAGACCTTGTTATTTTAATGTCCATTATATAATATTATTTCTCTTTAATACTTTTTATTATATAGTATATGATAGACTGACTTTTCATAGTCTATTATAAAATTTGTTTAATATTCATCTCATTTGGTTCTGTTATATAAACCATAATATAAGAGTATTCTTTTTAATAAATTAATAATATAGATATATATTTTTCATACCATAGCAATAGCCTATTTTTCAGATAATAAGCTGTCTTTTAAATTAAAAATTATTAACTTTGCAGTTATTATGTCTATGGTTTTCCTCACCCCTTTCTCTTCTTTCAAATCACTTGAATCTTGCTTCCTCCAAACGATTTTTTGCGTTTTGTGTCTTCCAACCCTCCCAACCTCTCTCATATTTCTATCCAAGTCTGCTAACTCATTTTTCATTCCTCTCTTTATCTGCTTATCATCCTGATGATGGATCATTGAGTATGATCCAAAATGTTGATATAAAAAATTGCACACAGTTTATCCAAAAATCTTTAGTACTAATTATCATGGACTGTGGAAACAGAATGTTATTAATTTAAAGATAACTAAATAGCTCAACTTGAATGAGTTGGCTTCTTTAAAGGCATCACAAAGGTTGACAGAGCTTTTAATACCTATTACTGGTGAGACAATTTTGACCCATGTTTAAGAAGGATCTGCCAAGGGGATTCCCTTTATAACGTTCATTACTTTCAGTGCCTTACTATGGCTGCTCCTTGCAGTCTAATGCCACAAACGGTGAGCATAGTATATAAGTCCGTAGAAACCAAGCATAATCCTTTGGCCATATCTATATGGCAAACATAGTGAAAACAAAAGGAGTATAATTGCACATTGCATGATGAAAAAGAATACAGATGAAGTGGAGAGACGAGCTTATATGCAATGATGATAATTTGCAGTCTCAACCTATATATTTATACTTGACTACAGAGAAAAAATATTTTAGGTGACATGACAAAACCGGCTAACGAAAGCAACATGAGCCCACAAGTCCCCATATCTGCCCTACTATTTATTTTGGGAAGCATGACATTGGGGACTTTGACATCACGCCTAATATTCCTCCCAGAATGATAACTTCCTTAAGACCCTGCATATCTCTGAACTTCACAAACATGACACACTCAGAGGTGTTTGTGAAGGACACTTAGGCTTCAGTCCTGCAGAACTCCAGCTAAACCTTGCTGAGTTGAACCCCTCATGTAGTGATGGGGGACCTCAATATGCTTGGTCCACACATGAATATTAAATTCTTTGCCAATTAAATAGTACTACAGTCATCACATCACAATGATGTAGCTTTCTGACAAGGAAGACCTATTAATCACAAAAAAGGAAGATCTGATCCAATGAGAACTTTCCTCAACTGGATTGCTTGGAGCTGTGCTGTTATGACACCTCTTTACTCAACTCTGGTCTATGGTAATGCAATTTTAGATATCACTTATTCCAATGAGGGATACAAATCCCAAAGTAGACTTACGATCAACAGCATTAGCAGCCAAGTTAGCATCTGTAAATCCATCCAAATAGACATTGTTAATAGATTCATGGAAAAGAATTAACATGTTTATTATTGTTTGACGGATACTAATAGACAAGGAATGTCGGTTATTACAAATGAGTGTTAAATTAAAAAACAACCAAGCAGTTTGATTAAACAATAATAATGTATCATTATTATTGTTTAATATTATATCCCTATGATGTAATATTATTTATTCTAACAACTCCCCTCACCACACCACCATTCCCCTCATATTACATCATTTTCTCAAGTACATGTCAAGAAGCATTGAAAAGCTTTGAACTTCACTGCTGCAAGTGATTTGGTAAAAGTGTTAGCACATTGCCTTTGAGTCGAACAATATTGGAATCGAATATTATGTTGTTGAACATGTTCTTAAATATAGTGGCATTGAACCTCAATGTGTTTTATGCGCTCATGAAACACTTGATTACGAACAAGTTTCAACGCACATTTACTGTTGTAGAACAAAATTGTAAGTTGTATTAGGTATGCCCATTCTTGTCAAAATGTGATGTAACCATATTGCTTCCAAACAGATCCACTTGCAGCACAACATTTTGCGTTTGTGGAAAAGTGAGTGACAGTAGTTTGCATCTTACTCCTTGTGATATTGGACTAGATCCCAAAAAGAGTAAAAATCCAGAAGTGGATTCTTTGTCATCCAAGTATCTTGGATAGTCCACATTTGTGTATTTGATCAAGTCAAACTTATCATTTTTCTTATATTCTAGGCCATCTTCCACTATACCACAAACATATCTCAATACTCACTTCATTGCTTTCTATTGGGATGCTTTTGGTTCTTGCTTAAACTTTGAAAGATAATTGACAACATAGTTGATATCTGACCAATGTAGGTCAAATAAACCAGATTTCTAATCAATTGGTGATAAAGAGTTACATTCACATGTGGTGATAGATCATTCCTTGATACTTGCAAGCCTATGTCCATTGGTATTGATATTGGCTTGCAATTTATGATTTCAAATTTCTGGAGTAGTGTCTTGGCTTACAAACATATGATTTTTTCACCATACTTTCAATTCAAGACAATACAATGCAAAAGCCCAAGATCTATCATGTTGAACAACTATTTGGGATCATTCTTTGTTGCTTTAGTCATTCTTTGAGAATCGCCGATGATGACCAGATCATTGACATAAACAATTGAAATCACAATCTCCCATCTTGCTCTTTGAGGTAGAGAATGGGACCATATGGATTCTTCATGAGTCCATGACATAGGGGATGCTCATCGATCTTGATTTACCAAGCTTAGGGAGATCGTTTTAGACCATAGATAATTTTCACAAGCCTACACATTTTTTCTTCTTGGCTAGGTACAATTTATCCCTTTGGGTGAGTCATATAAACCTCTTCCTTGAGATCTACTTTCAGGATAACACTCGTAACACCACCTATTAAACTTGCCAATCAAACTAAGATGAAATTGCTAAAACCATCCAAATGGTCTTGATCTTTGTCATGGGAACAAATGTTTCTTCACAGTTGATGTCTTCCTTTTGTGCATAACCCTTAGCCACAAGTTAGGCCTTATACTACCCATTTTCATCCAATAACTTTCTTCCTTGGTGAAGGATCAACAAATTCCCAAGTGTTATTTTTAATCAATGCATGGTATTTCACATTCAAGGTTTTAGGGCTTTTGTCGAAATTAAGAAATTGTTTTATGTTGGGTCTAGGATGTATTTTTCCCATGTTCGCCTTCGGTATTGTTTCGAAATCTCTGTAGATCGGTTTCACACTTTCACATGCTTGTATGTCTCTCGGGAGGGATTCTTATGTTCTTTTAGTTTCCATGATCTTTTGGATGTTGGAGTTTCAGAGTTTTGGGGTGGTCCATGTTCTTGTACCTAGTACTGATGTTGAGGAATGTTCGACATACTTGTGTTTGCCTTGTGTGTATCGGAGTTTCGGGGTTTCAGGATATTTCATACTCCCGTCCCATGGTATCGGTTGCTAAAAAGGTCCGATGTATGATATTGGGCTTGATAAAGACCAAAGGAAATGATATTTGTTTTATGTCGAGGTCTGATACAAAGAATTGCATTATTCTTGTCAGACTATTGGGGTGGTAGATCCTCTCTTCCTGGTTCGACATATTTGAAGGATGTTGCTTAATGTTATTTATTGGGGTGTTGGGGCTATGCATGACTTTGTCCCAAGTGCTGATTAGTAATGTCTATCGAAGGTCTGGAAATAATAATGCCTTCATCCTATGACAAAGATGCAAAGGTATAAATTAAGGCTCGATTCTTTCAAGAGGAGGCATCGGATAAAACCAAAAGTGAAGCCTGCTAATATGAAAGAGGGTATTTTAAATGCAGTTGAGTGTCAAATGTAATAGCGTGACCCCTGTCCACCTACCCTATTGAATTGCCATGAATGTAGGGGTACTCTCCTAGCTACCCCATTGAATCCAACTCTATCTGGTGCATCCAATTTGGAGGATTTTGGGTGCAGGCTATTGTTAACAATTGATTTGCTGTGTGCTACAATGTTGCAATTAGGGTTGATGCCCTGTAATTGTTAAAGAGCAATTTTTGATCATTTAAATAGGGAGGTTGGTTCTTCTGTGATGGTTCTAGACTTTGCAAGTGTAGGCATTTTCTAGGGCTACAATTATGCTATGTCCAACTGCAGAAAGGGGGTGAGGCTTTCAAACATCCGAAGGACATATTGTATTGGGCTTTATGTAGAGAATGTCTCCAAAGCTATTTGTATATCTTTAGGGGAATGATAACTTCCTATTATGGTTCTCTCTTGTCATAGTTACTAACATGAATATATTGAGCATTTGATAATGTGAACATTTTAAAATATTACAAACATTGTAATAATCATTTGTTCTCTTCATGTGGAATTATGTAGTTCATTTTTGGATTATTAATTATGCTTTGTGTATAATTCCTATAATGTAATGGAATATATGCCTAGATCAGTCCTTTGATGTTTCCATTCATTATTTTCCTTCCTGCTGTTTGTGACTTTGTAGTCCAATTGGATACGCATTGGTCTTGGATCCATTTGACCAAATTCACATCTTTAAAACAAATCAAAACCATTAATCAATAGTTTAGGAATAAGCTTAGTATTGTGCATTCATGATCTTGTATTTTAACTAGGGAATCAATCTTGAGGGAGCCTTAAATGAATTTATTTCAAGTGAGTCATGCTTGCACAACCAAATCAGCTATATAGAGATGTTAAGATAGCTAGTTGCTCTTAGCTTGGTGATAGTATTTGGAGTGGATCAATAAAATGGGTTTAGCTATCATGATTTTGGTTGTCCATTTTGTTTATCAAACCTTTGGGAACAACCTCTCAAGTTTAAGCTAAGCTCAAAGAGTAGGAGAGAAAGCCACTGTCATAGAGTTGACCTTTAACCCTCCATAGTTTGTGGATGAGCAGGTTTTATTTTTTATAATGACAACCTTGGCCTTGAATTTTACAAAGCCCTTTGGGATTGTGTTGGGCACGATTTACATAAAGTCTATCTTGAAGCCTTTCATTCTAAATCCCTTGGCAACATAATTAATAGAGGGAATATTAAATTCATACCTAAAGCTGGTGATACCGAGGATATCTGCAACTGGCGACCTATCATGCTCCTCAATGTTTCATACAAAATTATTGCAAAAGCCCTTGCTTTGAAAATCCACCATCTTCTGCCTCAGATTGTGCGCTCGGAACAAACTGGTTTTATTAAATCCAGATTTATTCTGGATAATATCATTGCCATGTGGGAAGGAATGGAATGGGCCAGGCACTCTAACCAAAAAGCCATTTCCTCAAAATAGACTTTGCTAAAGCCTATGACCGCATTGAATGGCCTTTTATTCTCGCCATGCTAGATGCCTTAGGGTTGGGGCCTAATTTCAGTTAGGCTGTCCAAATGCTTTTCTCAGACGCCTCTGCTTGCATCACCATTAATGGCCGCTAGTCCCTTGCCTTTGGCTTGTTCCGCTCCATCAAGCAGGGTTGCCCACTTGCCCCCTCTCTCTAGGTGCTTGCTGCTGAAGGGTTTGGTTATTTACTTGCTAATGTGGTTTCCTAGCAACGAGTTAGAGACATTTCTTTACCCAACTCACAGGCTCAACTTGTTAATGGCCATTTTGTTGATGACTCTTTCCTCACTCTTTTCAAGGACAAACACAACATTAAGGCGGCTTTGGAGTGCCTTGATATTTTTTTCCTTGCTTTTGGCTCCGCCATTCAATGGCATAAAACCTTATGCTATATATAGTCTATTTTGCCCACTCCCCAATGGTTTCAACAGTACGGCTGGAAGTGGATTGGGCCAAGGGAAATCTTTCGATTTTTGGGAATTCCCTTTGCCTTCTAGGCTTCCCCAACAGATTTGTGGCTAGCTGTTCTCTCCAGGATTGAGCAAAAGCTGGCCTATTGGATTACCAAGCCTCTCTCTCTGGTTGGAAAATTTCAGGTCTGTTCTAAAATTTTGGCTGCTACGCACGTCTATTATTTTTCTTGTTGGGCTCCTTCGAAAGCCGCTTACGCTAAGCTTGAAAAACTGCTGCATGACTTTCTTTGGGCCTCTTCCAAGACCCATCGAGAGTTTCACCACGTAGCTTGGGAATTTTGCTGTCTGCCCAGAGATTTTGTAGGGCTTGGCCTGCTCTCCACTCAACGACAAGGGATTGCCTTGTGTGTGAAATGGATAATCAAAGCTCTTACTGGTGATGAAGCCTGGAAAATTCTCCTAAGGCACTGCATTCAATCTGACTTTCTTGTTCACAGACTAGCCTGGAAGGGGATTGGCTTTCAAACCCTTCTGGTTATGAAGGAACCAGTCCAGATTGTGGGAACTTTCGTGGCCAAAAGCATTTGGAGAGCTTGGGAAGTGGTTTCCATGATGGGCTTTTGCTCAATCAACAAAATGTGTGGTGGTTACCCCGCTTTGCCAATAATGATCAGCCGTTGGCCAAATCACCTTGGCTTAAGGCTTTAAAATTTCACAAGAAAGGTATCCAGACCTTACAACATGTGTTTTACAGACCCACGATGCGTATTATGCCGTGGGAAGATTTTTGTGTTAATTACAGACTTCAAAACTAGGACCGTGATACTTATGATGGTCTGGTGAATGCTATTCCAACAGATATGCTTCATAAGGTGGGAATTTGTGGTACCAAGCCTTGGTGGAAGGACTGGAAGTGGTACCCAGACACCCCTTTCAAAAACTTACAAGCCTAGGCTTGGTTATTTGTGGCTTTCGCCGCACTTTCCTATGATTGAAAGTCTGAACCAGCAGTGGCATCTTCAGTCCTCTGTGTCTGTCTGGCGAAAACGATTCTCCGCCACTTGGTCTGCAAGTATTGAGCCTAAGCTTGCCGACTTTGCTTGGTGCATTCTTTTCCAAGGCTTACTAATGGGGTCTTGGCTTGTTCACTTGAGGGTCTAGGACCCTCATTGCCTGTTTTGTGGGCAAGCAAAGTCTTTTAAGCATCTCTTCTGGTTTTGTACCAGAGCCCAACAGTTTTGGAATTGGATTCATGACTTCTTTCGGCCTTTCTGGTCGGACCCGTTCTCTTGGCACATAGTTCTGTTGGGTGATTTGCCCAGGCTTCCCGCTAAGTATACCCAGCTTTGGCACACTTTCAGGGTGGAAATCCTCTTTAGTATCTGGAAAGATAAGAATTCCTGCATATTTGCTTACAGCCAAATGGATAAAAATGTTTCTTTGTATTCTAAAGCTATTATTTGCTCTAATGTGCTTTTGCATATTGAAGTTCAAGCTAATAGAGTTGCACTTGAGGTGTCTCACCTCCAATTGCTTTTGGACCATTGGGGCAATGCCCCATGTACTGTGGCTCGGGTGCCCTCTTCGCCCACCTCCTCCCGCGACCGGTCGCCCTCACAGGGCCAGCGGCGGTGAAGTGGTTTTGCTCCCTCTTCGTCATGGCTCCCGCCCTCCTTTGCGGGCTAACCTGGGGTGGCCCTCTGGAGGCGTGGCGAGGAGCGGCGGTGGCTCTGATAATGCTCCTAGTAGTGGCTTTGGTTGGCCGGACATTGGTAAATGCTTCTCGCATCTGGCACTGGCAATTTCGCCTCGGCGCGAGGAAAAAGAAGAAGATAAAGAGAAAGAAGATGACGATGGTTGGGGTCCTCTTGATGTCACTCCAGACCCGCTGATGTATGGGGTAAATAAATGGATAACATAGACCCTCCTGACTTTGCTGGCATTGCTTTGGCCACTTAATGGCCTTTTCATTTTATATGTTTGTAATGTTTATGGATTTCTGGGCTAGGCCCAAGTGACTTTGATTTTTGGTTTTTTGGGCTCGACCCATGTGACTCTCGGGGTGTGCTTTCTTACCACCCACCCTTTTTTTTGTGAATATGTAACTTTATCTTTATTATTAATATAGAGAGCTGCCTATTCATGAAAAAAATAAAATAAAATCGAGGGCCCAAGAGTTATTGAAAAATATATAAATATAATATATTTTATTTAAATATTAGTTTTTATTTATTAATATAACTATATAAATAAAATTACATATTTATATGGCATAAAATATATTATATTTATATTATAAATAAATAAAACATAATGTAAACAAAGAATATTAAAAATATATAATAAAATAAATAATATTAAGAACATATACAAAATGATAAAAACTGTGGGTGAGGGATTCCCTGTAGGAGCCGTCAATGTTGAAGTGGAAGAGGAAGTGAGAGAAGACGGTGGAGCAGACAAAAAAGAGAGATCTGCACCGTGCCCATTCCCTCCGCTTTGTGCACTCGCCAATGCTTAATGTAGGCCCATGCGGGATACACAGGCAAAAGAAATGGAAAAAAGCGCGAAAAAACCCTAAAAGTGTTTTTTTTTTTATAAATATTTTAATAAAAAGAATGTGTTTTATGCTATGAATATTCGATGAACTTTAATGATATTTTGGAAATGTTTTGATGTTCACCGAATTTCGAACTTCATGGCCGAAAGTCGTCAAGTCCTATGACTAAGGGTGGCATACTCAAAAAGAAGGGGGCAGTGCTTTTAAGACGGCTGGAACAAGAGAAGCATTTGAGTTGGTTTCCCTTGGTGCTTGGAGTGATGACAACAATTCCACTACTCTTTTGAAGGATCCCATCAAATTTTTCACCACTTTGCATTCTCAAACAATGAAATTGGCTTTGGAGATGAAGAATTTGATTCTTTGTTTCAAACACTTTTTAAAGTTTACCCCAAGCTTCATTGCACTTTGTATAATTTTGCTATAAGATTGGACCTCATCGGTGATTCCAAACAAGATGATCAATTTGGCCTCAACAAAACTTCTTTGTTCATTGACATTTGTTGTAGGCCTTGTACCAATACCATTCACAATATCCCATAGGTCTTCAAACTCCAATTGGGTTTGGACCTTTGTTTTTCATATAGAGTAGTTATCACATCTCAAACAATTGAGAGTCTGTAAGCATGATTCTGGGAGCATTTGAAGCCATTTCTGCTATATATGAGGGCTCTTTATCTCTCCAAACAGGTTCTCCTTTCTGTATACTTGTTTGACTGTTATACCAAGTCTCTTGATACACCTACCTTTCATATATTTGTTGGTACCTGGAAGAAATTGGTTCTATTGGTGCTCCAATCCTTGTATATCTAAAAGATGCATTTAATGAAACCTTAAAGCCTTGGGGTACATAGTCAGGTTAAATGATCAAGTGATGCTTTATGATCAAAACATAGGTAGTCTGGGCTAATTAATAAAGGTAGGTACAATCTCCTCTACACTTTATGCTTTGTTGAACTTGGGAGGGTTTTCCCTTCAAATCTCAAAAGGCATACAAACATTCCTAACTTGCTATAAACAAAGATTAAACCTTTAATGGCATAAGAGAAATCTAATTTGTTTATCACTAACAACTCTTAATGCTAATGTTTGTTTTTATTACAGCCAGAGATCTTTACGTAGATTTGTAAGTAATGACCTACAAATGTATGTTAAGGATTTCCATAATGATGCCTTCGTATTGATTCTTTATATTCCTAATAATATGATTCATTATATTCCTAATAACAACTAATATATCTAGGATGATATACATTACAAGAATGAAGAAAAGATATTAGTTTTGATTTGAAAAGATTTGATCAATCATTGCTTAAGGATTTGTAAGTAATGACCTACAAATGTATGTTAAAGATTTCCATAATGATGCCTTCGTATTGATTCTTTATATTCCTAATAACATGAGTCATTATATTCCTAATAACAACTAATATATCTAGAATGATATACATTACAAGAATGAAGAAAAGATATTAGTTTTGGTTTGAAATGATTTGATCAATCATTGCTTAAGGATAGGAGACAAAGTAAAAAATATAGAGTAAAATGAAAACAAGATAGAAATTTTTTATTTCTAAATTAGATAGACCATGCTCATACAAATTCTTAAACATCCATTATCAATTAACTTCATTCTATATGTTGTATTAAAAGACTTTTACTTCTATTGCAATAGAAAACCAATTAATTATAACAATAGAAGAAGTGTATTCTCAAAGATATGTAGATCTCTTGAAACACCGTGCCAACAATAGATTACTATATGTAAACAAACTGCCTTTTATATTGATTTTAAAAGGGAGTTAACAATCTTTGCTTTCAAATATATAACTCTGTAAAATTGACTTAACAATAGAAGAAGTGTATTCTCAAAGATACGTAGATCTCTTGAAACACCGTGCCAACAATAGATTACTATATGTAAACAAACTGCCTTTTATATTGATTTTAAAAGGGAGTTAACAATCTTTGCTTTCAAATATATAACTCTGTAAAATTGACTTTACAACATATGACTCCCTAAAACTTAAGTGTGGACTGAATAACATTGAAGTTCCTAAAACAAGAGAGAGATCTTTCATATAAAAGAGACAATTGATATATATCTGCCAACGGTTTTTTTAGCCTTGGCAACTTTATTTGCTGATTGAATCGCATTCTTCCATTTCTAGAATTTGTATTGCTGATCATTCATTGCCCGGGGTTTGTGTTGCTTGACAAATTCATGGTTGATACCTAGGGTTTTAGGGTTTAGAACATCAAATTTGTTTTGTTTTCATGGAGTATATCAGATTCAAGTCGTCAAGTTGGATTGATGAAGTTGTTAGAAAATTAATGGTAAGGATTTCTAGTTCTTTAGAGGATTCAACATGTTTTCAAAGCAAGGAGCCACACTAGGATCTAAAAGGGCATTCTATATTCATGCAACAAATTGGTATTTATAGTAGTTGCTATTTTCAAACAAAGAATTGAGGGCCTATTTTTAGATTGCTTTTAGTTAGAGTTTATTTCTTCTTTGTTTAGGTTTAGTTTTTGCTTTAAAGTTCTTTCTATCTTGTTTGTGCTTTAAACATTGATTTTTAGGATAAAAAAATGATTATTCTAAAGTCCCAAAAATTGGGCATCTTGTAACCCTATAAATAAGTACTTTGAGCAAATAGACTTGGAATGATGATTGACACTGTGCTTATCTTGCTGAAAAATCGTTCCACATATTATTCTGTGTTATTGTGTGTTTGTGATTTCACTTATTAAATTGAAGCTGAATGATGGTGTCAAGCTTTGTATTGATGTTTTTTGTTCATTTATGTGGCAGCTTTGCATGCAACTTAACAATTTATTTCTTGAAATCACGTGTTGTCCTATGTTGAAGTAGTTATTCCTTTGAAATCTTGTTTGCATCAGATTGCTAGTCCTTGTTTTAGCCATTAGGAAGATGTTGTCATTTCTGTATTTTGATTAATTGCTTTCATTTGTAATTTCATCAAATATTGCTTGTGAGATGAGCTGTTTGTAGTGTTGTGCTTATACATGAGGCAAAAAGATAAGCATATATGTAGTTATTTCTTTTATGCAAAACTCCCTGGAAGAAATATTGTATAGTGTTTATAACTATATATTTTGTCTATATGTTAACGTCTAGGGAGTTTTAGATCTTAGGGAGCTCCTCCTTACAATTGAAGAGAGGTTTTACCTCACATATTATTCTAGTTTGAGTTGCTAACAGAGTGATGCAGCTCAGGAGCAACCCCAATTCAATGGTGGACTTAATCCTTAGTGAACAAATTTAAAGAGATTGATCAGTCATACTGTTATAGATAGGAAACCAAGTCACAGATAAGCTCCACAATCTTGGGGTCAGCTTTCCCAGACTTGTCATTAGCTACTCTATGCTCTCAACACCTTGCCACCTAGTTGGAAGGCTTTGAAGAATTAGCCTTGTAGGATTCCAATGTTAACACTTATGACAACTATAATGTGAATGGGATCTGAATTATGCCACTCCTTAGGTGCTTGTTGACCAACATAATGATAGCAAAATATAACAAATTCAATATCAAATTAGTGAGAATCTAGTCAAAAAGCCAAAACATTGTTTTGGTGAATTGGGATTTTGCAATTATGTTTGATAACATTCTAATATAATGTGACATCAAATAACAACCATAGTTGCAAAGTAGGGTCCTCTATAGCAAGCTAGGTCAGTTTGTGAGGGAACCAAACATTTTTTATACATTATGTGGTTCACTATGTGCCTTACTGATCCACATGCTAAAAATTTAGAAATGTTTTGATTAAGATAAAACATGGGAAGGGCTCGAACCCATTACAAAGCAGCCAGAAAGGCGAACATAACGAGTCTCACAAGGAGTGAGACTGAAACATAACCATTAAGACAAAAGAGGATAAAACTTGCAAAATTTAGAAATGTTATTTCAGAGTTTATGGAATGAACTTGCATGAGTAAAAACTCTAGATTGAATTTTTTTAATGTATCATTGTAGAGAACCATTGAAAACTAGTGATGACTTGTTGGGTTCCTAGCTGGACATTGATACTGTTTAGGGTATTGATTGTAAGATTTGAGAAGACATTACCAGAATATGGTACTTTGTCTAATTTCAACATTTTTTTTCAAGAACGTGCTAGAATTCTGCATTTTGAGCACAGTTTGATGAGGAAAATTTCAGTAAATGAACATTTGTTTTTCTTTACATCAAATGTAATGTGGGTTTAAGATTTATATTTTATATTACTTGTAATGGGATTTTGGGTTCCTAGTGCTGCTTAACAAATTTTTATGGTTGTTATGGTTGTATAACATGTAAGAACTTATGCGATTTCATCTCTAAGTAGCATAGTAGATCAAATGTATTCTATTTCACCACAAAATGGTGTAAATTATATCAATCGTATGCTATGTGTAGAATATCTTAATGATGATGGAGCAGGATTCAGCCAGATGGTAATGGCGAACTTTCATTTACTGCAGAGTTTGCACATGTATATGTGTGTGTATGTATATACACAGTCTCTAATGATTAGGTTTCATACGTGTAGATAGTACTCTAATGTATCTATGTGTTCTTGCTGGGCAATCCTTTACAGGACATTAAGAATGGTGTTTTACATATGGAGAAGTTTGCAGACAAATGGGCAAAAAATGGGCAGAATGAGCAATGGCAAGAAAAATGGTGGGAGCATTATGATGCAGCAGGTCATGCAGAAAAATGGGCTGACAAATGGTGTCAAATAGATTTTAACACTCCCTTGGAAGCTGGCCATGCTCATGTTTGGCATGAAAGGTAGCAAATATGATTGACATTCTTCTCTGTGGAATTTAATTAAGATCAGAGGAAAACATAACTAGGGTGAAGAATATGATGAGGAAAAATTAGTCACTTTCAAAAGGCTTGAAATTTTATTTGATGTATCGGACAAGCTCCTGTTGTAACTCAATTGAAGGGTATTAGAGAAATTATCCATGCAAAGGTGTTCTTTCCTGTATTATATATATAATAAGTTAGGGTAGGCCTTGCCTTTTCATGTAATGTTCTTTAAATATTTCATTTTGTTGGTTAGGACTTCTTTGCTTTCATGATTGAAAAATTGGCTAGCCATTAGCTTTGGTACTTCATTGTTTGTACATTAATATTCTTTTCCCTTTTGGATGGGATTTGTGCTAGTTTGCTGGTTTTATAGAAATAAAGCCTGATAGTTTTGTGCTATACCCTAACCAAAATGCCTGAAATTTTCACAGGTGGGGTGAAAAGTATGATGGTAAGGGTAGTGCTATGAAGTACACAGATAAATGGGCTGAACGTGCAGAGGCTGGAAATAGATGGAGCAAATGGGGTGACAAATGGGATGAGCACTTTGATCAAAACAGCAATGGAATTAGACAAGGAGAAACTTGGTGGGAAGGAGCGTCAGGTGAAAGATGGAACCGAACATGGGGAGAAGAACATGAGGGCTCTGGTTGGATCCATAAATATGGGAAAAGTAGCAGTGGAGAACATTGGGATACTCATGAAGAACAAGAAACCTGGTATGAGAGGAATCCTCATTATGGTTTTCGTCATTGTTTTGAAAATTCCCAGGAGTTGCGAAGGGTAGGTAAACATGTCAGGCCAAAGCTATAATCACAGACATACATGAGTTGGATTCTGACTGCCACTTTCATCTAATACTAATAGTCAATTCCCATTTCTGTGAAAGACTACTGCAGTCCTTACCATTTCTGTGAAAGACTACTACAGTCTTTACCATTACTAGTAATAAAGGCTTAGTTGAAAATGTAAAAGAAATAATGAACTGGTCATAAGTTTATAATTGATTGATTTGTACAAACTTACCTATAATCAACTCCATTATATACAATCAACATGAACTGTTCTCAATTGCTTTGTGATGACTTGCTTTGTACTTACCATTTGTTACACTCTGATTGATTTGTGCAAACTATATCAAAGTACCCTTGAATCATGTGGATACTTGTTATTCTTAGATCGGTAATACAATATTCTACAATAATTTTACAAGAAACTTCCAAATTTTTAATTTGCCTCGTGATTTGTAACCAAGTAAAAATTTGGAAAATGGATAGATTGCAGCAGATTAGTGCAGGAATCTGTGATCTTGACGAAAATCCTCATCATGATAGAATACTGTTTTATGATATCCAATCCTCTTTCTATGCAATCTTTATAGCTCTTAACACTTTCCTGGTAAAATTTAGCAGGTGTGTCTTTTACTTTCTTTTTTACAAATGTAAACAAGGATTATTGATCTCTACAGGAAAGCTATCTAATTATTAGCTCACATAACATGGGATGTGCTTCAATCGTAGCATCATTGGGTTGGTACTATATAGTGTACACAGTGCATCCTCAGGTAAAATTCCCAAAGATACACATGGTTTGTCTATGGGGTCAATCTCTGAGCAAATATATCACATCCTAGAAAGGGTGAAAGAATGTTTACCAAAAAAAGTGTCAAAGAATCACGAGAAATTGTGTTTTATTGGTACTCAGCCTCTGTGCCAGTTTTTTCAAAAAAAATTGTGATTTTTTCGCTTGCTCAGGTTTTTCACAATTTTTGGGCAGAAAATCATGACTTTTCCCTTTTTTTGTGGGTTTTCTGATTTTTAGCTTAATCCTTGATTTTTTGGTTTGCCAATTTATTACCGAGAAAATGTTTTGCTGCTATGAGGAAAAGTATTGGTGACCTTGACATTACATGTGTGGCATATCTCAACAATTAAGGCCGGGTGCAAGTTTTGAGTGATTTTGAACAATTAGATACCCCTTGGTTGTGGCATTTATGCTGAAGGCAAGGTCCCTCTAGAATATTTAAAAGAGGCACCAGCCAATTTTTTTTTTTTTGAAGAGAATTTTAGAAAAGGAGACTAATTTAAGACTAGCTCTTTAGATACTTCCACAAAAGGAGATTTACATATAATGTGCTATTTCTTTTTGTTTTTTTCTGAAAAAATTACTCTATGATACTTGTAGGTGTACAGCAGATTTATTGACACACCTAAAACTATGCTGCTTGTCATGCCAATTGGTAAATAAGCCTGTTCATGCCTACCTATTTTAGCATAGACACTTGTATTTGGTTGTTGATCTTATTATTTTGATTTGAAAAAAAGGTCGTAGATAACTTGAAATAATTATTTTGATTTAAAAGAAAAAAAAGTTGTTGATATTATTATTTTGATTTAAAAGAAAAAAAAGTTGTTTATATTGTTATTTTGATTTGAATTTTTTTTGTTTGTTTCTCATATAACTTTGGTTGGAACTGCAAACATTATCCCAACATGTAACTATAAAAATGCCCTTAAGAGTTCCGCCAGATCATGGCCCATGTTTAAAGCTAAATAACTCCAATACTACCTATAAGTTTATAACTGTAAACACTTTCAGAGATCTAGATAGTATTTCTTCTATAATTTAAAATTTTGTATTATGGTTAGCCCTATGCATCTAGTGAATAAGGTATAGGTACGAGCAACCTATGAGCTTGTTAAGCTAAATGTTAAAGTAAATAATGTTGGCAGGGCTTGGTTTACTTTTAAGCTTGGTCCTGAGGTCAGTACAAAACGAATTACAAAATTAGAACAGCAAATAAGGTAAAGTAAAAAAGCCCCTATTCGCTCAAGGGAAGCCTCATATGACAATTGGTGTGTTGGCTAGCTTGTGATCTTATTACTTTTTTCTATACTTAGTGTACATGACAATTTGGAGTACAGGACAATTTGGAATTTCATGTGAAGAGCACTGTTCATACAGTAAACTACCGGCCTCCATTAGATTTTTATTCTCACATAGTAAGAATTAATCCATTCATTGGTTCTAGTGAGTTCTGGAGAAAAGAAAGATATGAAAGGCAAAGGGAACACCATAGAGTAGAATACAGAGTGAGGAACAAGGCAGCATCCATAAATGACTATTATCTTCAAGGAATCTACACAAGATTGTGTAAGTCCATTTCTAACTATAAAAGAAAAAATAATAACTGTCAGAAGAACTGTTCATTGCTAGTAAGGTCTCCTAGGTGAGCAGATAGGCAACATAGACAATATGAACAAAGTAAGAAAAAACCAACAGTTAAGGATGAAGTCCATTCAATCACATAGTTTATTGGTGGTAAGGATAATGGCACCATAAATGAACTATTCTTGGCTGGTTTAAGCTGACATGGGATACTATATAAGCAACTCATCTGACAAGGATGATGTAGACATAATACTAGTGCCTAAAAGAGATTCACAGTGTTAATTGACATCATAGTGTAATGCAACATTATTTCTAAACCTAAAAGATGCAAAACACAAAGAAATGCAAAAGAGAAATAACACAACACCACCTCAAGATTAGCCTAAGTTGACTTGAACAAAATAAAAGATAAAAGCAAGAGATATACCTTGTCCAAGTGATCCTTTTGGTTGGCCCTTTGATTGTTGATGAGTTGTGTGCTTCCTTGATGACAAATCACCTAAAAATGGATGCAAAATGATGATGATGCAATGAGGATTCAAATGATGTAAGTGGGTATGTGATAAGACGAACAAAATGAGTGCAAGATGAGCTTCAAGAGTGCAACAATGGTGGATGAGAGTGTTTGAAGTTGAATGTTTGAGAGTAGAATTGCTTGAATGTGATATGGGTGAATGAATTGAATGAGAAAAAATCTTCCATTTTAAGGGAAGAGTTTTTAGAGGAATCAATGGCCAGGATTTTGCCAACATGGGCAAGATGAAGGGCTATGATGAGTTGAGGACTCACAAACTCTTACATCTTGCCATGTGGTAAATGAGGTGTCACAAAGACAAGTGATGTGGAAAAATGACATGTGAGGTGGAGGTACTTGCAAGTACCTAAATATTAGGGGAAAATTTACTCAAAAAGGAAGTTTTTGTCCCCATGTGGGAAGGATGGTGATAAGTGAGGAATTTTAAAAAGTCATCTCTTATCATCATGGGGATGAGAGAAGTTGTTGGGAGAATAAATGTGAATTTTAAATTTACATGATTGGGGAGTACCTTGGGGATAAGACAAGGTCCTCATAAAGGAGGTCCTTGTCCCATGTGACTGATGTGACTTATGAAGGGATTTAGAATTTTCCAACAACTTACATGGGGAAGAGAAATGCATTTAATAAATAAATGTGAATTTTTGATTCACACGGGGAAGAGGTCAAGGCCTAAAAGGGAAAACACCTATGAAAGATTGACTTGGAGGACATACCAAAGATGGCATGTGATTAGATTAAGGTTGTGCAAACAGGTGATTAAGAAGATTAATGAGGGTTTAGAGGCAAGTGGCCAAATATGGAGGATGTAACATTAATTTTGATTAAGGGTGTGCACATCCTAATCATGGATTAATTAAGCTAATATAGATTAGAAAAGGATTATGGAGGTTGTGACAAAGGGAGAGAAAAAAGGGAATTTAAAATTGATTTAAATTCAAGAAGTTAAATGATTAAATTAAATAAATTGATGTATTTATTTAATCTAGAGAAGGGATGAAAGGTAAAGTATTTAATTATTAAATTAAATTGATGTATTTATTTAATTTAAAGAAGAAGGGATGAAAGGTAAAGGATTATGGAGGTTGTGACAAAGAGAGAGAAAAGAGAGAATTTAAAATTGATTTAAATTCAAGAAGTTAAATGACTAAATTAAATACTTTAGAAACCTTAGGCAAAGGGGAAATATTAATTAAATAAGTCATTTAATTAATATAGATGAAATAGACAAATAAAGGAGACGAATTTGACCATGTGGGAGTTGTCAAATTTGGATGTCTACACATAGAATGCAGACAAATTTGCAAATGTTTCTCATATCAATGTAGCTGTATGAAAATAAGGCAAGTTAACCTTGGCTAGGAGGAGCTTCAAATATGAACACATTTTTGGAATAGCCATGAGAGAAGGGAAGGATTGTGCATTGCAAATCAAAGGCAAAGATTGTTGAAGCAGTTGTTATGTGTCGAGAATAGTCATCCCCATGCCGTGGTCAACATGGCTTAGTATGAGTTGGCTCATAAATGGGTTGATGTTCAATAATACTTATTTATATATAATTATAATGCATTATTATTTGGATCCCATTAGGATATTAAACCTTCTTAAAGTAATGTGCTCCATATAAACAATCATTAATTTGCTTTCCTTGATTTGCATTATTTGTGAGTACAAATTTTATTTGAACTTGAAGGTACATACCAACAGTTAAATGAATCAGTTATGCATACTTTCATGATGACAGTGAGTACAAGAAGCTATCATGGAGTGTTGGGACATAACACTCAAGAGTCAAAACCAGGTCAAAAACAAGTCCAACCTACTCAGAAGACAGATAAAATTGTGCACATTTAGCTAGAATTACAAAATAAGGTCCATCAAGATCTATGTGAGTGACACAGTTATGTGCCGAGGAGATTAATAATATACAAATTCAAAAATTATACATATGTGAGCATATGCCTATGCATATTGTACTAGCCAAATGGAATTAGGATAGTTAATAAATCAATTTCCCATAGGAATAGAGTCTACTAAAACTGTGAGCTTTCTTAGGAGGTATACTATATGGTGTAAGGTTTAATTTTTGTTGATAATAAATTTTTCATTACATAACAGAAAATAAAACGTAGATAAAAAAAACCAGATGAGCCCATCCAAGTACAACAAAGAAGACTGCAATCCACCCTTATAAATTATAAGATAAGATAGAAAACTGAAGGCATTACCATGATAACATTGTATTTGATAATCTATTTCCAGTATGTACCGAGTGGCAGAGACAACCAAGGTGTTACTGCCATTAAACATCAGAGCCCTTAAAATTTTGGATGAAAAAAATATAGTATTATCAATCTGGAAGGATTGGAGACAAGAGAACAACAAATGTACATTTCTTGGGACTGGAAAAGTTGTTGCAAGCTCAAATATGTTTCCACCAAGATACAATTGTTGTTGAGATACAATGTAAAGCAAACTAACCGGGTGTAATAGAAAATCTGTCAGATATATATACTCTTGCATTGATGCTAAGGCATGTGGACATTTGTTAATGCGGTTTGCATTATTGCTTTCACAGTGCTTCATGTAGTAGGAAAAGTGTCGAACTGTAAATTGGTACATTATGTGGTTGCAAGATTGATGCTTGTCAACCTAGCCCTAAAAGTGCAAAGTGCAGGTATTCATAGCGTGATGGGAGGGTATCATGTAGTACAAAGCTACAAAGGATTGTGCAGATATTAGAAGAGAGCTTGTGGGCTTGGAGAAGCAAAAAAACGTTAAGGCCACAGATGGGAACTGTGCATAAGGAGTTTACAGATGCACAAGAAGCATTACGCTGAAAGAATGCAATCGAGCTAATGCATATTGTGCAAAGTATTGTTAATCATAATCAGGCTTCCCACTTGGAAAGCAATATTCTCCATTGCATCATGGTATCAAGCCAAAAAATTAAACTACTTAAGTGTGTACCACTTAAATGGGAAAGAGTACTAACTAGAATTAAGATTTTAACTAAAAAAAAATAGATCCATGCAACACTTGATTTTATTTATCAATCATCCGATCTATGGAGACAAGTGTGAATTTAGGGCAATGCATTATTTCTGGCTATTTTTAGACTCCCTACTGGGCCAAAATATGCTTCCTTGAATTGAGGAGGCAATGTTTCCGAGTCCTTGAATCAAGGAGACCAAGTCAAGGGGTTTTCTAACTAGTGACAGTGATAATTATGTATAGATAAAAGCATTAGTATGTCATCCTAATGACTGTTGTAAAAAGGTAGAACTATAGTCTTGATCTCCAATTTTCTTAGTATTTTAATTTTTCTCTTTCAAGAGTCCAAACAACTCAACCTAGAACAGTATGTGAGGTAGAATCTCTCTTTGAATTATAAGGAAAGCTCTTTGAGATCTAAACTAACCCTAGACACTAAGCTATAAATAGGTTAATTTATTATTTTTTTGAGGGTTTTGCATAAAATAATTAACTATATGCCTGTCTTCTTGACTCAAGTAAGAGCACAAGGCTGGTAACAATGTAATGTCCCCTTCCTAGGCAGTGCAGTTGATTAAGGGGTTAGCCTATCATTCAAATCCTCGTACGCTGACAGATGTGTTTAGAGGGTCACTTGAGGCATTTGATAATTATTAAAGGTTTATTAATTTGACTTTATAATATAAAGTCACTTTAATGAAAAATTAAAGTAATTATTTAATGGAAAATTATAAAGTATTAATACTTTATAATAAAGAGGTAAATAATATTAAATGGGTATTTTATTACTCATCAAAAGGGGACGCCATTATTTAATGAAATTGCCTAAGTTTAAAAGAGGCAAATTTTACATTATTAAATGCATTTTAAATTGCTTTTTGAAGGGGGTCGAGTTTTTGTGAGAAGGTATATAGTTCATCAAAGGCAAATCGAACTCATTATTATGATAATTTGAATTTGTCTATTTTTCTCTCTGAGAGCATTGGGGTTTGTGAAACAAGGGTTTCTACAAATCTTTGGATTTTGGAGAACGTTCCCTCTTCAAAATCAGACATACTGAGACTGTGAGATACCAGTTGAAGCTTGCCAGTTGAGTGGCTTCATTCAGAAGTCATTACAGAGTTTATTAGTGAAGTTCTTATTCAGAGATTGGATCAATTTAGCTCTAGTAGTGAATCTTTTCATTGACAGTGATTTATCCAGCATTTGGCACAATTTTCAAGATGGTACAGATTTCTTAAATGCTGGTTTGACCATACTTTTTACAGCAGCAAGGGTCGTACTTCTCCTGCAAGCTGAGACGCCTTGCCTTTTTTCCTTCTTCTTTCATCATTTGGGACGCCTAGGGTTCCTGGAGCATATGCATTGATTTCTGGGTCAGAAGATTGCTTCATTTCATTTAGCCGTACCATTTTAGGCTCCTTTCCAGGCGATTGCAAGCTTATTCAGGTTCCTTAATAAATAACTTTCCTTTTTCTTGCATGTTTTAATCTCGTAGTTGTAAATGTTCTGAAAGATCAATATATCGCCCATCTTCAGTTTCCAGCTTGTATTTTGTCAAATTTAGTCTTCTGGCATTTTATTATATTTTTCCAAGCATTTTCTTGCAAAATCGCATTATCTCTCTTTATTGGAAAAACCCACAAAAAAATCAAAAACAACGAAAACAAACAAAAACCTTGCATTCTCGGTCAGTGTTTGGGTTGAGAGTCACCTGGTCTCTCATAGTGGTATTAGAGCACAATTTTCCTGCCATCTTGTGCTTTTTCAGTTAGATGTGTGCTTTTTCGATGATTTTTCATGAGTAGAGACATTATCTTCTACAGTAAGGGTAGAGGAATAGGGAAAATTGAGGATTGGACAGGTCCACCTATTCCTGAAGGTGAGACAGTATCAGGGGTTCTGGGTATTCACAGATCCAATTCCAATAGTAGTGAGAACAATGTCACTACACTGATGGAAGATCGTAAGATTCCTACAAAGGTACATAGGGATCTAGGGAAAGAGCATGCCGGAGGTGAGATTTCTAATGATGAGTTCAGGCGCAGGCATGATAATATGATGGACATGATGTCTTAGTTGATGGGCACAATGAGGCAGTATACTCTTCCTCAGCAACACTACATTTAGATAGGACAGACGAGCGAGACTACAGGCATAGACCAACCATTGGTGTCAGTACAGTGGCAATCGTCACCTATCTTGCATGAGTGTAGGCCGATACAACCTACATTTATATCTAGAGAGGCACCTTCGATGCCGGAGGCAGAGCAGCAGGGTCACCAGCCAAAGTTTCATCCACATCATGGTATGTCAGTGGCAGACATGACTAGGTTCTTTGGAGAGTACTCGACATTGGCACCTGAGATCAGGAAGTCTTTGTCTTTCCATGAGTTTATGGATGTACATAAACCCAAAGGGGGAGGTAGGTTTGACCGCATAACTCCTCAGCACCAGCAGCCACAACCATAGGTGAATAGGAATATTCAACATGCAGTCAGTAAGGTTATCTTGCCTTACTTTGATGGCTCAGATAAGAGTTCAACAAGGTTTGACCGCATAACTCCTCAGCACCAGCAGCCACAACCATAGGTGAATAGGAATATTCAACATGTAGTCATTAAGGTTATCTTGCCTTACTTTGATGGCTCAGATAAGAGTTAGACAATTACCTATCATTGAGACCTATGCAGGAGGAAGAGGCCATTAAGTTTGCTACGTTGCATCTTGATGGGTTGGCACATGACTGGTGGCATCATGACATGTACACACTTGGTCATCACATGGTTACCACCTACTAGGAGTTCACAAGCAGGCTCATAGAGCGTTTTGACAAAAAGGATCCAAAACTTTATTTCAGGGAGCTAGCTCAGCTCAAGTAGACAGGCAGTTTGGATTCTTACATCGGTGAATTCCAAAGGGTTGTCGTCATGGTGATAGGTATTTCAGAGAGAAAACTTGTCATTCTTTTCAACGAGGGATTGTTTGAGTCAATGAGAGGTTGGGTCAAGGCATTTGATACTCCTACTCTTCAGGAGGCCATGAGGAAGGCACGCAGTATGGAGCTTGCAGTACCTCATAGCAAGTTCTCTTCAGGCTCAACACCTTATACGAGGCCTAATTGATCATTTGACAGGAAGAAGGATCCACCTAATCCTAAGAAACGAAATGCACCACCATTTGACAGGGAAACATTGAATGATTTACGCAAGAAAAAGTTGTGTTTTTGGTGCAAGGAACCTTATGATGAAAAGCATGTATGCTCTTCATCCTAAAGTGAAAAATAACCAGATGGAGTGGTTTTATGAGGGTGAAGAGCAATCTGATCTATCAGACCAGCCAGTTGATTCAGAGCATTCAAATAATGAAAGGTCTGAAAATGACAGTGAAAATGAGGGAGGAAGGAAGTTACAAGAGGCACATTTGAATAGTCTTTAGAGAGATGGATCTTTTAGGCTACGTGGGCTCCTAGCAGGTTAGAAAGTGATCACTCTACTTGACATTGGTGCTACTCATAACTTTATAGATGCACGGTTGGTAGAGAGATGAGGAATACAGACAGAGGAGTTTGAGGGTATTCGAGTCAAGGTGGCTGATGGGTACACCCTCAAATGTGATAGAAGGATAACATATCTTCCGATGCGGCTTAACAACTATGAGTTCAAGGCTGAATTCTACATTGTTAATATGGGAGATACTGATGTGGTACTTGGGATGGCATGGCTTCACGATTTGGGTGAGTTCACACTCAATCTTCGAGACATGGAAATGAAGTTCAAGGTAAACGGGAAACCACATGTCATAAAAGCCATCAAAGAGTAATCTGAGAGTGGTATCTTTCAGATGGATGGAGAGACTCATTTGTCATGATATGGTAGATTGGGCTGCAAAGTGTATGTTGTTACCAGCACAGCAGGAGCAACAGAAGGTTGAGTACCATCCTGACATTCAGATATTGAGGACTAAACACTCTAAAGTGTTTAGTGATATTCCACTTGGCAGACCTCTAGACAAAGGCATCGAGCATATTATCGAGTTGGAGGAGGGCACAAAGCCCATTATGATCACACCCTACAGACATTAGAAACGCCTCAAGGATGAGATAGAGAAAACAATCAGTGAGTTGTTGGCTATGGGGCATATCAGACCTAGCAAATCACCTTTTGCTTCATTGGTTGTATTGGTGAAGAAAAAGGATGGGTCACTACGGATGTGCATAGATTACCGCCAGCTTAATAAGAGAACAATAAAAAATAGGTACCCTATATCTCGCATCGATGAGTTGCACGGTGCTATCTTCTTCATGAAGATTGACTTGAGATCCAGGTACCATTAGATTCAGATGAGAGAGCAGGACATAGAGAAAACCACTTTCAGGTGCCATTGCAGTCACTTTGAGTTCTTGGTTATGCCTTTCGGTCTAACCAACTCCCCTGCTACCTTTCAGGCTACAATGAACAAAGTTTTCAGCTCTTAGCTGCGAAGATTTGTGTTGGTCTTCTTTAATGACATTTTGGAGTACAGTAGGTCATGGGAGGAGCATTTAGCTCACTTGGATACAGTTCTGGGTATTTTGGCTGAGGAGTCCTTGTATGCCAAGGAGTCCAAGTGTGATCTAGGCATGGCTAAGTTGTTGTATCTTGGGCACATCATCAGTGCCGAGGGAGTCAGTATGGACCCTGAGAAGGTCCGAGCTATAGTATGGGATGGGGCCCACTTCATGCATGCTTTTGAATATTCCAAGTTTTTCTCCTGTCAAAGGTGCATTCAAAGGGGGGGACTTCAAGTTTCCACACCTTGAATACTTCTTGAATTCTCCATGCAAGGCAAGGCGCATTTGAAGGCATCTACTTCAAATTTCAATGCCTTAGCAACCTCTTGTCCAGTCAAAGGCGCATTTGATGGGTTGAGCTGCAAATTTTATAATCACCTTTACTTTCATCTTTGATTGGGTGCATTTCATGCATGGAGGAGGATGGGCGCATCTCTCATGTGGTGAAGGATTAACCTCTCAACGTCTTTGACCTCTTTGACTCCTCTTCAAGCATGGGCGCATTTTGGACCCCAAGGTGGATTTAGAATTTTGTCTTTTTCTAGTTGAGGTGAGGGTGCATTTAGCCTATGTAGGAGGATGAACTTCATTGCTTAGAAAATTTTCAGACATGTCATGGAGGATATTTTAAACATTTAATTTTTTTTTTAGCCACCACTTTGAAGAGGGCGCTTTTGGAAGGTGGTGAAGGATGAACTTCAACTTAGAATTTTCTTCACACCCGCTTCTACCAGCTTATCCATGCCTTGCTATATATAGTAAGTCCTTTGATTTTCATATCTCTGAAGCTCAGATTGATTCAAAATTTTAACCACAGGATCCTCATGACCTAGTTAATTAGTTCATACTGCCATCTCAAGCTGACCTGCTATTTTTAGTCAGTTTCTGAAGGTGGTTTACTATTTATAGCAACTGCTTGTTTTTGAGACTTCCACAACTCCGTTTGACTTGAAATTTGAATGATGTGCTCCTCATCGGTATACTTGCCCGTTCACATTGGTGCTTGCTGCTGATTTACTATTTTTAGCCAGTTTCTGGAATGCCTTACTATAAATAGTAAATGCTTCGATTGCCTTCAAATTTTACTAGTGGATAGCTTGAAAGATACTGATCGCAATGGGATACACCGGTTTTCAAAAATTCTGGCGTTTTACCCCTCATTTTGGGTCCTGAAGTTGAAACCCTAATTTGACTTGCATGTATATCAAATGACCTCCATTTGACCTCGTTTCTGTTGCACTTCGCCCTATTTGTGGTTTTGATGCGTTGGGCAGCTGCCATAATGCACCTGCTAAAAATAGTAAGTCCTAAAAACTGATCATCTTGCCTTGCATGTCACATCACCGGGTAGCTCTTGAAAAACCCATAAGGAACCACTTGACATGCGTTAAAAAATCTGACATGCAAACCCTAAAAATAGCCTTGGAAGATGGCTTCTAAAAAAGTTTTGATCCTGGTTTGCATGTTATACTGTTGCGAAGGTCTCAAAAAACCCACAAGGAATATGCAAATATGCAAAGAAAATCTCAACATGCAAACCCTAAAAATAGCCTCTGAAGGTTGAATACTAAGTCATCGTCTCATTTTGCATGTTATATCACTGCGTAGGTTTCAGAAAACCCAGAAAGAATCTCCAGACATGCATTGAAGAACTTCACATATAAACCCTAAAATATGCTCTAGAAGCTGAACTTACTAAAAATAGACAGTTGTTCGTTTTGGCTCAAAACTTGCAGACGAGCAACTTGACATGTTTTGGATGCAGTGTGACGATCAAAACTTCAAAAGTGCTGAGAGAACGCCCTGAATTGCACACTTACTAAAAATAGTAAGTTGTCAAAATTCGATGAAACTTAGCTGGAAACCTGCTGGAAGTAAAATGACTGCAACATGAAGCTCAGATTCCAACTTGTTCACTCCATTTGACCTCAAATTGACTAGAAAAGTACAAACCCTAATTCTTAGACTTGGCCAAAATTTCACATATAAGTTCACAGATGGGCACATCCCCGAAAAGCAGACAACAAAAAGAGACAAAAAGACAGAGAGAGACAAAACCAAAGCCAGGAGACCAGAATGGAGCAAAAATTAGGGGGTCCCCATTTTGAATGGGGTGATGTGTGAAAAGGTCACAACATCTGGCATCCCCACGGGAAAGTGTTGAAAAACACTTTAAGAATTGAACCTTGGTTAATCTTCTTCAAACCATCATACGGAAAGGATTCTTACTCAAAAGGGGAGAAGAATCCGATATTGGATCAGAACACTTTCATCCGAGACCTTGTGAGTGTGTGCATATTTGTTCCATCTCTAAACCATCTTGACTCCTAGAATTGGCCGCAACAAGTTATATAAATATCTTAACTTCAAAAGCATCCAGGACATTGCCTCATTGCCAGTTAGGCGTCCATAGCCCCGACGAGGTTGTCGCTACAATTCTCACAAATATTGCTCCACTGCTAGCTAGGCGTCCATAGCCCTGATGGAGTTACTCACATATTCCCAAAACCAATATTCAAAGTACAATATTTCTTTCATTTTTCATTTTCTTTCTTTCTTTTTTTCAGATATTTCTTTTTAGCACATTTTCTCTTTCTTTTGATTCTCTGTCAATTCCTTAATTGGCTGGCAAGCAATGAAGCCTCTAATGGGTTTGAGAATTGCAGTGGCGCTGAACCAAGATGTAAGATTTTCACTTGTCATAACCTTTCCCAAGAAACCAAAATGACTCAAAGTGGAGGTAGGTAGGGTATTTAAGGTCTTTAGACTCATGTGTTAAGACACAATAATGGGTTACCCTCCCGAGACGAGCTTAATCTCACACTAGATGATGACAAGAGGAAAACAACCTTTGCTTTTCAAAATTTGCACAAAGTCCAGTGGATAGAAACCACGTTGTGAAAATAAAACCATCATCACCCCCTTCGCCATGAGAAACCCTAAAATCTTTGCTCATTCCAGACCAAAATCACTTGAGCTGACTCAAGGGGAGAATGCCAAACCAAAACCAAATAGGGCAACATACCAAAACCAAAACGGAACAAACTGAAAAGAAAACAGAAAAGCAAATGGGAAAGCAAACCTAATCTAATTATGTTACAAAGTAGGCTCTCAGAGAGAACCTAGGACTGGAAATAATGCTTGAGGAATTTCCCATTGACTGGCAATGGGATATCCCCTCCTGTTTGTGTCCGTAACTTAAATGCATTATCTCCCAGGATCTCAGAAGCTTGACCAAGGTCCAACCATGATTTTTTGATCCGTTCGTTCATAACTCTTTGATGCTTAGCCAAACTTTCCAAAGCTTCATCTCTTTTCTCCTCCAAGTGCATCAACTGAGATAACCTTGTTTGAATCTAGTCCTCTCCCTCATTGACTTCTTCACATTCTTCCTCTAAAGTGACTTGTTGGATCATCTTTGGGACTTGCTCCAAGGAGATCTTACTCATGGCACTTGTGCTCTCTGAATGGGAAGCCTCGTGAATTCTACATAAATGGGGTAACGACAAGTTTTCGGTGGGGGAATTTTCTATCTCTTGCTTTGCACCTTTTAACACAGAATCTCCAAACATCCTTTCATTCTCATCCCCACTTGAATCATTTTCAGTCAATACTTCGGTGGAGGCAGGCATATCTCCTAAAAACTTTTCTGCATTCGAGCTCTGCAACATGAGGACTTCTTTCTTAATGGGCTTATATGAACCCAAATCTCTTTCCACGAACAAAACATCACTATTTTCACCACATTCTGTGATCATTAATCTGAGCCATGGTGTACTTTCAATATTTATCTGATTTGGAACTCCTCTCCAAGGAAACCACATGTGGGAGAAGTCAGTTGTGATGTATCCATTTAGCTTTCTGGACCAATCTCTGCTCAATAGCATGCCATAACCATCTGGTATATCCACAACTGATATGTCAATGCGACTTTGGATTCTCGGATCCGTTGCTAGTTGCATATGGATATTACTCAATTCTTTGACAACTGGAACTTTAGTCTTATCCAGCTGAGTCACCTTCTTGTTGGTCTGGAGCGGAATTAAACCCAAGGCATGACATTACTTGATGCACCAGAATCAATCAAACAATTATGCAATAACTTCCCAAAAATTCTGACTGAAACTAGAAATGGGGTTGGCTCATGCTTTCCCTGGTAAAATACTACTGGCTTTTTCCTTTCATTTGTTGAGGCATTCTGACTTTCATCTTTCCTATTCAATTGAGATTGATTGTCTCGGACGACCTCTTTTGGATTCTTCTTCTGCTTTGTGAGAACATCAGGTTGGGCTCTCTCCTTAATCTCTGCCTTTGCTTTCTTAGAAGTGTTTGAAGAACCTTGTACCATACCTACGAAGTTTTGAGGTTGCTGCGGAGCCTCCCAAGTTTCAAATGGTGCATGAGGCACCTCTTCTACCACACTCGTGTTTTGTGCGAGACGAGATTGTGTGATGATAGGAGGATTTCATGGTGCACGAGTTGCTTCCTGGGACGTTCTTCTCACAATAGGCATTTCATTCAAACTTCCTAGAATGGTCTCCCTAACTTTTGAAATCTTCATTAACTCATATAAAGGAAGATTGATCTTCATTCTCTTAACTTCTTCCAGTACATAGGAACTTAACCTCTTCACATCATCTCTCAGAAGATTGTCCTTTTGGGGGTGTTGCATTAGGTGGACAAGTTGTTGGACAGTCTGTTGTCCATTTCTATTTTACATCATACCTTGTTGTCTATACTCTGGAGAATCCTTAGGTACATTTTGATTACTGCTCGCATTAGGATTCGGTGGAGTTGAGAAATTGTTTGGAGGAATTGATGACGTCAGAGGCTCTTTCTGATGGTAACTCCTCTGATACACTTTGGGTGCTCCTCCAGATGTCTGAAAAGCTTGCACCTCTCTTCTTCCTTCTACCAAAACACTGTTGTTGAGAGGTGGAAAAACATAACCATCTCTATGAAGAGGCTCTTCTGGTGATGCATACGTGGCGTGAACTTTTGATGGTATTTGAAACTCTAGCATCCCCAAGGGACCGTTTGCTGAAGCTGATGGAAATTGGTGATTAATTGGTGGGGGTGTGTAACTCTGAAACTCAGGCGGGAAATTGCAATCTTCTATTATCAATGCCTGATCATATCTGGGCGTTGGGACTAACTCATATCTCGTAACTGGAGGGTTATCTATGGCCTCTGTATTACTTGCTTCACTCTTGAGAATACCAGCCACAACTTGGAATTCATGACACTGAAGCTCAAAGTGCCGGTTCTTGTTATGTAACCTACACCATCCTGACGAGGCAGTTTCAGCCATATAAACTCTATCTACAGGACGGTTTTCAGGAGGTGGCGGATTGTCCAAGGGTGATGGGACACCTCCATTGTTGGGCCCTGTATTCTAGGACCTCTTCTAAAATCCTTGATTGTTATTTTTATACCCATGACTATCTTCACGACTGTATCCTTGATGGGTATCCTAATGACTTGGAGGATTATTTTGATATCCTCAGTTAGCACCTTGGTGTGCCTGATAATTTCGTGGCATAGTTCGTTTCTGATTATTTTGATTTTTGAGGTAATTCACCTCAGTTGACAACCTCTTCACTTGTTCTATTAAATCTTTTATTTCATCTTTCTCCTCTTGAGTTTTTATTGGCGGCATTGTGTTTTGGAGATAAACAGGCTATGTAACTTGCGTCTGGGACAAAGGCGTCTAAGGATGGAGAACTAACTGACTTGATGGTGCTTGCACTTGATAAGTTGGTTGTGGAATTGCATTTAGCGCCAAAACTTGTTGATTCCATGTTGAGCCAAGCATTGGAACTTGATTGTTTACTGTGACTAGGCCAGTATATAGTGAGGGTCCAGTTATATTATGTCCTAAACCTTGACTTACTTCAATAGCTTTAGTGTAAGCTTCATTCATGTTTTTCGGAGTGGGGTGAGATTTCACAAACATCACAGTCAAAGGATCAAGTGCTGAATAGTAGCTTTCTCGAGCATCAACAACATAAGGAGCGCGTAACCTTGTGAGGGCCTTTTGGAACCTATTGTTGAATGCATGGATGGGCTCTTGGTCCCGTCTTCTCACTTCTGCAAATTGATGATAAAGCTCTACAAGGGTGACTGGTATACCAAACTTTCCGATGAAGGCTTCCTTCATCTGCTCCCATGTTCTTATAGACCCAATTGGCAAATGTATGAACCAAAAATGTGCTTCTTCTCCCAAAGAATGTGGAAATAGGCGGCAAGCCACGTCTGCATACCCAATCTGCCTATTGTGTAGGTGATTTTCAAACATATTGATATGGTCCTCGATCGTGCGGTTAACATTATTGACAATGAACTTGGTACAAAAAATTTCAGGATTCTTCGGCATATCATAGTAATCAGGAAACTCTAGTGGAGATGGGTTGGTAACCAACCATGTAGCACCATTTAGAGCTGGTTGGCCTCCTAGTTGAGCCATTTCTTGAACTAGTTGTTGCCACTGATACACAATAACTTGGGCTGGCTGTTGTATGTAGCTTGAACTTGTTTTGGTTGAGCAAACCTCGAAGCACTAGGTGGAGTTCGAAACAAATTTGAAATTTATTCTCCACTTTCTTCGTTTGACTGAACCTCTTCGTTTGATAAAAATTCTTTGCTCGACTTAACTTCTTTACTTGAATGACCTTTCTTCTTCCTTGATCTCAAAGGTAGCTCTAGCTCCACAAAATCTTTAGATGAATTGGGCGTAGACCTCAAGATCCTCTTAAGCTTGTTTGGAAAAAACGAACTGATATGATCCAGGATGTGGTTGCTTCTTCTATTGGTGACGCGCAGGATTGTTCAATCCTGAGAGAACACCATCTTGACTTATGATAATTTTCTCCAATGGAACTTTTTGTACTTCAAACCCTTTCTACTTCAACACAACTGTATGATGTAGTTGTTAGTGGTCCTCCTAGCGCCAATTCTATTGATGTGATTTTCGTGACCGCACCAACATAGAATAAAGTCGTCAATGGCTACCCTATTCTCTCTTGATCAAAGTATCTAGCACGCTAAGATTACGAGAGATTTCGTGCGTTCAACTCCAAGGTTCCTTTAGTGCGAATAGTCTCAGTTGGCTCAATGTGATTTTGCTGGTATTTCAAGGGGGACTTATGCAATTGTTCGACAACTGATAGCAAATAGTAGATTAAGGGTTTCACGTGGTTTGAATGATTTGGCAGGTGAGCACAAGTTTCTTAACACTAACTAGAAATGAACTGAATTTAAATGAGTGTAGGGATAAGAAGGTTCTAAATTCTACTCTAAGACGAGATGTAGGATTAATCTCAATAGACTTCAACCAAACTCTACTCCGCTTTGTGTTGGACAACTTACACAAAGTTGGTGCAATCTTTAAGGGAGTGGCAAGAGGTTTTCAAGTCGCAATTCAGCATCAAGACACCATCAAGACGATGCATGTCGAGATGTAAATCACAACCAAAGTTAAGCTTGTAAAATTTTCCAATTGACCACACAAGGCAAACTTGCCGTTAGCAAGCCGCTAGTGGTATGGACTAAAACGAAGTTGCCTTGATTAACACCACAAATCCACAGCTAACATCTACTTGCATGAAAATGAAATTACGCTACTTTACGCTACTTGAAGTAGGAGGGATGAAGAAACCTTGATAGCTACTTATAACAAAGATGAATTCACCATTCAATGAAAGATCTTTTATTATAATAGTTTTCACAACAATCTCTTACAAATTTTTCAAGGGAAAACTTTCCTTTTCCTTCAAACTATACTATGCTAAGCTATTACAACTAAAGTCTCTCTGCTCTACTCTCTAGTTTGATCTAGTGTCTAACTCTACTAAAGTACAAATGAGGGGGGATGCCCCTTTATATAGCTAGCCAAGCCCAATGGATGACTCAGATTATAATCGGCTGGATGGCCAAGATCATGCCACCTCAGCCCTAAACAAGATTCACCCTAAAAACTGCCACAAAGAGGAGTGGGGAAATAAATGAGCAATTAATGGCTGCCATCTTCTAGAAGATTCCTGTTTTGAAACGCGTTCACACTGTTCTTGTTCTTTATTGCAGACTTGATCAAACAACTTCAACTTCTGACATGGCAGGCACGTTCTCATTTTGAAATTCCAAGACTGCAACCTCATTCTTCTGCTTGATGATGCTTTTCCTCTTTAATGTTGTCCTTCAACCTTGAAGTACTTGAGGATCATTTCTAACCTTTGGGCCTTCATCTTTTCCAATCCTGGACTTGATCATTTCTTTCTTGCCACCCACCTGACTATGTTGGGTGCACATTGGATCTTTGAGGAGAAACTCTAACACTTATCCATTTCTTGCAACTTTTCTTCTTTCATGTTTTTGGTGCAACCGAGATCTCATGGAAGAGCTCGAAACTCATAACTTTATCTCCCTTCGAAAGTTGTAATATCATCATGCTTCATCACTTCAAGTCATCATGCTCTGGCCTCGCCGTTCATCCTGCAAAATAGAAAAAATGAAGAGCATCAAAACACTTCATGATATAAATTTACCTCACTCAATGTTTGAGTGATCTCTTCATCTGATAGGGTTCATCATTTTCTTCTAGCACAAATTTTGCCTTCTTCATGATTTTTTCGACATCTGGAGGTTGGGGCATATAATACTTGTACATCATATTTCAATGCCTTAAACAAATTTCATCTTCCTCAAGGGTGCATTTTTTAAAAAATCATCTTTTAAAAGTGTTAGCTTCAACTGCATCTTCTTCACTTTTCCGGCTGAGGCATTCACTCTGACATTTCATCCAACTTTGGCTCGAGCAAAATGTTTTCATCAGGAATTTGATAAAAAATTATCTAGGCACCCAACTTCAAATTCATCCGCCCAAGCATTTTTATGTCAACAACACATTTTATTCCTTGCCTTAGAATTTTTTTCAAATTTTCCTTAGGAAATTCATCAATCTGGTGCCTATCAAAAATCTTCACCTCAGAATCCTTGGCAAGCTGTGGAAGACTTTGAAAGCAATTCCTCATCGAAGACGTCCAGTACCCAGAAGAAAATTTCCTTCAAAAAGCACCAAATTCATGTGTCCATGAACGAAGAGGTTCATTCAATTTTTTGATTTTCAACCTTAGAAAAATATTATGCCAACAAATTTATTCATATCTAGGTGAATTTTCTTGCTCTGTCTTGAAATCTTCATCAACTTCATGAAGTTGGCACCTCCCGACATATTTCACAACCAATTCATCCCTGCCACAGAAAATTTCATCACCCCTGCCAAGCTTAGGCGTAATTTCCTCTAGAGGTGGAATTTTATGTCTTAGAAAAAAATTATCGTCTCAATGAACCTGGGCGCATTTGGAGGTCTGGAAGGAATTTTGAATACTTAGCATTTTATTCACCACCATCTTTCTTCATTTTAGGCGCATTTAGCTTGGGGTGGAGGAATTAACAACATTCATCAACCTTTTTCTAGAATCATTTTGGACTTGGGCGCATATTGCATGTCTAAGAGGAATTAATTTCCACGCCATAGAATATTTTCATTTTATCCCTTAGTCTAGGCACAATCAAGGGTCCCCACTTCAAGTTTTGAATACGTAAAACAAATTTTCAATCAACTCCTCAAGCTAGGCACATATGAGGGGTAGAGCTTCAAGTTTCACATATTTAGAATATTTTCCAACCTCTTTCACAAGTCAAGACGCATAAGATGGGGCCCACTTTGAATTTTCTATACTTAAATGTTCTCAATGCTCTTCTTCCAATCAAGCCACATCTGGGGAGTTGGACTTTAAATTTTCTATACTTAGAATATTCTCTGCTCTCCACAAGTTAAGGCGTGCATCAAAGGGACCTACTTCAAATTTTGAATGACTTAAAGATTCCTCAAGGCCTTCTTAAATAGCTAGGGTGCATGCATGGGGTCAAACTTCAAATGTAGAACACTTCCTTCACAAGTCAAGGCGTATGGGATGGGGCCCACTTCATGCATGCTTTTGGATATTCCAAGTTTTTCTCCAGTCAAAGGCGCATTCAAAGGGGGGGACTTCAAGTTTCCACGCCTTGAATACTTCTTGAATTCTCCATGCAAGGCAAGGCGCATTTGAAGGCATCTACTTTAAATTTCAATGCCTTAGCAACCTCTTGTCCAGTCAAAGGCGCATTTGATGGGTTGAGTTGCAAACTTTATAATCACCTTTACTTTCATCTTTGATTGGGCGCATTTCATGCATGGAGGAGGATGCGCGCATTTCTCATGTGAAGGATTAACCTCTCAACGTCTTTGACCTCTTTGACTCCTCTTCAAGCATGGGCACATTTTGGACCCCAAGGTGAATTTAGAATTTTGTCTTTTTCTAGTTGAGGTGAGGGCGCATTTAGCCTACGTAGGAGGATGAACTTCATTGCTTAGAAACTTTTCAATCACCTTCTTGAAGTGGGTGCATTTGACATGTCATGGAGGATATTTTAAACATTTAAATTTTTTTGTAGCCACCACTTTGAAGAGGGCGCATTTGGAGGGTGGTGAAGGATTTTGTTTAGACTTAAAATTTTTCAACCCTCTGCCAGTTATCTTGGGTGCATTTGGAGGGTGGTGAAGGATGAACTTCAACTTAGAATTTTCTTCACACCTGCTTCTGCCAGCTTATCCATGCCGGCTATATATAGTAAGTCCTTTGATTTTCTTATCTCTGAAGCTCAGATCTATTCAAAATTTTAACCACAGGATCCTCATGACCTAGTTAATCAGTTCATACTGCCATCTCGAGCTGACCTGCTATTTTTAGCCAGTTTCTGAAGGTGGTTTACTATTTATAGCAACTGCCTGTTTCTGAGACCTCCACAACTCCGTTTGACTTGAAATTTGAATGACGTACTCATCGGTAGACTTTCCCGTTCACACTGGTGCCTGCTGCTGATTTACTATTTTTAACCAGTTTCTGGAACGCCTTCCTATAAATAGTAAGTGCTCTGATTGCCTTCAAATTTTACTAGTGGATAGCTTGAAAGATACTGATCGCAATGGGATACATCAGTTTTTGAAAATTCTAGTATTTTACCCCTCATTTTGGGTCCCGAAGCTGAAACCCTAATTTGACTTGCATGTATATCAAATGACCTCTGTTTGACCTCGTTTCTGTTGCACTTCACCCTGTTTGTGGTTCTGATGCGTTGGGTAGCTGCCGGAATGCACCTGCTAAAAATAGTAAGTCCTAAAAACTGATCATCTTGCCTTGCATGTCACATCACCGGGTAGCTCTTGAAAAACCCATAAAGAACCACTTGACATGCGTTAAAAACTCTAACATGCAAACCCTAAAAATAGCCTCGGAAGATGGCTTTTGAAAAAGTTTTGATCCTGGTTTGCATGTTATATTGTTGCGAAGGTCTCGAAAAACCCACAAGGAATATGTAGATATGCAAAGAAAATCTCAACATGCAAACCCTAAAAATAGCCTCTAAAGGCTGAATACTGAAAGTCATCGTCTCATTTTGCATGTTATATCACTGCGTAGGTTTCAGAGAACCCAGAAAGAATCTCCAGACATGCATTGAAGAACTTCACATATAAACCTTAAAATATGCTCCGGAAGCTGAACTTACTAAAATAGATAGTTGTTTGTTCTAGCTCAAAACTTGCAAACGAGCAACTTGACATGTTTTGGATGCAGTGTGACGATCAAAACTTCAAAAGTGTTGAGAGAACGCCCTGAATTGCACACTTACTAAAAATAGTAAGTTATCAAAATTCGATGAAATTTAGCTGGAAACCTACGCGAAGTAAAATGACTGCAACGTGAAGCTCAGATTCCAACTTATTCACTCCATTTGACCTCAAATTGACTAGAAAAGTACAAACCCTAATTCTCAGACTTGGCCAAAATTTCACATATAAGCTCACAGACGGGCACATCCCCGAAAAGCAGACAACAAAAAGAGACAAAAAGAGAGACAAAACCAAAGCCAGGAGACCAGAATGGAGCAAAAATTAGGGGGTCCCCATTTTGAATGGGGTGATGTGTGAAAAGGTCACAACAAGATGAGGAGATAGAAATTGTCAATAAGTGGGTGGAAGGATATCTGCGTAACTATATAGCTAGACAATAGAGAGCTTGGGTGAGGTGGATATACCTCTGTGAGTATTGTTATAACTCTACTCACCACATGACTATACATATGACACCCTTTATGGCATTGTACAGGTATGAGGCGCCCAACCTTTTGGATTTGGTGTTGAGTGATAGCAGAGTGCCTAGCGTAGGTGATATGATGTAGGATCAGTAGGATATTTTGAGGTCTCTCAGAGACAATATTCAGCGGGCACATAATCAGCAGAAGTAGTATGCTGATCAGAAAAGGGTTGAGCGTTCTTTTGCAGTGGGTGACATGGTGTATCTCATGTTACAGCCTTACCGTCAGTCCGCGAAAGAGTGGTGCAGAGAAGTT
Organism: Sequoia sempervirens; assembly: GCA_007258455.2. Lineage (NCBI taxonomy): Eukaryota > Viridiplantae > Streptophyta > Pinopsida > Cupressales > Cupressaceae > Sequoia > Sequoia sempervirens. The sequence goes on from VDFB02000017.1 coordinate 69,631,113, forward strand.
GAAACCTCGTTACTATGGTCCATTTCGAGTCATCAGACGAGTGGGCGAGGTTGCATATGAGTTAGATTTACCGATGGATAGCAGGATTCACAACGTGTTTCATGTTTCTCCCCTAAAGAAGGCATTGGGTCAGCATGTGATTCCCTCTCCAGTACTGCCACCCCTTGATGACGAGGGGAAGTTGATATTAGTGCCTGAGGCCATCCTCGATGTTAGAGAGCGACATCTTTGAAGGCGGGTCATCAGAGAGTAGTTGATTAAATGGAAGGATTTGCCGGTTGAGGATGCTACTTGGGAGTTAGAGGAGATTTTACAGCATCTAGAGTTGAGATTGCTTGAGGACAAGCAATTTTAGGGACGGTGGACTGTAATGTCCCCTTCCTAGGTAGTGCAGTTGATTCAGGGGTTAGCCTATCATTCAGATCCTCATAGGCTGATAGATGTGTTTAGAGGGTCACTTGAGGCTTGATAATTATTAAAGGTTTATTAATTTGACTTTAGAATATGAAGTCACTTTAATGAAAAATTAAAGTAATTATTTAATGGAAAATTATAAAGTATTAATACTTTATAATAAAGAGGTAAATAATATTAAATGAGTATTTTATTACTCATCAAAAGGGGACACCATTATTTAATGAAATTGCCTAAGTTTAAAAGAGGCGAATTTTATATTATTAAATGCATTTTAAATTGCTTTTTGAAGGGGGTCAAGTTTTTGAGAGAAAGTATATATTTCATCGAAGGCAAATTGAACTCATTATTACGATCATTTGAATTTGTCTATTTTTTTCTCTAAGAGCATTGGGGTTTGTGAAACAAGGGTTTCTGCAAATCATTGGATTTTGGAGAATGTTCCCTCTTTAGAATCAGACATATTGAGATTGTGAGATACCAGTTGAAGCTTGTCAGTTAGTGGCTTCATTCAAAAGTCATTACAGACTTTATTGGTGCAGTTCTTATTCAGAGATTGGATCGATTTAGCTCCAACAATGAATCTTTTCATTGACAGTGATTTATCCAACATTTGGCATGATTTTCAAGATGGTACAGATTTCTTAAATGTTGGTTTGGCCATACTTTTTATAGCAGCAAGGGTCGTACTTCTCCTGCACGCTGAGATGCCTTGCCTTTTTTCCTTCTGCTTTCATCATTTGGGACGCCTAGGGTTCTTGGAGCATATGCATTGATTTTTGGGTCAGAAGATTGCTTCATTTCATTTAGTCGTACCATTTCAGGCTCCTTTCCAGGTGACTGCAAGCTTATTCAGGTTCCTTGATAAATAGCTTGCCTTTTTCTTGCATGTTTGAATCTCATAGTTGTAAATGTTCTAAAAGATCAATATATCGCCCATCTTTAGTTTCCAGCTTGTATTTTTTCAAATTTAGTCTTCTGGCATTTTATTATATTTTTCCAAGCATTTTCTTGCAAAATCGCATTATCTCTCTTTATTGCGAAAACCCACAAAAAAATAAAAAACAACGAAAACAAACAAATACCTTGCATTCTCAATCAGTGGTCGGGTTGAGAGACACTTAGTCTCTTACAAACAACTTGTTTTGCAAGCAAGAATTTGTAGATTTTGAATGAAAGTAACTAATCTAACCCATAATTGACAACACCTTCTTATAGGTTAAAACAACTTCAATTTGATGTATACAAGATCTGAAAAGGAATAACCTCAATGTAGGACTACACATGTTTTCAAGAACTATATGAATGAGTTGCATGCAGAGCTATCTCTTAGATGAACAAACAACCTCAATACAAAGCTTGATGCTATTATTTAGTTTTAGTTGAATCAATTAAATCACAAATGTAGTAATGCAAACACAACAACCATAGATGGAGTGATATTTCAGCAGTAAAGTGTAGTGTCAACTATCAATAAGAAAATCATATGCCCAAAGCTCCTATTTATAGGTTACAAAATATCCAATTTTTAGGATTTAGGATTATAATTGATTTTTACAAAAAAAAAATGTTTTAAAGTACAATTAGGATTTAGGATAATAATCGATTTTTACAAAAAAAACATTGTTTTAAATTACAAATGCTTAAATTTTTTAAAAAGTAGGAAAGAAAAGTCTTTAAAGAAAAAACTATTCTAGACAAATAATTTCAAAAAAACTAATGAAAAGTGACCTAAAAGTCGACTCCCAACTCTTTGTCCAACAATTGAAATAGCCATGGCCAAATACAACAGTTTGATGCATTAACAACCTTTGTGATTTTGATGTGACTTTATTTGAAACATGTCAAACTCTTTGATGAATTCCAGAACCTTAATCCCCAATTGTCGACAACTTCTCCAATCCAACTTGGTGACTTGCAGTTGATTTCTTCAACGAAAACAAGACAATTTAGTGCTTTGAACTCTAGTATTTTTGTAGATGACTTCACCTATAGCTTAAAAACTCGTGACCTAGAAAAACTTGTCAAGCCCAAATTCAACTTAGACTTGGTGACTTGATAAAAACTTAGCAACATTTCTGAACATTAGAAAAACACATGTATTTACAAAATAATCTTTAAAAAATGCATAAAATTGAATTTAGAGAATTGATAAGTAATTTTCATCCATTCATAGACAAAAAAAGAAATTAAATACATACCGTAGTGTTATATTATAAAAAATTACCAATCCATATTAATATTTTACAAATTTCTTCTAAGTAGCTTTGTAGATGCCCTCAAAGTGAATGCTATTGATTTCGCTTGAGAAAGAATATCTTCCTTAGGCATATCATGGGGAATTACATTCAATAACACCCCAATTGACACCTCACCCTCACCTTTCACCTCCTCTTGTGCCGATATAGTTGTCGTCCATTCTTTTGCTTCTCTAAATATCAACTATCTTATCCTCGAAAGAGAAGGGCTCCTCATCCACATCATCAACGATCCAATTTGAATATGGATCCACATTGTTACATACCTTTAATATGTTTCCAAAAAACTCTTCAAAGTACTCCAATATCACTCAAAATCCATTAAAATCACTTGCAAATGCACTTTATGTACTCAAAGTGGGGAAGGATTACAAAAATATGAAAAATGAAGTGTGCTTTTTCTTTATAGGATGCAAACTATTTTTTCCTATGCTAGGCGACTTTTTGGATTAGACTCATGAGTAACTCACCAAGTAAATCACAAAAAATCTCTAGTGAGTTTACTCAGAACTCAATAGTTACTTAGTGATCTATGCGTAATTCCCTGCAACTCACGCTTTTTGCACATTAGTTCAATATAATGTTGTTTCATGCCAGACTTTTTCATCACTTGCAAAACACAATGCCAAGATGCTTAGTGCATGGATGAGACACTTTAGCATATTGGCTTCATTTATATCTAGGAAAGCATTGATTCCAATAGCATAGCAAAACTCAAGACAAGATGATTGCACACACACTCTTCAGTCATGTGTAACTTCACGAGTTTTCACTTCAACAACATTACTAGCTCTTGCAACTTTTCTCAATTGTGCATGACTTGCATAGCGACAACATATGTGCCTACAACAATATGTTCAATTTTGCACCATACACATTTGAAACATGGCGACATCTACTCTACATGATTGTGCCAACCACCTAGCACCATATGGACTTGACATCTGGCACAACCTTGGCCACATGGGAAGTGCACCATACATGCATGATAATTGTAAACATATTTGGGGAAGGCTTAACTAACAACCTATTGTAGAAATACATCTTATTATACATTTTATAAACTAGTTTGTTGACTAATGAGACCAATCACATCATTTGGCCTAGTTTGGTTGCACTCTAGGGTGCTCTGACAAATTACTAATTAGGTGAATGCATTCTTCTTGCTTGATCATGGGAACATGCTTTCCTACCATAGCCTTCATAATTATTTGTACATTCACATAATATCAATGAATGAGGGACAACACATTTCTTATGTTGTTTGCATGGTCAACTTCTTCTATAAATCTTCCACATAATGAGCTTCTAATGGACATAAACCAATTTCTATTAGAGTTGTTCCATTACCTTGACGCTATACACAAGTTTTTCCTCTGATCCTAGATAGAAATTGGATTAGCTAGCAATTTAGCTCATTAGAACTTGTGATTTGGGAGAGTTTTTAGCGAGTGTTCAATCTATGGTTTCATTGAAGCCTAACTTTTTGTTCCAATTGGAAAAATGAAAAACCATTGCCTAGGGTTTTGACAAGATTGAAAACTAAAGTTGAAACCCTAGGATAAAGATATGAGAAAACCCCAGGCCATAACCATAAGCCAATCTTTAACAATTTGAAACCTTGAATGGTTGTGTATGGTTGTTTACCTCAATCAAATCTTAGCCCCAAACCCTTAGAGAAGCTACAAATTCGAAAAGTTATTGCTATTGGTGATTAAAATCATTGTTTTTGCTTCCTAAGAGTTTGGAAGCCCTACTAACTATTATCAATCGATCAATAGAGATGAAACAAATCATGGCAATTCTCCTCAACAACCAAACCTTGTATACACAAAAGACTTGTATGGTTGATGCACTTTCAAATGTTGTGGAAATATGTCTTTAAGCACTCTAACCCATAAGGACTTTATAATGTCCCCTTCTAGCTAGACATCAGTAATCAATGGGATTAGCCTATCAATTGACCCTCGTAGGCTAATGGGATTGGATAAAGGGTCTTTTGTGGCAGAAACTTGGTCATTTGATGGTTTTATTCTTCTCCAGAGATCAAGGTGGTTTAGGTTTGGTCTTTGCAGAGGATTCAGGGCTCAGTTTCTCATACTTACTATTTATAGTAAGTCATTCAGCCAGGGTTACTATTTATAGCAAGGCACTTGATTGAGATATATTGGCAGTGTCGATTTTGGTATTCAGTTGGTTAGGTGAAATAAGGAGTTTTGCCTAAGTTATAACGTTTAATTATTATTAAAGGTGACTTTAATAATAATTAATATTTTTAATATTATATTATAACATTATATTTGTAATTTATGACTTGAGGGTCCATTCATCATTAAAAAGGGGGCCATTTTAATTAATTATTTGAGCACCAATTTCAAGGATATATTTTAATGTTCCAAAGTGAAAATATTATATTATTTTAAATTATCAAAAAGGAAAAGGAGGGAATCAAACTTTTTGAAGTATATAAGACAATCCAAGAAAGGTTGACTCATCCATTGAGCATTTGAAAACTTTATTTCATGACTTCTATTGGCATCTGGAGAAGGGAAATGAGGGTTTCTGCATTTTTCGAAGCCTTTCAGCATTGGAGAGCATAACTTCTTCAGTGTATCAGCATTCTGAGGTTGTGAAATTATCAGCTAAAGATTGCTTAATTGTTGGCTTCATCCAGGAGTCAATTTTGAGTAGATTGGAGAAACATTTCAAAGGGTTTCAAGCATATTTATCATTGTGAAGGGTGAATATCTTAAGAGCTGCATTGTTCATTGTTGGAAATACTTTCTCAAAGCCCTACCATATGTTATCCTTGCAGCCGTACCATTTGTGAAGAGAGGCGTGTTCCTTCTAGGGAAAAACACCTATGCTTTGGAGGATTTTCCTTCACTACCTTGGGCGCCTATCTCAGTGAGACTCTTTGGGGTGGGTTTTGAGGGGGAGACTTCAACATTTGTAGTAGATCAAATCCTTTATCTACTTCAGGCATGGCTGCCAACAACTCCATATTTTGATGTTATACTCTCTCTTGCATTCTAGGTATGCTTGTTGTAAAGGCTTTCAAAGTGTATAAGAGTGAATTTGTACCCCTTATGCAAATTCCCTTTTTGCTTTTTCCCACTTTAGAAAACAAAGTTCAGAGGCTTAATTACACCTAAGCCCATTGCTTTCATCACACTTGGCACCTGTTTTGAGTGTCGGTGGAGGAGTTTCTGTCGGGGATGCCTGTGCGACGCGCAGATGTTCACGCGTCGTGCTTACATCCCTGGAAAATTCCTGCGGCTGAACCTGCAAAGGCATTACACTTCTCATTGGGAGTCAAGTTGTAATGCCCTCTTCGACCGACCAACTTGAATATGGTCGTTTTCTTCACCCTTTCCTTCAAATTCACTCCTTCATCAAGCATTTCATCTTCTAAGCATTCAGTACAACTTCCTTTGCATTCTTCAAGCTTCCAAGCAACATTCTTGCACTCCATTGCAGCAAATACATCACTCCATCACTTTAGTAGAGCAAGTGTGGAACCAAACGCCATTGCAGCAGGGGCTTGAGTCCTCTCATTTTCTCCCCCAAGCAGCCTTGAGTGCTCTTGGTGGAGATGGTAAGCTTTCCACTCCTCTCCTCTATTACTTGGTTGAGTAAGTACATTTACTGTTTTGTAGTGTTTTAGTGCTCTTTGTTCCATTTACTTTCTTTATCATACTCGCTTTCTTGGCTGTTCGTGGAGGTGGAAACACCTAAACAGAGGTCTGACTGAGGCAAACCCCTATATAGCCACCCAACATTTTCCTCCTCTTTGTGTGTAGGTGAATGTGTTTTCAAGGAGCTAGCTGGTGAACGAGTTTCTTTGTGAGATCATCCTTACGACCCTAACTCTTGCATTTTTACTTTACCACGTTAGAGAGTATTTTGTTTACTTAATCACATTATTTTGGCCCTTTAATAGTAGTTAGTTGGGCTGCTAGCTTGTTTTCTTAGGTTTGACCTTGTCTTTGTAGTTGTTTGGTCGTACAGACACTAGCGCATTTGAGAGATGCCAGTGCACCGCGCTATAGTCCCAAGACCACGCTTCCGTCCTCGGGCATAGAGCTTCCTGAGGCGCAGTGTTGAACCTAAAAACTGGCTCGCCTAGCCCCGTTCTGTATTTCAGGTTTGTAGAATGGTTAAAGGACCTTGTAGTCCTCATCATTCTCGTCTTGCATATCCTAACACCCTGTTAAGCTGAGGTAAGTTAGGGCAGCCTTCCGCATCTTGGCCCTCCATGACCTGGGGCCTTGCACGTGGTGGTCCCCCTCTCTTACACAAAGATTATCAATAAATAAAATATTTGTCTTTGCTGCAGTTGATATTTCAGTAGTTTAGTATTTCCTTTCATAGTTCTTGTTATGCCTGGCGTCTATTTCAAAATATACAAAAAAAGCAAATATATTACAAAACACAAAAAACTCATAAAACCAAAACAAGGCAAAAACAACAGTCAGACAAAATCAACAGTCAGAGGCTTTCATTCAGAAGTTCCGAAAAAAATACGGTTGGGAGAACTTAGGGTTCTTATAGACTTGTACCTCTTTGCATCATTTTTGAAAGGAGTTGTTCTGCTTCCAGTCTCTCACTAGAAGTTACCTAGGTAGATTGATAGATTGATAAATTAATCATTGTTATAGCTGCATCTCTCTTGCCTCTCATGCTACCATTTTTAGAATCTCAACAATAGGAGTAATTGCCTCAGCCATAACTATGCCCCTTTTAAATACATACTTGAATTGGTTAAGACTGAGCCTTGGTCGTCCATTGACAGCACCCAGGTAATTTCTGTGATTCCTTATCAACTTACAAAAGATGCTATACCATGCAATAACCTGTGCTTTCAATTGAACAGTTGCATAATGATGATAATCATGTTTTTATTCCTTGCTTGCTGGACTGTCCGAATGCTTTACCTGCTGAACAATGTGGTCCTGGACCTGAAGACATTCACGAATAGAAAGAAAGAAACTTGGAAAACTTTTCCATCGAAGAAATGCTATAAGCAAATTGCCAACAGGTTTTAAAGTTGCTCCACCTTTCTCGTTGTCTTGACTTATGAAATCTAATTTCTAGGACTCGAGTATCGGACATTTGGAACTGCTCGGTTTCTTTGCTGATGGGATTTTGGAATGCATATGGAGTACTTCTCCTGCTATCTGTGCCTTAGCGGGCTTTTGGGGTGCACATGCAGGTGAAATCTCCCTCAAGCATATCTTTTGATTGTTGCTACACATTATTTTCCTGCTTCTTATGTGTTGTTAGGCTTTTGGGGGTCGTTCACAGTTTTGCAAAAACTGGAAAATTGCTTAGAGGTTTTGATTTCCCGCTATACATGCTTGTTGGGTTTTCAAAGTCCGCTCACAGTTTTGCACTTTTAGCAGAACTGTCTGCGAACTTCGGTTTTCCAATTCCCTTAACTTATCAGGCTTTCGATGGTGCATAAGCAGGACAAACTTCCGCTAGTGTAAATGTAGTTGAAATTCCCAAAATTATAATGAGATATCTGCCATGCACATCCAAAACAATACTTGCCCATTTGAATATTTGGATAAGGTCCAGAGTGCCAAGATGGCAGAGGATTCCATGATTACGATTTTTAAACAAATCACTGCAATGCAAACAATTTAGAGATTTTGTAGTTTTTCAATGAAAACAATGGGTTTGAACATTGACAAAGAATTTTGATTCTTCAACGAGATGATTGAAACAATGACAAAAAAATCCCACGTTATAACTATTGGATGACAACTGTGATCAAACTCTATACTTAGAAGTTGATAAGCTTCTGGTCTTTTGGGCGCAAAACTTTCAAAATCCTGTCAGGTTTCAAGAATTAGAAAGTGCCATGAAAACGGCATGGACACCATGCTGTCAGTAATAGAACCCTGTGCATTAAGGTTTGAACAAATCTCGAAGAAGCAAACATCATGAAAACTTCGCAATCTCTTCCCAAGTCACCGCTTTTAATCATTCAAAAAGCTTGTTGGAGGTATGACAAATCATTTTCATTCTTTGACCGGCTGAATACCAACAGAGGTAATGACTAGGGCACGACTCGGTAGAAATGAGATCGTGTTAGAGAGAGATTTTTGAGCGTTAAGCAAGATCTGGAATGGCCGAGACATATAGGAGAGAAATTAGGGTTTTGAATGGGATTTAAGGATAATCGGACTTGTGGGCTTGGTAGGCATCTTTGCATCAAAGGTAAAAGATATTTAATGTTGGTGTATATTTATTTTTTTATATTTAGTTAATTTTTTTTATTGCATATTTGTATTTAGGATAGGACAAGTTTGCTTAGGTAGGTATCGATTTAGGTAGATGGAGTTGTACTGGGCACATGAGTAGATCTTTTTTTATCTTAAGTTGGTTCTACATTGAGATCTTTTGTGTTGTGTCACATACACATCGCATGTACTCTTGTATATAATCTTATTTGTATAGTTGCATCTTTTGATAGAATATATTTATTCTCTAGTTGGAGTCTCTTTTGTGCATTCATTGAAGCTTTTTATTATTATTATTGTCTTGGGTGGCTATCTCCATAGCCAAATCATACATGTTATAGCATTTTGTACCAACTCTTACAATTAGGTTATGGAAAATGTTGATAACATAAAGCATGGGCTTGTGGGGAAACAAGACACATTGGAACAAAATACAAATGGTGCTCAAGTCAAGCCAAACTTTACTAGTAGGATTTTGGGGTTTGAAAAGATATTTGGACATTTGGGAAATAGTATAAAGGGATAGGGAAATTTTGATGACTTAGGACTTGGTTGGACTTAGGAGGTAGCAGGAATTTTAAGACTAAAGATAAAAAATGCTAAAAATTAGAACTTCTCAACAATTGATATGCAACTAACAATTTCTGACAATTCTTAATGACCAATTAACACCAAGAGGAGCACCTAAAATAGACTATTGGACACATGAACTTTAATCTTTTAAATGCTTGAAACTTAATTTCAATTGAAATTTCATAACAAGGGACTTTCATAGACAACTCAAAGCACTTGCCCAATCCTCCCTAAGATCATTTCGACCAATGTTTTAAACTTGGAGAACTCAAATTTAAAATGGGTAATGTTTAAAAACACCTATCAAGGCTAGAGACCACATTGGGTCTTCCAATAGAGGAAGCTACTTTCTCTAATTCATTTTCCTTGTAGCCAGAGAGGAAACAAACTTGGCCTTAGGAGGGGTTGAGCAACTTCTTGGTGCCATAGAGGTCCATGCCATTTCCTCCATCAAAGTAGCTTGCATTACTAAACCAATACATTAAAAAAAGGACAGAATGGGGGAAAAGGAGAATGGCAACTTAGAGTGAATGTGTTGTGCTATTAATAAGGCATATGCACCATGTGAAGAGTATGGGTATTCATCAAAGCATAAGGAGAGAGGAATTTCCTTAGATGAAGGTTTAGAAAACTCTCAAGTAAACACAATTTGTAGGTGAAACAAGAATCCACAACCTTTGTTTGCATTCCCCTCGCTTGCATCAAAATAAGAGCTTTCAAATAAGCTATGTACGTCCTACAAAGCTTGAAGGATGGAGGCATTTTGTTAGACATAGGGAGACGTAGAGAGAGGGAGTACAACATAGCACATGGAATGGACAAGAAGGGAGTTGCAATTGCCTTGGTTAATAGGGAAAACAAAGGAAGATGCATCTCCAAGGCATATTGTGATGAACTCCAAGGGACTTGACAACAACACCTTTGGGAAGCATGTTCATCGAATCTATGAAACAGACACATATATATATTCTCATTGTTATCATATAGTGTGTGCATAGTGCAAAATATTTCTTCCATAGAAGATGTAAATTTCCTAAGGTGAAGCCTCTTTCTTAGGAACTTGATCTCATGGAGATTTGTGCACTATTGTTTCCCATCAATGATGAGGAGTGTAATGGTGTTGATGAGAATCCCTACAATGGTAATACCTAGGAATGGGATGGTTTTTTGGTAGAAAGAAATTATGTTGGGAAAAAATGAATGATCAAGCTACCTTGTGATCACCAAGCCGAAGGTCAACAATGAGATTATGGGGTATAGTTAGACATACATGGCCAATTTTTTAGCCTTGAGTATAGGCACAACCTCATAAAAAGAACCAAGAATCATTTAGGATACCCTTACAATTTGGATTTTTATTATGGTGCACTAGCATAGATGCAAATGTTCTCCAACAATCTCGATGACCCATTTATTGAGAGAAACTATGGAGTGCATTCTAGGTTGAGGTTAGGATTTTGGATTGGTTTTCCCATCTTTGGGAATTGAAGAAACATGAATATTGGGGATACACTTTAAATTGTGGCACGAAAGGAACTCTATAGTGTTCTTGTCGAGAGGCAAGTTCTCCCATATGGTGTTGTGTACACATTACTCAAATTTGAAGCTACATTATTTTATGTTAAGGGGGTCACTTTCCTAGTATGTTATTTCAATAGTAAAAAAAAAATCTCATTCTTTTGAAAATATTGTGGCATTTTTATTTAGGCATGCATTGCCTTCCAATTTTAGTAGTCGGTCAAGATTGATATTGCTTAATTTTATTTAATTCCTTTCTAGTTGGGAGTGTTGTTAGAGAATTGTTTTTTTTATCTCCACCTCATTGTTTTTATGCAATCAAAGTATAGTAAATTAGACTATCATAATTAAATAGTACAGAAGCTAGGATAATGACAAACAACAATCTTAAACAATTTGATTGCCTAACATAGGCATATTTTTCTTTGTGGCATTTTGGCGAGCAAATGGGGTACCAATTACCTACTTATATAGTCCTTGGGGCATTTTGTTTGAGTAGTTCACATGATTGGTCCAAGCTTAGTTAATGCTATCATAAAAATTTCCTCAAACATTTTTGTTCTAGCTAAAATAGGTAGCATGTCTCCTTACTCATGTTGGAACATGTTTGTCGTTGTGCCAAAAGATTGACCTATTAACGCTTGATACAAACACTAGAGATAAGCGGATCCATGGGAGGCGGTTAGTCCATGTCTTGAATCCGAAGTGAGATGTTGGCGATTAGTCCAACAATCCCCCCTTAGCATCACTTGAGGGGATTCAAACTCAATACCTAGCTATGATACCATTTGTTGGAACATGTTTGTTGTTGCGCCGAAAGATCGACTTGTTAATGCTCGATACAAGCACTAGAAATAAGCGGATCCATTGGAGGTGATTAGTCTATGTCCCAAATCTGAAGGGAGACGCTAACGATTAGTCCAACAACTCAACATAGTGATTTTGTAGGTTAACGCCTTACTACGTAACATGATATTTGTGAGATGCATGCTATTAACTTTATGAAGGTTTATTATTATTTCTATAGACTATAAAAAAAAATTAATGACCTATGAAATAGAGTAATTCTTAGGGGATCCCAATGAAGTGAAAAATGGGGCTAAAACCTAAATGCCAAGGTTCTTGGCATGAATTATGTTTGTACATCTATATGAATGTATTTGATTATTGTAATAAAAAACATGTGGAAATGACAATTAATGGTTCTAAGGTCAATTATTTGTCAGGACCATTGATAGTGTGGAGTGCTAATATCAATAACTATGTTGCCTCTTTTGAGTCTGGCTGATAGTTAAGTAAGATTCACTTATTCTGTCATGAGAAAAAAACTCTAATTTTATCATGTAGCAACAATCCATTTAGTTTCTTAGTTGGGGCTATTGCTTATTTCTTCCCTTGCTATTGTACCAAGACTATTAAATGTTTATAAATATACTAACTAGAATAAAGAAGAAGCTTTATTATATAGACATTGACCAATGGGTTTTATTGTTGAATATGATTCAAGTCCCAGTAAGTGAAATTGAGTTTACTAACTCTTATGAGTGTTCATTAGCTATATTTTTTTAGCTTTTAGATTAAATTTGTTATAAGATAATGGTCACAATATTTGCATACAAGGAAAAAAATTATTGATAAGTAATCAACCTAGCCTTTGTGTTAATGGGACATGGCTATAAGATATCATGGGATGTTCATATTGAACTATGAATCAAAATGATGGAGAGAGGTCTAATTTAAGATCTCATGGTCATTGAATGGAAGTGCTTTCACATAGGTTTTCTAAATTGGGAACTTGGCTAGGTTTCCCTACATAATATTAAGCACTATTAATTGTTGATAGTAATCAAAAGGAACCCTTTTTGGGTATTGATATAGTATTCTAGGAATTTGGAGCTTGATATATTAATATTTAAACTTGGTGAGTCGTGGTTTTTTTCAAATTATTATTGGTAAGTAGTGATTTGTTACACTACTTGGTGTTAAACCATTCTATGATTTTCATTCTATAGCATTCTTTCTATTTCACTCCTTTGACTAATGGTACTTGAGTGGTTAGGAAACATTGGATATGGGAACTTATGTGTATGTTCCTAGATAGGTTATTGTAAGAACTACATGGGAATATTATTCCATTTGGAAGAAAATATGTAGATGGTCTTTTGGCGAAGGATTCCCTTGTGATCCAAGTCCATAGAGGAGAGCTTAGTGAATAGCTCTAGGGTTACAAGTTTTTCCTAAACTCGATCAACCTTTCCTCTTTAGTATACTTTAGCTTGAAGCTAAATGTGCATAGATGGTGGTGATCTCACCTTCCAATTAATATGCCTCCACTATATAGGTATGAAGTACTTAAAGGTAATTGATCTTCAACAAGATTATCTACTCTGAGGTTTATTGTGTTTGTCTTAAGAAAGTCTACTTCAATCTTGAACTTTTAGGGTCACTGCCATCATTTTTGTCTCGGTGATAATGTGTGAGAATGTCTCAAATCTTATTTGAACTAAAATAATTGGAGTTTATGTGTCAAACAATATGGAATTATGTATTTGAAATGTTGGGAAAAGGAAACCCTAAAATTTAATGTATAGAACCTAGGGTTGATTCCACCTTTTCCTAGGATTTCATTAGGATGCAAATCAATAAGGTGTTTTGATTGAATTTCAACCATAAAGGTGAGTCAATCAGACTTGGATTTGAATCCTTAGGGTCTTGAAAATGGATTGGAATGATTTGAAATTGATTAACCTAATTAGACTATATGACCTAGTATGAAAAATGCAAGATCCTAATAGATAACAGGCTAAAATAGCAGTTTGCAGACAGATTTGGAAAGTGTAGGAGATTGTGTACCTATCCTGAAAAATTGGTTCTAATTTGAATAAGAGGACTGCTAGGGGTGTATGGGTCTTTGATAGGTTGCCCTGCTTGGCTTTTGGGGTCCTTTGGTGACAGATTTGAGCTTCTGATTTTTGTTTGCAAAATTGTCAGAATGATGGATAATTTTGTAGGTTATTTTCTATGGCTTAATAAGATGTAGGGCTTTGAATGCAACAATGCACAACTTGTCTTCAATTTTCCTTCAATCTTCTTCAAACCTAATATTTGCACATTCACAAAGAGGAGGTGTTAGGCCATTTAGGGGCTTGCCTCAGTCAAACCCTGTGTAAGTGTTTCCACTTCCACAATGGCAATGCAAATGATATGATGATAATGAAAAGGAAGGAATGATGAAATCACAAAGTGTTGCAACTCACCACCCTTCAATGGATTCCTTGAAGGATTGAATTCTTGCACATCACCTCAAGGTATTGATCTTGCTTGCTTGATTTGCTTGAATTCTTTGGATACCTACAAAAGTGTTAGCCTTCACAAAACAATGATAACATGAACACACATAAGATAACATAAGGTTTGACATGATGTTAGGATCTTGGATTGTTGCAATAAAGCTTTGAAATGTTTCTCTCGAATTTCTCTTGAATAATATTGACAATATTTTTTACTCATGAATGCTTGTTAGATTTGAAATGATGCAATAACTAGGTATTTATAGGCATTTCTCTAATTTCCCAAGAATTGAATCTCGATAGCCGACATTTGAAATCTAAAATTTGAATGTTAAAATGGCTACTTTGACATATTAAAAATTGGTCCCTGGAAAAATAGGGGGACCCATATGCCCATACTGGCCCTATTTTCTAGGACACAATGTATCAAGGGTAACATATTAATTACTTGCATTTGTTCAATGCTTGTAATTTCTCGGAAAGTGGTACAAATGGGCTATAGAATGCATAATGTAGAAAATTAGGGACTCAATTAGGCTCAATAATTTAGGGGGGACAAAACATAGTGTGAAATTGTCAAGGGTGACAATTTATGACGCTACATTTAGCCCCCACTTTAGTGAGGGTATGAACTTACACTTAGACTCATGCTAAAGTAGAAAATCTATGTCAAAAGGGGTCTGATTGTCCAAATGTTGAAGAGATATGATAACAATGAATCTAGGGAGATGGTCAATCCCCTAAGATCCAAGATCCCATGGAAAACCAACATAAGCACAAAGGAACACACATATATGAAATGCAACAACATACATTGACACACAATGTCAACATGAAATGCTAAAGAAAAGGGGTATGGACTAGCAAGTTTTGTTATACTAGGACCCACACCAAAGGTGTTCATGACTCACACCATAAAAAAGTCCGATATTTTCTAGGTGAATCACAAACAGGAAGGCACATGGGCTAGTGAGGATTTCTTTTCACTAGATGAGCCCCCAAGACAAGGTAGAAAAATGAGAAACATATTGGGTCTAGTGAGGATCGTTTTTCACTAGGTGTGCACTCATGTCAACCATGCCAAAATTTATACTCCTTGATAACTCTGATAAAGTGCTACAAAATGGTCAAAATGTTATGCCAACACAACACTAAGTTCAACGCTTGTGAACAAAGTGAAGCAAAAAAATTCCAATTTCAACGCACCACTACGTCCAACACCTATGAACAAAGTGAAGCAAAGTAATGCCAATGTATGTCCCCATTTAAAGAAATTGCAAAACACCATGTTGTGGGAAATTACTTTAAATTAGAAAAATGATGAATTCCCTGCAACAAAAAGGATCACAAGAGCTTATTTGGAAATCCCTATGCCAATGATGTGTTTCCAAATAAAGTTGCATCATGAGAAGGGGTTGCCACCAAATGCAATGCAACAATCAACATAGAATATGAACACTGGAGGGATCCACGAATCTGGGGTTAGTATATGTCTTTGCCACAATGATGTAATAGAGCTTGGAACTGAAATCATTCCCCAAATACTTGTGGAACAATGGAAAAAATGGAGGAATGGCACATAGAGAGAGAGAGTACAATTTTTTTTGGGTCAATATGGAAGAAACCTAAATATCTCAATGGTTTGCATCATCCCCAAAAGGAAAACATAAGACAAAAATGGAATTTTTTTTTTTGGACATATAGAAGAATGAAGATACAAATAGAATAATGTCATGACATGCTCGTTTCCTTTGTATCCTTGCGCCAACAAAGCAACAAGGTCCATCCAAAGAAAACTCACAAACATAAAGGCATGTGAATCAAAAAAACATGGGGGATCACATCACATGCATGCAAGCACAAAGAACACTTAAATAAAACAGAAAGGAATACTGCACATGTGAGCCAATCTAAAGCAAGTCATTTGCATCCCAATATTGCTCACCATATAGGGAAGGAAAAAAACTAGATAAAGTGACTACAACAAGTGTCGTACTAGGAGCATCACTAGGTTCAACATGTCGTGGGTCACTCTCATCAGGAGGATCATCACGGTTGCCCCCATCTAAATTCATTTTCTTTGAAAACAATACATTAAGCTCATTATGGACTTGTTCATCAATTTTAGCAATTTCATCTTCATCATCCAAATTAATCACAATGGGAGGTTTTATGACAATGTCTATTGTATGTTCTTGTTTCACTTCTTGTTTTAGTTCCATGTCTTTTTTTGGTGAAAGTTGTAATTCTTCTTGAGTTGTTTGTATAGGTGTTGGATTATCATGCACTGTTTTATTCTTATCTTCTAATTGATGAGCAATAGTACAATGCCTATGCCTACACTCTTTAGCATTTTGGTTTCTTCTTGCAAAATTTTCAATTTGTGATGGTGTAAGAGGGTTTCTCGACCATTGGTCTCTTTTCATCCCTTAAGGGAGGAACTGAAGGAACCAATGAGGGTTGGGAAACCAATATCTCTTGAGGTCTATACACTTGTCTTATCTTTGGAGGCACAAAAGGAATCATTTGATTCTCTTGGTATTTTATACGATGTGGGTGGAGGAACTACAACATACTTACCTTGTTTACTTGGAAGGGAAATTGCTTCAAGCATCGATTCATCCACAACTGCTCAGGTAGAAGGAACAACTATAGTCTTCTCATCCTCATGTGGGATATTGCTAAGGGATAGTTCTGCTATGAGCTTTGCCTTAAAATTTTAGTATGATTGGAAGAAGAAGTCCTCACAAGGTCTAATAGGTTCCATAGGTTGAAGCCAAATGAAATCTAATGAAAAATTTCCACGAGAAGACAAAGGATAAAACCCACTATGATGCACTGTAAATATCTCATTTTTCAAAGGGGAACTTTATGCACTTGTGAATAACCGATGGGACGCCATCAATGGAGCGTAACCATAGGTAACCTAGCTTCACATAGAATCAGTCTGATGTCAAGATGATGGAGAATGATTCATCTAATTGTTTTGATCCAACTTTAAAGGAAGAGTGATCGAACCTGTCGTAGGGAAAGCAAAATCATTGTGAGTTTTCAACCATGCTTTTGATTGTTCATAAGATTCTTAATAAAGCTCTTGCAAAAAAAATAATTCCTCAGCGATCACATTCTCTACATGCATGGGATCAATGAGTATTCCTTGTACTGGTTTGTCATTGATACGACCAACAATGTAGAGAGGACCATCAGATGCATGTCTAAGTGTGTCACTATGGGTGAAATGTCAGGTAACATAGTGATTTGGCCCTTACGAGATTGAACATCTATTAAAGCAACCATGCTATCTACTTCCTTCTCATTGCTAGTTTCATCATCATTCTTATCGTCATTCAGGTCATCACTCATATCATCAATCTTATCAACATTCATCTCATCATTCTTAACATTGCAAGCTTGCACAAAGTTGGACGAATGGTTTGGCATAGGATTGGTAAAAAATTGCAAGTTTTGGTTAGGTGGGGCAACAAACTTATTTTCACTTGATCAGTAATACCGCCCAATTGGATATGATTAGAATCAATGAGGTCTTGAACTTGATGTTAAGATGCATGCATCATTTTATATCATGTCCACTTGTGCGATGATATTGACAAAAAGTATTCAGATTGTAAGTTGGAGGTAAAAGTTTGGCTGTGTCCACATGCCTGACAGGAGGTAATTAGATTAAGTTCTTTCTTAAAAGTTGCAACATGATCGAATGGAGAGTGTTAGGTAATTGGGTGAATTGTGTACCACACGACTAAATTGGTACAGGGTTGGACTTATGGAAGCAACTTGAGGTTTAATGTGGATGGTTGTTTGAGGTGTAGAAAACTTGATGAAGTTCTTGTTTTGTTTCTTGAATGGTTGATAGTTGTTTTGAGGTATGGATTCAGGCTTCTCAGCAAGAGTTGATGGAGATATCTCTTCATACTAACTAACCGAATTCTGATAATCACGAAGGGTCATAGAAAAATGTATGGAGGGAAATTCCATTAATAAGATTCTATCCCTTATGTTAGGTTGTAAATTTTTAATGAATACTCTTTGGGCATCCGCATCGGGAAGAGTTACATTAATATGTGAATAGAGCAACTGATAACGACTTATGAAATCTGTGACCTTTTCATTTTTCTTTTGTTTGCATCACATTAAATCAGTTATGTTAATCTTAGGACCAACAGTTACTTGTAAATGATTGAGGAATGCATCAACAAGCTCATTAAATGAGTGGATTAAATTATTTAGCAAGGAAGAAAACCATTCCAAAGTCATATCTTTCAATGACCTAGGAAAGAGTTTAGCCAAGAGATTATCCTCAAAGATGAAGTCACTACACAAGGTTGTATATGCCAATATGTGATTGCTAGGGTCTACCTTACCATTGTACTTGTCAAACCTTGGTATCTCTATGTTTTGTGGCATTTTTTATTTTAATGTTTCAAGTGACAATGGGATTTTTTTTACATATTGTGATGGTTGTCCATTTTGGTTTTGGTTCAAAGTTGAGATTTTTGTTGAAGTGAGGTTATGTTTTGTAAAAGTTGGTTGATGATGGAATCATTGGTCGGAATGTTTTGGGAATGTAGTGAATATGGTGGAAGTGTGTATGTTCTTGGTGGGCTACTATGTTGAAAATTTATGAGAGGGAATGAAACTTGGGGTGTGACATGGGAAGATCCAAAACCATAAGGATTTCTAGTGGAAATACCTATTGTTGGAGTTATACTAATTATTTGTTGTATTGTTGAAGCAATAGTTGGGTTTGTGTATGTAGGGATAGAGGTTATAGTTGTGGGGAGGGAGACATGACTTCCTCCTTGACTTTGAATGTTTCTTAAAGCTTGAGCACAACTAGCCATTGTAGGTACATTATTATCAACTATATAGGCTACGCTACGTAAAACCTCTAATCCTTGATCACCATTAATCAATTTCTTCATGCTATCTGTTATAGGAACCACTATACCAACAAAGTATTCAATACTTACAAAGTCTTGAAGCTTTTTCAAGTCCTTGTCCAATTTTTTTAGTTTGTCTTTGGGAACATGGGAAACCATAGTCTCAACATTTGTAAAAAATGGGTGATTGTAAGGTTGTCATTGGTATGGTAGCATCAAGGATAGAGTCCAAAATAGATTGAGTATTGACAACACTTTGCATGAAAGATTTGGAAGACTCGGGATCCATAGTGGCTGTAAAAATAACACAGGATGCCATAAGTCTAGAACTATATCTCATTGAAGTATTGGAAATAGGACACTAGGTTGTGAAGCTCATATGAGTTTCAAAATACTATGTCTACCCAAGATGAACACTAAACCAACACATAGTAAAATAACCAAAACTAGGGATTAGACAACAAAAGAAAACAAAGAATATCACAATACAGGTTTAGAAAATAGTTTGTTTGTCCAAGAATAGCAAGATAGAGGCGCCCAAGGGCATCTGAATCCTGGTTAGGGGTTCTGGAAATTCAAAATATGACTGTGTATTACACTAAAGGATTTTGATTCTACTTGCAAATAATTGTAACAGTAAATAATTTTCTAGAATTTTCTTATTTTATGCCAATTTGATGCTAAATGCAAGTATGCAATAATGTTGAAGATGTTTTAACAATTTTGAATGCAAATTTTTAGATCTAAATGCAATAATTGACTAATTCTAAGATGCAAAGACCTGAAAATGATGATTTTTAAATGAAAATTTGAAACCAAACAACACACTTTCTTTCACATTTATGAACTATATGCAATATGCCTAAAAAGATGCAATTATAATTTCCAAAACAAAGATCTGCAAGCAACAATAGACTGAGAAGACAAAAACAAAAATTTGTGAAATTTTTTGTTGATTCCACTATTCAAGGACAAAGGCACCCAAGGGTGTCTAAGTCTTTAATAGGGGTTTTTAAAATGAAAAAACCGAGTGTTTAATTTTTTGTTTAAGAATTTTGTGTCTATTTGCAAACTGGTTTGACAGTGACTATTTTTCTAGAATTTTCCAATGTAAATGAGATGCAAATGTATGACAATTTTTGAACAAATGACAATTTTGATTGAAAATCTGACCTAAATGATTGTAATAGACCCTAATGCAAGCTATGATGCAATGTGAATGCAATATTTTTGAATTTTTATGACTGTTTGTGATGCAAATATGAAACCCTAAATGAGAAATGCAAGACAATGTAAAGAAAAACCTAGATCTGGGGTTTGAAAGACCTCCAACTTTAGAAAGTTTATGATGTTAACATGTTAGATCAACCAAAATGAAATGTTGGGAAAAGGGAATCCTAAATTTTAATGTATAGAACCTAGGGTTGATTCCACCTTTTCCTAGGATTTCATTAGGACGTAAATCAACAAGGTGTTTTGATTGATTTTCAACCATAAAGGTGAGCCAGTCAAACTTGAATTTGAATCCTTAGGGTCTTGAAAATGGATTGGAATGATATGAAATTGATTACCCTAATTAGACTATATGACCTAGTATGAAAAATGTAAGATCCTGATAGATAATAGGCTAAAATAGTAGTTTGTAGACATATCTGGAAAGTGAAAGAGACTATGTACCTATCCTGAAAATTTTATTTTGAGTTGAATAGGAGGACTGGGATGCCTAGGGGTGTATGAATCTCTGATAGGGTGTCCTTCTATGCTTTTGGGGTCTTCTGGTGACAGATTTGAGCTTTTGATTTTTGTTTGCAAACTTGTCGGAATGTTGTCAGATAATTTTGTAGGTTAGTTTCTGTGGCTTAACAAGATGTAGGGATTTGAATGCAACAATGAAAAACTTGTCTTCAATCTTCCTTCAATATTTTTCAAACCGAAGATCTACATATTCACAAAGAGAAGAGATGTTGGGCCATTTAGGGGCTTTCCTCAATCAAACCCCATGTAAGCGTTTCCACTTCCATAATAACAATATCAATGATAGGATGATAATGGAAAGGAAGGATGAAATCAAAAAGTGCTACAACTCACCACCCTTTAATTGATTCCTTGAATGACTGAAGTCTTGTGCATCACCTCAAGGTTATTATATTCCTTGCTTGATTTTCTTGAATACTTTGGAGACCTACAAAAGTGTTAACCTTCACAAAACAATGATAACATGTACACACATAAACTCACAAAAGGTTTGACATGATGTTAGAATCTTGGATTGCTATAGTAAAGATCTAAAATGCTACTCTTGACTTGCTCTTGAATAATCTTGATAATAGTTTTTGCTCATGAATGCTTGTTGTTAGATTTGAAATGATGCAATAGCTAGGTATTTATAGGCATTTCTTTGATTTCTTGAGAATTAAATCCCAATAGCTAACATTTGAAATTTGAAATTTGAATGTTAAAATGGCCACTTCGACATATTAAAAATTGCATGTGTCATGACCCTATTTTCTAGGACACAATGTATTGAGGGTAAAATATTAATTACTTGCATTTGTTCAATACTTGTAATTTCTCAGAGAGTGGTACAAATGGGCTATAGAATGCATAATTTAGGAAATTAGGGACTCAATTAGGCTCAATAATTTAGGAGGGGCAAAAAATAGTGTGAAATTGTCAAGGGTAACAATTTACGATGCTACAAACTTGTATTGTTTACTAGTATAGATGGCTATAGGTTAGCCTCAAGGCCTAGTGAGGTTTATCTATCCAAGAAAGGAGAGTATGATAAAATTGGCCATGCCATGACCATGAATGAGTTAGGGAAACCTAATAATGTGTATTTAATTTTTATTCCAATTTAAACTATTACAATTTCATGGTGTGAATAACTCTTATTAAGTATGGATGGACTATTTTCTCTAAATAATTTTGTGTTGAGCTTCGGATAGAGTTTTTATATAACAACCTTTGTTGACTATGGGAAATTACCAAAAAATATTATTGAAGATGATAGGGTATTTGACATTTATATATGTTTGGTAGATAAGTGTATGATAAGCCTTATGATTTGTAATATACAAAATATTATGTACTTAGAAGTAGGATATTGTTTAATATTACTTATATGTGGATTTAATTTATGTCTAATAAATAATATGTTTTTGAAAAATCAATTTTTAGATAACAATTGAATGGAGTGAATAGACTTTGATTACTTATGAGCTAGTATTGTTTATATTTATGTGTTTGTATAATACCGACTCATATGGATTCAATGTGACTTATGTGTTTGAAATTTTGACTTGAAGACCTATAGGACCCAAAATATAGGTTTATGGATCATTTGATTATAGTATCTATTTGGGTCAACTTGACCAATATTTGTGTACCCTTGTGATGTGTGGATTATGTTTACTTGGCTATAAGATAACCCCACATGTTGGAACTAAGTTCGATAGAGGTGCATATAGCCGATTGTCATCAATATTGTTCAAGTGATAGATGCTAGGTGTTATCCATGGTATCTTATAGATTAGCCAAAATTTACTAGTAGCAGAAAGGTGAAGGCTTCCATGAGCTATCCATAATATGCTATAGGAATGGTAAAGTCAATTGTCACTAGTACCTTGTAGGCGATAGATTTTAGGAGATAACCATTGTATCTTAGGGTCTAGTTGGTTGTATTTAGTAGCATAGAGGTGATATATGTCAAGAGCTACCCATGGTATGATACTGCTTAGTTAGATTTCACCATTACCATGCATGTGATAGATGTTAGGAGCTACCCCATACTAGGTTGGATGACTTTCACCAGTGGCATGGAGGCTATAGATATCAAGATCCACTAACTCAAAAAGCTCAATGGGTTATGGAAATTTCTTTGATGGCCTTATGTGGTGTTTTTTCACACTTACACATTATCCAATGATAATCACAAGTAGTATGGGATGCTTTCCCATCATCACAATTGCTACAAAAATTGGGGAAAAAGATGGGACCCATACTATAGTATTGGATGCATCAACATTCTTGTTTCTAGTTGGGATGCACAAAAATGATAAGTGTTAGTGAATTAGCTAATGGAAGATGCATGCAGTAATGTCACATCCACTTCTTATTTCTAGTTGGTCACTATGCATGTGTGATTCAATCATTGTGTATTTTTATAAAATTGCCTAAGGCATTGTGTATAATATTATAATTATTCCCTTGTCAGTGATGATGACAAGTAGTATGGTATTTTTTTTTCATCACAAGTGAAAAAGGATTGAGAAAAATGACGTGATACATGGTGCAATATAGAATGCACTAACACACCTTTTCCAAAATGGATGTACTTATGGGATCATGTGTTAATGAATCAAAAGAAGGAAAAAAAATTGCAGTAAGGTTACAACTTTCTCATTTTTGATAGCTAGTCACTATGTGTACTTGTGAGGTTGTTAAGTTATTCAAAGTGTGTATATGCATTGGGTGCTTGAGCTAGTAACATTTTGTATATGTGATGCATTCCTAAGCTAGTCACCATGTGTACTTGTGATGTGGGTATGAGCTATTCATCCTATGTATATGTGACATATGCCTTCGCTAACCCCCATGTGTACTTGTGAGGTGTATAAGAGCTAATCACCTACGTGCGTGACACAAGCAAGGTAAAACCACATACATAGATGATGCATACTTGAGCCAATCACTATGATAACATGTGTTGTTGAAATGATATGGTCCTTTTATTATTCATTGTGTATTCATACACTAATGTTGGCATGCAACCAATATTTGATTGAAGTGTGTTTGTTATCATTCTATGGTAATTGGATTAATTTGAAAGCATAAGCTCAATGAATAGTTGTGATTTAAAATCAAGATCATAGATCTCATATAAGAGGAGAGGGTGAATTATCTCTATCATTGGTATACAAACTACAAAGCCTCTAACTCTCAAAAGGGATATCTAATTAGGATAATCATGAATGAAACCTCAAGGATTAGATTTGGGTCTAGCGATGACCTTGACATTGGGAGCTTACCACTACTATGAGTATATGAGTGGTGGAGTAGAGTTGTTGCCACAACTATGGTTGGAAAAGTTATGAAGTTGACACTTCTAAACTAAATGGAAGATGCTTGTTTGATAAGTTAGTACTTTTGGATTAAAAAAATAGTAGTAACCAAGGGGTGGTTATTACATCCTAGAAGTGACTATAGGTTCTACAAATAAATTATCCTTGGGATAAAAAAATGCACTATCCTAAAAACTATTAAATGTGTTGATGATTCAAGTCCACCCCTTCCCACCAAGTATCATGCTT
Source organism: Sequoia sempervirens (assembly GCA_007258455.2). NCBI lineage: Eukaryota > Viridiplantae > Streptophyta > Pinopsida > Cupressales > Cupressaceae > Sequoia > Sequoia sempervirens. The sequence continues at coordinate 69,655,627 of VDFB02000017.1, forward strand.
CAAGGAATTAGCCTTTTTAGTTTAAGGTGAGTGCTTTGAGTAATATTTTGTTTTGTACCCTACAACGTAACATAATCCACACCTAAATTCTATACCTTAATAATCTTCCAATTGCTCCCAATTTTTTTGAAAATTCCATTACCACAAGAATCAAAGCAAAGGTAAAAGTAGATTCAAGCCATGAATTTTTAGGAACTGATCCAAATTTAAATGGAGTTTCTAATTGAAAAGAGGTTGGAATACCCCAAAAATGTAGTGGAAAGTTAGAGATCCTAAAAGGTATTTGTGATTACCAAATTTTAATACAAATGTAAGTTTTATCCCAAGACCAAGGCCTATTTTGAAGTAGTGGGTCCTTATTTGGTGTAGAACCAAAAATAATCAAGAAAAATCCCTTGGCAAGACTGATGAAGATTTCATATGCAAGGAAAGGTTGCTAGTTTTGAAAATCTAGTTATTTATGTAGACACCTAAATTTGACCACCCTTATATGGTCAAACTTGTATTCTTCTATCCCACATCCCTAAACCATATTAATTAAATAGTTCATTATTTAGTTAATATTTATCCTAATCCTAATGTCCCCTAAGGTGTTTGATTAATCAATCAAATTCCTTACCCTTATTCCTCTCTAAATTAAATAAATAGTCTAATTTATTTAATTTAGTCATCTTATACCAATGAATTAAAATCAATTTTTAATTCATTCCCTTTCTCTCTCCTTGTCCCATCCTCCATAATCATCTCTAATCAAGATTACTTTAATTAATCTATGATTAGGATGTGCACATCACTAATAGTGATTAGTGTCACATCCTCCATATTTTTCCACTTGCCCTTAATCCAACATTATCCCCTCTAATCATTTGCACAACCTTAAATCCTGGTTAATTATCCCTTAATCTTACTTAATGCCAATTATGGCATGCACCCTAGTCAACTCCCTCATTAAAGCTTTCTACATTTGGAGAAGTTATCTCCACCCCCCAAGGAATTTAAAATTCCTTTTTATTTCCCCCATGCATCCAAGGTAGAATTTTTAATTCCACTTTATTTCTCCAACACCCTTGGAGGAATAAAGGACTAATTTAAAATCCACCCCCAATCCCAAGGTCAAATCTCCAAAAGCAAGGGAGATTTTAGAATAATTTAAAATTCTTCTATTGTCACATCATCCCATGATGTGGGTAGATGAGACAAGACTTACCTTTTCCACTTGGCTTCCACATCACCATTCCTTGTCCACTTCACCTGCCACATGTCTTCATGAGATGGCTTGTGAGGTCTCAACTCACCCTAGCCATTGATCTCTTACCCTTGGATGAATCTTGGCCATCCATTCCTTTAGAGTCCTTTTCCCTAAATATGGTGAATTTGTGTCATTTCATCTATCACACACTTAGCTAACTTTTTCTCTCACACACCCAAGTTATCAAGCCACCATTGTTGCAACACTTGGAACCCTCATATTGCATCCAATTACTCATATATGGCTTCCATTGCACCCCTCATTACATTCACGTAATTTTAAGCATCATTTCAAGCTATTTTGTCAACAAAGGAGCACATAAAATCAACATCAAAGGGCCAACCAAAGGAGACAACTCAAGCAAGGTAAAAATTGGTATTTTCTTGTGCATTTGTTTGAGTTAGACTAGGATAATCTTGAGTGTTTGGTTATTGTCTCTTTCTTTTCTTTTCATTTTAGTTGTCTTTCATTTTAGGGATAGAAACACTTGCACACAATTTAGATCAACAAAATTTGGCCAAAAGTTTTTTATCAGATAAGCAGGGAAGGGATTTGATCGCATAGTTACAGTAACAAACCAAAAAGAAGCAGAGAGAGGTGGGAAACAACACCACCAACTAACCAAAAACCAACATCAGTACGTAGGCCAATATTTAAAATAGTAACCATTGTCTAGCCATTATCAATCAAAAACATTAAGTTTTTACCAGCATACTTCGATCTACGAAGACCATTAATTAAATCGATAGTATCCCAGGTGGTATTCCACCATAACCTATAGAAATTAATAGAACAGTCTCAGATATGATAAAAAGACAAAAAACTCATCAAAGAATAGAAGAGCAGCAACACAAGCCATTAACTGGCTTTCTTTAATAGGTCCCCATACTCTCCCATGAGAGCAATGTATTCGTGCTAGTCAGGGCCCTCTATCTTGTCCAACATCTTCAGGCTATCAGGTTTCCCCTATTTCTTAAGTTTCTTAGTAATCTTTGTTTTGCTAGAAGCTACTCCAAGCATCATGCTCTTCTCATCAACATGTTAGTTACATTCATGAGAGTAACTAGTTCCTTCTCCATGTCTTCAAATTGTACCTGCAAAAAAGTAAGTCTAATTTTTAATAAATCATTACTAAGATCCTTAGCTTTGTTCTCCATTCTAGAGAACCCAACATCTTGCTCATTCTTGACCTCTGTCTTATCCTCAGATTGCTCCACTTGCTCCTCCTCTTCCTCCTCTTTCTCCTCCTCTGAACCATCCTCCCCCATCTCATTGGTAGTGTCCTCAAAATCCAGGTCTTCAGTTTCTTGTTTTTCTTAAGCTTCAAAAGCTTCATACCACAGGTCCTCCTCCTCATTGATAGACAATTTTTGTTTTTCATTTTTCTCTTTCGAGACAACCTTAGCCAGTCGGGTTGACCTTCTTCCCCCACTACCTCCATTCCCTTGTCCTTGTAAAATTTATTTAGCCTCCTCCATTTGGTTCCCTTAGTGAAATGTATTACATATCTAGGATTAATATCTTGTCTATGTTTCTTAGCTTTCGGGGGTTCCAACAACAGAGGGGAGTGTTTCCTTTTTGCAGGCATTTCTCTAATGAGGTCGAATTCAAAGATTTTCAAATAATCACTCTTCTGCGACAAAGGGGTAGAGGGATTTGACAAATTAGCCACTGGGGAGTTTCTTTTTGTAGGGATTAGCACATGCCTAGAAGCAATAGTAGGGGAGTGGTGGGGAATATGTTTAACAATTGAGAGTTCATTAGCATTAGGGTTTTTCTCCTTCGGTTGTTCCACATTTTCTTCATCAAACTGGTCTAGGTTGTCATTTCTAGCATTTAAAGGATTTCCATTAGGATTCAGGGCTAGGGAATATTTGTACAATGTTAGCATAAGACCTTGGTGGAGGGGAGGGCTAGCACCTTTTTCATTGTTAAGCTACAGGGAGGACAATAGGTAAAATGGAAATTTGATACGTTCCCCATGCCTAATATGGTTTAACAGAGGGAAGTGGTACATATGGACCAACATGTACTTACCCTCAAGATTAAAATAACGCATAACAAATAGACTAACTATAGAAAAAGGAGGAGGGAGTTCAAGTCTGGCATACCCATTCTAGAATCTCTTGAGATTTTCACCTTCCTGGAGGAATTTATCAACAAACCTTTGGTAGTCTGGTCCACTTTTCTTAGCAACTTTTAGCCCATTATTCTGCAAACCCATAGCTTTTGCAATGAAACAAGTGGTGACCTCAAACTTCATTGCACCTATAGTGGCACTGCCCTTCCTCTAGGAGTTGGTGAATTTAGCCATTAAATTCTCATTGTATCCTTTGAGATATTGGAAGAACGGGACCATACCCACATTCTCAAACATCCTCCATAGGTCCACATTCTGTTTGAGGGCTTGGCAGTTTGGCGGCTCTGTTCTTTTCCTTGTTCTGACCATTTTACTCCTCTGCAACTTCTTTTGCTGTGTCAGGATTTTCTTCATACTCACCCACATAATCTACTTTCTTCCCTAAATGTAGCCAGCACTCAAATTCCAAGCAATACTTAGAGCCAATATAGAATGAAAATTCAAGAAGTTTCTTATTAAGAAAGCCAACTTCACATTTCCTGGAACCCAAAACTCATCATTAATCTTGCAAGCATTTAAATCCTTAATAAAATTCATTCTTTTCCCTACTATAGAAATACATGGATTATTGACAAAAGGCTTTTCAACATGCATAGAAATGACAACCTTTATCACATTCAATAACTTCATGTGATTATTGAACACCATCTTTAAAGGGAAATTATTACAATTATCTCCTTCCAAGACCCTCCTATACCACCCCATACTCTATAGACCATCATTACATAGAAATCTAAATGACACCGCTTGGTACTCATTAGTCCTGCAAACAACTAACCTATCAATTTTGCATGTGATATTAATTTCCAAATCTTTCATTAAGGATTAAATATTTTAAAGACGTCGACATGTTGCCATTGGTCCAATGTGTACATCCCCTACAGCTCAACGTCACATTGGCCACACAATCGACAATTTTTTTCCTTCCCTATACACATGTTGTACCTGATAGATGTTAAATTTTTTTTTAATAACTTTGCATTTATCTATTATATTTTTTATTTCCCAAGGAGGAGCAGCTTCTTTGTTTAGGATGTCCACAATTAGCTTATAATCCCCTTCGATGATGACATTTTTGTACCCTAGCTCCTTTAGAAAATTGAAACCTCCAAAAGCAGCCATTGCTTCAGCTTTTTTGTTAGAGCAGACACCCAAATTCACTCCAAAACCCATAATACAATCACCTTTATGATTTCTTACCAGACCCCCAGCCCTAGCTTGTCTTGGGTTTCCTTTTGAGCACCCATCAAAATTACACTTAACCCAATCTTTCAGCGGATGACTCCAAAGAGTACCCATTCTGTTAAGTATCTTTGACCAATTAAGTTTGGTTAAGTCCATCCTTATTCCCCAATTATGTTTTATCCTCATTTCTTTGTAATTAGGCCAGGTATTGGAGAAGTTGTATCTTCCTACCTCAATTTTTTCCTTAATTTGGGTTTTAATATTCTGACTTACCTCCCAGCTGGTTCTCTCCACATCTCTAAAAATTATATTATTCCTCTCCTTCCATAAACCCCAGGTAACAAAAGGAGGAACTTGATTCCAAAGGTCCACAATAACATTATGTGAAAAAGGGCAATTTGACCAACCATCAATAAACAACTTCATTGAATTGGGAAAAACCCAGTCAGAAGACAACAACAACAAAAAGCAAGACCACACTTCCCTCGCATATTGGCATTGAAAGAAAATATGAATTATCGACTCCTCTTCCTGTTTACAGAGAGAACACCTTTTTACTAACTGAAAGCCTCTCTTAACTAGATTGTCATTAGTGAGAATTTTTCCATGAGTAGCAGTCCACCAAAAACAAGTAATTTTGAGGACAAGATTCTTTAGCCACACCCTATCCCAGAAGTGATCAAGAACAACACCCTGGGCCCTCATTAGATATTCATAAGTCTTTTTAACCAAGAAACAACCAGACAGGTTGCTTTTCCAGAGCCACTCATCTTTCCTTTCTCTATCAAACCACTTAGCTTCCCCTATCAAATTATGTAGATTTATGAGGATTGGATCCCAATTCACCTATCTTTGACCTCTCAAATTGTTCCTCCTTAATAATATGTTGAACTCCTTCCATTTGGGTTCCTTCATGTCCCAATTTATATAGTCACACGCCTTTTTGCCACAAATCTTGTTTAAGCTAAGCTTGAGAGGATTCAAATCATCAAAGTCAGACAAAGTGGAATTCTCTATCCAAGGATCCTTCCAAAATTCAATATTATTCTCGTTCCCTTTTCTCTTCCTTGCTCCCATCTTAAGCACATTCCTCAACCTCACAAGATGGTTCTATAAGGCTGAACTGGGAGGAAAATCCGAATGTGAGAGAAAACGGCCAAGATTCCTATTCCTTAAGTACTTAGCTTAGAAAATTTTTACCCAGTCTTTGGATCTCTCCAAAAGATTCCAACCAATTTTAGTCATTAAAGATTTGTTTAGCATTGAAATTCTTCTTATCCCTAGACCCCCACATCTTTTAGGCATACACACTTTATCCCAGCTGACCAGGGATAGTCTATTTTTTTCTTCCGTGCCTGACCACAAATTTTTTTTTGAATCTGTTCAATCTTCTCCCCAATATGAGTTGGGATTTTGAACAAGGATTGGTAATAAACCAGAATATTTTGAAGAGAGGCTTTAAGGATTTTTACCCAGTCTTTGGATCCCTCTAGAAGATTCCAGCCAATTTTAGCCGTGAAAGATTTGTTTAGCATTGAAATTCTTCTTATCCCCAGACCCCCACATCTTTTAGGCTACACACTTTATCCCAACTGACCAGGGATAGTCTATTTTTTTCTTCTGTGCCTGACCACAAAAAATTTTCACTGAATTTGTTCAATCTTCTCCCCAATATGAGTTGGGATTTTGAATAGGGGTAGGCAATAAACCAGAATATTTGGCCAAAAGTTATGAAAACATCAAATCAAGGAATGTTTTCTATATGCCACTTTTTCCTCCAAAAATTCTACTCCAAATTCCACAGTCAAGTAGGCCATAGGCTGAAACCCATGATTATAAGATCCCAACCCCAATTTCTAAGTATCGTGTTTGGGTTGATCAATGTGGTGATTCCCTAAAGAAGCAATAATACAAACCTTATGGTTATTAGTATACAAAATTCTTATTTCTTTCCTTTGCAAATGATCTTCTTGGGAAAGCAAAATAACCCTTCATAGATTTATAATCGTTTGTTGCTTGAATGCTAGCTTGTGAGGTTGAGGATGCAATAATTGAGATTGGGCACAAAAGAAGAGAAGTATCAGGATAAACAGTTTAAAGAGTCCCTAAGAGGAAGAGTAATTCTTCAAACAAACACTTGAAATTGTCACTATAGAAATCCTAATAGAAGTGTAGTCTTGTGAAGTAACATAGTACATCATGGAAGATTTATTATAACTTGTCACTTTCATTCAAATTATTAACAACAATATACCATCTATTTTTTTCTCATTTTATTGTTTCTTGGATTTGATTTAACAAATTATCACATACACAAAAAGACATTCAAGACTTACAAAACCAATTTTCTTGGTGGGAAAGTTTGATGAGTAAATTCCACCTTTCATGATTCTATAATTAGGAAAAATATTGGTCCTTGAAGGTAAATTCTATCAAGTAAATGGCACAATCCTTTGATCCCTCTTAGTAGTGTTCAAGGGGTATGCTATAGTAGAGATAAATCTCCATTATCTAACTCAATGTATTATTTTTTAATCACGGAATCTAATAGGATGTATGTTTCTATACTAGGCTCTTGAGTCAACCTACACTTACAAATAAGAGGCTTTACCCACCTATATCTAAGTGATTTCGTATTGTGAATTCTTTTATTATATTAAATGGATTCCTTAGTAGAATTAATTCCAATATCTCTATGTTTTGTGTATGATTTTTAACTACGAATCATTTCATTTATGTCAATTATAGAATATTGTACCTAATTCACATGCTGCTAGAGCCTTAGATTAAAGACCCCTTTGATTTTGGTCCTTTTAAACTTAATGGTTTGTAGAGATATTCATTACAACAATGAAGGGATTTCTTTTGTGTCTAGATTTTTATTGGAATTGATTGTAAATAGGAGAATCAATTTATTAAATAGTGTGGTGCAATTGATGTTTTTTGATGGATAGTCCTTAGATTATTCCAATTATTTTATATGGGGAGATTTTTTTTTCCAAATATGATCATGTATTTGGCTCCTCACAATATTTCTCCAAGATCCCTTTTTGCATTTTTTTCCAAATTCTATCATGGAGGGGCTCAAAATGGTCAAGTTGAATTTGAAGGCCATTTGACCATCATGCAGTACTCTTTATACTAGATGTCATAAGTATCATATTTATTTCCTTTTCAAAGCATTGAACAAGTACTTTAAATATTTCTCTATATTGGTGTTCTTATTTTAGTTATATGCAAAGTTCTAACTTGACTTGATATAGCCAAATTATGAAGTCAATTCTCAATGTGCCAATATCATATGGTCAAAACTTTAGGATCTGGGAATTGGACATTGAGTTGGCTCTAATGGGAACTAAGAATTTGGCTCTTAATAATTATAAATTATATATTGAATTTGATGAATGGTTCACCTTTTAAGCATGGAGTAGTCCACAATATTAATTGTATTATGTTGATTGCATCTTTTCTTCCTAGAGTTGGTTTGGAAGTGTTAGCACCCCTACAAAACTTTATTTCTAAGCTTTGTTTTATGTTTGTGGTTAGTACATCATTTGCATCACATTAGGGATAAGTTAGTCAATGTTCTTACAATAAAAATTGCTAAGTTTTGTTGTCCTTGGTCTTTTTCACATTGACAATTTTTTGCAGGTAAATGAAGATTTCAATGTAAAGATCAACTATAAAAACAAGGATGGAGATAGATATGCATTCCCAAATGAATGCAAGGGTTTGTTTATCCATGCTTAAGGAGAAATGATGAGAGAATTTTTATCCAACAAATAATAGTCATTCATAGGAACTTAAAATTGGATGAATGAAGAATGTTAAGGGTAGATGACCAACTTCTTAAAAATTGGATGAGTCCAACATGAAATGGAAAAAGATGCAAAATGAAAGCCTTGAACTAACATGAGGAAGGGAGAACTCTTCAACACACCATTTAGACACCAATGTTAGCACAAAGTGAATGATGAAGGAAAGATAGTAAATTGTCTAAGATAGGTGTAACTCTTTGATGGCCTAACGAACACAAATCCATGCCCAAGTGATTGTAATATGGAAAATACATGCTAAAAATCTGCATAACAAGGTAAGGTACACTTTCAAGGTGGTTTATCCATGATTAAATGGTGAACATGGAATGAAAAACAAAAATAAAATACATTCTTTAATTTAAACAACAACATGCCACATGTTAAGTGTAGTATTTGATGGGCCAAACCATTGGAACACTCCACCAACAAGTGGTTAAGTGGGAAAAAATGCACCTCAAGAATTTGAGCTAAATTGCAACTTCAAAAGTGCAATTTTTGGGTGGTTGATTCATTCTAAATATCCATCCAAAACATGGCTAAAACAGTGCAAATTTTCCACTTACGTCATAAAAAAGACCATTGAAGCATAATTTTACTAGTCTTTGGTCCATCTAAATAAGAGGCATGATTTTCTTAGTTGTAATCCAATAAGTGGAGCAATTTTTCTATTGTTGAACCAAACATTTTATGCACCAATTCATAATTTCACAAGAGGTTCTTTTTGACAACTCAATCATCTTAGTGGTTCACTGTTTGGAAGGAACAAGAAAACTAAATCAACACCCAACTTGTTTAAATCAGCCATCATTCAAATGGAGGCATCAAATTTGCAAAACAAAAGAAAAAATATCCAAACATAGTGCCACCTTTGCCTTAGTCATCATATATTGAGGAATACTAGTGTTAAAGGATGAAAAAGGATTTGAAGTTTTTGATGTTCACAATTGTATACCCTAGATTTGGAATGAACTATAGGAAAATAATGCAAATCTAATATCCCTATTCCAAACCCCAAAATACCTTAGATACAACAAACAAGGAATATAAATACAAAGTAAAATCAACAAACTATTACCAAATGTTGTCATTCCCCCATATATCCTAAACCCCGATCACATCTTCTTTAGACTAAAGATAGTTGTTGGTCAAAGAAATAGAAGAGGGGCAACCAAGGTAAATGCAACGATTCCTAAAGGCAGTGATTCCTAAATGCAACGATTAATTGATATGCAGAGATTCACCAAGGATTAAATAATCATTAATTAAAATAGTTAAGGTGACAGTTGGAAATAAAAGAGAATAAATTAAGTTGAACAAAAGACATGCCCTTTGGAAAAATATGTCTATTCCAAGGGTTGCAACACTTCATGAATCCATAAGGATATATAAGGGAGGGCGGTTCTTTTGCAAGCGGTATCAAGGAAGAGAGCAGATAAGATATAAATGATTTGTAGTCAGAAAAGCAATAGCCTTTGGATTTAGCGAGTGGTATGCATCATAATGGAGTATAATATTATATATATATATATATATATATATATATATATAAATATACCTATAATCTCTTATGTATCTCTAATATAATTACTAAGGGGAACTGCTAAGACTTATAATTAATGATTTAATCTATATGTTTCTCTATAAGAAATCAAGCATGGATTAGTAAGGAAACACGGTTGGGAGAGGTAGTAGATTGGTTCTACAATGTAAGTAGGCCACCCCATGTTGGATGTATGGGAGTTCCTTCCACTTGTGGGCCAAAGGGTGTTATACCACACTCTTGGGCTTAATTGTGATGAATAGTCTCTAGGTGCCATATAGTGCCTTCCTCTCCAATCCTTGCTATGATTGGTTATTGGAAGTGAAGTTGTGGATTAGATTCAATTAGGTGATGTTATTTGTCTATTTATAAGAAATTAGGCAGGGATTAGTGAGGGAACATGGGCCAAGGGTGGTTATACCATGCTCTTAAGCTTAATTGTGATGAACAATCTTTGGGGCCCTATTGTGCTTCCCTCCCCAATCCCTTCTATTATTGGTTATGGGGAATGAAACTATAGACTAGACCAATACAACAATGTTATTTATATTAATTGTTCATTTACTCATTAGTTTAATAACTTTTATATGATTTAATTTAGAATACTATTTGTAAAAAAAATTATATTTTTGGAATTTTACTTTTTTGGGAAAATACAGGCATACCCCAACCAGGGGACATTACAAATGCAAACCTTGGATGTGTTGGATATGATCTTGGATGCTTGATGTGGAAATGTTGCTTTATCTTAAAATCAACATGTACTTATGGATTGATCATTGGTTCATGATTTGATGAAAGATGAGGGTTGATTTATATATTTTTGGAAGATGATGTGAATAATGATGATTTTATCTTGAATGGATAGTTGAGATTGATTGGGATGAGTGAACAATCTTCACTAACTAATAATTGCCAAGAATATTTATGAGGGTTCCTTAATGGGATCTAAAATGGGTGAGAATAATTAATCTTATTTATTTAAATTTTAGTTAGTTAGTTGTGCATGGGAAAAAAATAGAAGAGAATATGGATGATTAATGATAGGATAATAGTGGATAATTATATTTTTTATTATTTATAAAAATAAATGAAAATAGATATGTTTATTTATTTTGGGATAAATGGATAAGTATTGTCCTAATTGACTAAATAACATGAATTATTTAATTAGTTGTTGATGGTAAATGAAAAGGGGAATTAAAATGGAATGAGGAAAAAATATTAGGATGTGGATGGGACTAAGATGTAATGTTAAGTGCAATGATGTTAGAAGATGGTGAGAAATAAGTGCCTACATTTTGCCTCTCTTTGAAATTGTATTGTGAAGCAGCCAAATTTCAAAGAAAGTACATATAGGAAGTCGATGGGAAAAGATAACATGCCCCAAGCATCGATATTTTGATTTTATAGTTGATTGATGATTTAAGGATACCCCCTCAAGAGGACAGGTGGAGTTGAAGAACAAAAGGGTGCTCTCAAAATGGATGAATGGAGATTGAATGGTTAGAGATGAGTGGAAGAGATACATTTTGATAGGTTTAGTGATGGATGAAGGAATTGGTGATAATATATAGAGTTAGTTAAAGGACGGATGTTGAGGATATAAATATTAGTGAAGGGTGGATGGGAGAAGTATGATAAAGATGAATGATATATGAATAAAGGTGATGGATGAAGTGGCCATTTTTATTTTTGGGTTGTTTAAAAGAGATATACATGATAAAGGCTTAGGTGTAATGGGTATGATGGAGAATGAAATAATTTTATTATTAAGGTACATGCTATGAATCTTGCATGGTTTTTTTATTATTTTGAGCAATTTGATGTTTATTGTAGCATATGACAAGATGCACCATGATATGGAAAACCATAATGATGATGTTGCCATGTTTTGTATGAATGAACAAAAAAAGTCACAAGAATTCATGTGAAATATGGTACCATGACATGAAATACCATAATGTTGTCATAAAATTCCCCAAGGAACAACATAGATGCAAAGAAAAAGAAAAAAAAAACCACAAACAAGAAAACAACCAAACATAAATAAAAATAAAAATAAAAATAATGAAAAAATGTGACCTTAGTCAAATTAAAGATTGAAGATCAATTGAGGATGACAAAATGATGGTAGATTAGGAAAGATAGATCTTGTTGAAAGTTGTAATGACTTGCTTTTTTTTTTTAGGATGTTGATTTGGAGAAAAGATTACAAGTGATCTTCCCTGAGATGGTTGAATGTTGCCTTAGATTGTTTATTAAACATGGACCTATTGGTGTTTGCTACATGGTTTTGAGGACTTGAATTTGGATGTTTTAATCAAGTAGTATTTATTAGGTCTCATGTTAAGCATCAAGTAAGAACAATGCCACACATATAAATATATTGAAGACCAAGGTTTTTACTAATAGTGATTTGGGGGTAACAAGATGTTCTACCTAAAGCATGCATCAGCTCCTACCAAGTCTTGGTTAATGTTAAATTGGGAAGGCTACTAAGAGGATGGATAAAGCAATGGGGGATGGGTAGGGAACTGCAAGGGATGAGTAGGTAATTGGTAAATAACCAAAGCTAGATGGATTGAGCTTGCCCCCAAGTGTAAGGTTTTTGTAGACAATGGATAATAGGGTTACACATGATATCTGTGAATGGGTTTTAATCATGGTAATTTCCCAAGGTGTCATAGAAATGGTTTCACCATTTGGCAAATATTTCTCTCTACTATTTCAATTTTTCAATTTTTTTCTTTTTCTAAGTTGTTGCTACATTAGGCATAAAAATTCTTGAGATGCACGATTTTCATTAGCTCTTCTTTCTCTTGACCATCTAGTGTAGTGAACTTATATGCTCTTGATCCATATTAGTAGTGATGATATAAGGGCCTAACCAATTAAGCTCAAATCTACCTTTCTTCTCATGATCTTAGTTTATGTTTTTATAATTCTCTTTTAGGAAAACATCACCAATTAAAACTCTTTGAACTTGATGTGTTTATTATAACTTTTATGTAGCCTATTCTGAGATACTTGTCAGTGATTTAGATCATGGAGGTTTTCCTCATTAATAAGTTCAAGCTTGTGAAGATGCAAAATCATGTATTCTTCACTGTCAATTAGATTCTATAGGGATATGTGTAAAGAAGGTAACTCGATCTCAATTGGTTAGACAACTTTGGTACCAAAGAAAATGAAATAAGGGGTTACCCCTATGGGTGTGTGAATATTGGTTCAGTAAGCCCGTAAGGAAAGATAGATCTAAAGATTTCAATCTTTGCTTGCATTGTTAATGATCTTTTTAATTATTTTAATTCTATTTTTTTTGGATTCTTTGGCTTGGTCATTACCTTGGTGTAATAAGGTGTGGAATATTTGTGTTGAATGTGAAATTTATCACAAAGGGCTTTAAATTCTCATTTTTTAAAGACTTACCATTATTAATAATGATGGTAGAGGGGATGCCATAATGACAAATGAGGTGATGTAGGATGGACTTGGATATTTTTGTACCCTCTATATAAATTAGAGGAATGGATTCAACCCAATTAGTGAAATAGTTAGTAGTGGTGATGATGTGTTTATGGAAATTGGAGGAAGAAGGATTAATATTATTGATGATATCAAGCAAGGGCCATGGAACTGTAATGGTTTGTGATTCTTGAGAAGGATAATGAATCATATTTCCATGTTTTTAACAAGATACACATTTAAAAACATACTAGCAAGCATCATTTTCCATGGTAGGAAAATAATATCATGTTCTATGGATATTCTTTGTGAAGACCATGCCATTGGTGTACACCCCAAAAATACCATCATGGTAGCCAAGGTGACCTCATCTGAGTTTAAACAACATAAAAAAGTCATTTCATAGCCTCTATGATTCAAGGTTTCACCAAAAAGAGTGAAATGAGGGATTTTTGGATAATTTTTTTACATTGGTTATGTGATAAGTTATAGTGTAAGGTTTGAACATGAAGGTAGGTTTAAATATCATGATACCAGGGGAATTTGGGATGAAAAGTTTCACACACTATATCAAATTCTAGTGCATCACATCTTGGGATCAACAAATAATCAACCAATAATTGATAGTGTTGAGTGTTTGTATATGTTGTTATAAGAGAACAAATAGTGGCCATAACATTTGTAGATTTTTTTATTGATACATGAAACCTCCTCAAAATAAATATAGATGAAATACTTCTCTAAGTTGTTAAACATTCACTTGTAGGGGATGATTTTTTCATCTTTTGTGTTATATTAATCACTAACATGTTTGGGATCAATTGAGAATCAACATAGAATAACAACTGTTTAATTCTTCACTATATTGCCAACTTTAGACCAAAGATGAGTGCTTCATATTTTTATGTATTGTTCATACAAGGGAATTTAATTTTGAAGGATTTTGGTATGAGATCACCATGTGGTGTGATAAATATGATTCCAACCCTTGATCCATGAAAGGTGAAGGAGACATCAAAATATAACTTCCATTTTGACAATTCTTAAAGAGAGAGAATGAACTCATCTACAAAATCTATGATCAAAGGTTGGTGGTTTGATAAATGTACTTCTGCTAGTTGATATGCAAGAGCTTTCCCCTTTATTTCTTTTTTTTTTGTATTTAATGTAAAATTAAATAAGCAACATGACCCATTTTCCATTCTTGTAAGCATTGTTTTGGATAGGAGGTATTTGTGAGGATCAATTTTAGTAAAGTTGTGTTTTATTATTGAGCATGTAGTGTTACAACTTTTGGGATGCAATAATGATAAATCAACATACTTCTTCCATGAGGGTGAAATTGAGTTCATATGAAACCAAATTCCTTCTTAGGTAATAGATAGCTCTTTCTTTGCCGTGATCATCATGTTGAACTAGAGAGCTCTTATGGTAACTTGAGTAGCCAAAATGTATAATAACAAAGATCTTCTTGGAGAAGGTGAGACAAGTATTCAGGGATTTCAAGATGGTCTTTCAAGAAATTAAATTCTTTTTGGAATTTCTCATCCCAATGGAACACCATGTTCTTTTTAAACAAGTGTGAGAATGGTTGACATCTATCGACAAGCTATGAAATAAATCTATGAATAAATTGGAGTTTTCCCTGTAGACTATAAAATTGTTTAAGATTGCTAGGAGGCATCTTAGTGATGGATTTACCTTTAGCTAGATATAATTCAATTCCTCTTATGGGTACGATGAAATCCAATATTTTTCTAGATGTGACATTGAAGACACAATTTTTGGGATTTAGACGAACATTGTATTCTCATAGTCTATCAAAAAAAATGTCAGAGGAAAATAGGATGTTCATCTTTGATCTTTGACCTACACAATATGTCCTACATAATATTTAACAATGTTATAGAGCATACCATGAAATATTATTGTCATAAATCTTTAATAGTTTTTACTAGAATGATTTAATCCAAAAGGTGCGACTTGATAGAAAAAGGTCCCCTAAGGGGTGATAAAGGTCATTTTATGTTGATCTTCAGGTGCAATGTACATTTTATTATATCCAAAAAAATTCATGAGAGAGCATTTCATGCCCCATCATTAAATCCATAATTATGTCAATATTGGGTAAGGGGAATTCATATTTAGGGAATGCCTTATTAATGTCTCAAAAATCTATACACACTTTGATACTTAAGGGTTTCTTACTAATAGGTACAATGTTTGAGATCCACTCAAAATATAAATTAGGATGAATGAATCCTACTTCCAAAAGCTTCTATAATTCTTCCTTAACAAGAAGGGATACTTTGGGTTGTATTTTTTGCTCTTTTGTTTTATTGTCTTTGTATTAGGATGTACAACTATCTATGGTGCACCACAAGAGATGGGTTTGAACCAGGTATATAGACATAAGACCAAACAAAAACATCTAAACATTCTTCTAGAAATAGAACACATATCTCTTTTTTCTCAAAACTAAGTGTGATTGCAATATTTGTAACTTTAGGATTCTCATTAGCTCCTAGATTAATATCCTTAACTTCCTTCACAAGCAATATATATTTTTCTTGTAATTGTGTTGGTGTTGGGGGAAGGTTGAATTCCTCATCTGATAGTGCCTCAAAAAGGTTTTCACTAGAAAACACATCTTTGTCTTTACTTTTATGGTCCAAAAGAATTTCAAAGAGGTTTTCACTAGATGACTTAACTTTTTTATTTTTCTTGTTTCTTTTTGTTTTCTTGTCTTCATGACCAAGGAATTCATTATATTCCCAAAATTATACCATTTAATCAAAATTGATATCATTCTTAAATTCTTGATCCCTTGATGCAATGGTGTCCTTTAGTCTCATGAATTTTACAATTGCTTCTTCATTTGAAACTAGTCAAATCATGGATGATCTTGTTGGTCCCAGTCAATAAGCTTGGGATACTTTAGTTCAATACGAATGGTTAGGAAAATTTTCTGTTAAATATATTGATTGCATCATAGAGGCTATAAAGATATGTTTTGTCATTTGTGTCAAATAAAGTATCTTTTGAAATTGTGGAAATGTCATGAGTATATTGGGTATGATCATTAGGGGACATGTATTCTAGCCCCAAAGCTCATATATTATCATGCACATGTATGGGCTCCAATATCCCTTCCTCATGGAGACCTATAATTTTTCCTTGGTATTACATTATTTTATTCACCATATTAACGAAAACATGATATTTATTACTTGTATAATAGGGTACTAATCCATCTTCATAAAACCATGAACCATTCGAACTCTTAATATTTTATTTTGTAAGGAAACCTATGTTGACAAATTTTGTCAAGCCAAATTGATATGAATTTGATCCTATCTTCTTATTCATGATGATCAAGCCACGAGTTTTGGGTGAAAGGGGAAGTTTTCCTATGTGAAAAATATCTTGAATTTTGTACTCACCACAACCCTTGTCGATAATCTTAAATAAAATTTTGGATGATGAGTTTTTAGATGTGGATTGAAGATCATCAAGGTCTATATGGGAATATGATTTTTTTGGCTCAAGTTTAATGGATATTTCAATGTTTGGACAATGGTTGGATTTGTGATATCTACCTTCCATAATTTTACATTGTTGGAATGGGTGTAGATCTTTGGGTATTGTAACCTTCATGCATGAATAGTTGATTTTAAGGAACTAATAGAATGTAGATGAGACAGCTTGTATGGCATGGAGTCAAAAACAACCAAGAAGGATGTTATATGGAAGTTCAAGATCAATGACATGCAATAAGGTTTGTTGCATGATAAACTCAACCATAATGGGAAGATAGATAATTCTTGTTGATTCCCTCTCTATTTTTTCATATGATTTGATGGTTGTAGTTTATAGATCCAAATCTTTCTTTGAGTAACCAAGGTTCTTTAACAATATCAAGGTGCAAATATGTAGATTTGGTTTGTTGTCTACAAGAACCCTCTTCACTTTGTGGTTAGCGATGAAGACTTAAATGTGCAAAGGAAGATTGTAGGATTGTCCAACTAGAGGCATGTCATGCTAGCTAAAAGTAAGGTGGGTTGAGGATAATTACCTAATGATATATTAGAAGTAATTTGGGTCTATATTGTTGGGGAATTTTAATTCTTGTAGTATTTGATAAAGGACGTCTTTGTGAATAGTAGATGTCTTGAGAAGATTCAATATTGATATTTTTGTTGGGATTTTCTCAAGTTTTTTTATCATGTCATATCATTCTTTAGGAGTAGGTAGAGGAGGGACCTCAACAAATATTAGTATGTCTCAATGCTACAACACAAGAAGGGATCTTGATTTTAATGGTGGTGACTTGGTTGTCAATATTCTCAACAATTGCATTATGTGATTGGGTTATATTTTCAGTATGAACATTGTTAGTATGATTGTTCTGACCTTGGATGGGTTGTGTATGTGATTGGTCATGATTTGGGAAGGAATATTGATAAATCCCCAATTGTTCATTAGGTGAGGTAGATGTGTTTTGTTCAATCTTGATTCTTCCATCATTAGTGAGATGTTGGACATAGTTTTTGAGTTTTAGACATTTTTTGGTTGAGTTACATTGAACCATATGGTGCTCACAATATTCATGTTCTTTATACCAAGTTGTCTTAGGATTGTTCTCATCAAAAGATTTGTTTTTTGGAAAGGTTATCATTTTTATCTTAATGAAATAGATCTTTGAACAGTTCTCCTAAGGAAGTGAACTATCTATGTTTAATTTCTTGTTGCAATTGTCTTATGGGAATTGAGGTGGTAATAGTATTTTAAACCACTTAAATATGTTTGGATTCGATCACTTCATTTCCAACCATGTTCTTATTCTTTCTAAATAACTTGCACTTATCAGATTGATTATCTTTAAAAAATATTTTTATAGGTCCTTTAGAAAGAGGGACCTTCTCTATTTGAATTCCCTTTTCAATAATTTTGTCAAATTTGGTAACATAATGTACTTGCAAGTGGAATTCCATCTCTTGGTTTAAATTGGTGAAGAAGATGTTAACTAGTTGCTTTTTGGGAATGACCATGGGAATCTATTAGCTATGATTCTCCACCATTGAGGGGATGAAGAGAAGCTTTCACCAAGACTTTTCTTGTATTGCATGGATCCATCATCGTGAGTTCATATTCCATGTTGTATTAACAATGTTTGATATATTTCTTAGCTAATTTGGGAAAGGATGTAATAGATCCCTTAGGAAGGTGTAAAAACTACTCTAGTGCTTGTCCTTCTAGGCTTCGTGGGAATGGACTAGTTAGGTAAATATAATTGTAAGAAAATTCTTGACATGCCATAAAAAATTCTTTAACATGTTCCATAGGATCCCTCTCCCCTTTATACTTGTCAAAATTTGAGATTTCAAAGTAATGAGGTAAAGGAGTTTGCAACATAGACCGATCAAAGGGGTATGGACATAACTCCTCAAATTTGTATTTTTTGTTTTGATTTTGGGATCTTGTTCATAGTCCTTGTATGTTGTTTTTCCTACTTTTCAATTCCTAAACAAATGATGGGCTTGGGAAAGAATTTGATGTTTGGTTAATTTTTTTGACATGATGATTGTTGTTTGATTTTTGTTAGGATATGTGACTTCAATGTGCCAAGTTTTCTAGCTATTGACTTATAAGTTATAATTGGTAACTCATAAGTTTGTTTGAATCTAAGGAGTCACATTGGATGGTTTTCCCTTCATGGTCATGGGGAAATTCAATATTTTCCATTAAAATTTGTTCTTGTCCATTAAGATTGTGATTAATAGTAGTTACATGTCTGCTTGAAGGGTCTTGTCTAATGAAGTTGCTCAAATATTTATGAGTTTATTTTTTTGGAATTTTTTCTCCTACCTCTAAAATATTTTTAAGGATCTCATCTTAGTTTTCAAATAGGTATTTGTCTACATGGTAACAATTTTTATTTTATTTTAAGAAAATCATCAATACTTTCAAAGGTCACACTTTGGTTAGCAAGGTCCTCAATGTCACAATCCTTGATGTGTCTTTCAGATTGATTTAGATCATAAGTTGGGATATCATGAAGTGGGTTAATTTCAACATTCAACCTAGTTTGATACCTAGTTTTTGGTCCCATGATTTTTTTGAACTCTTTATTTTTATTTTCTAAGTTTCAAGGTCAAACATGAGTTTGTACAAATGGGGAAGACAAAATAGACACAAAAATAGCCCAGATTATTCAAGTGGGAGTATGAGTGACTATGAAACCACTTATATGTCCTACTTTGTCATGATCTATAGGGCCTATGTTGGGGCACTAACCATTTTTTATCACCCAAGATCACTCTATGGTGCAAGGAGGTAGAATACATGACCTAAACACTTGTTTCTAGGGGCATAAGGTGAGTAACTTCTTGACACAATCCATGGATCAATTAATTATAATCAAGCATGCCCAAAGTCCTCTAACTAGGCTTGTATAAGACTCCCTAAGGTGTGTCCTCAATATACCAAAAGGCACATGAGACCCAATATTTTGAATGTGAGTCCATCTTCAAGCATGTATTCATAGACAAGTCCAATTCCAATTCACCTTGCCTCCTTATGAAAAAAATTCCAAATTTGATCCAGACACGATAGTTCTCCTTTGAGGTACAAATTTCACTTCCCCCTTTGTATACTCCATTTGAATACATATTTTAGGTTGTCCCTTGAGGTGATGAAATCCTTAATTAGGCCTGGTAAAAAATACACCTTTTGGTCTTGAAGATCACCCTAAGGTGTGAGGAGAGATGCATACACAAGTGACCCTTAGGAGACACAAGTGGGGAACGATGTTTTTAATCCTCAATTTTTACTTGTAATGCAAGAGGAGAGCATACCTACCCTTAGCCATGAACTCACAAAAATATAAACTAAAGAAGATACACAAAACAAAGGTTACATCAGTTTGAAAAAAAAAATGACTTTAAGGAATAAAGAGGGGACTATCAAGGTGGATCTTTGATAGGGAGGTGACAAGAGAGTGGTTCCTAGGTGACACAAAGGTGGTGGGATGAGGTAGTGTTTCTTAGTTAGTAGGGAGCAAAGGAAGGGCAACATAAGAATAGGGGAAGGGAAATGTGGAAGTGGATAGTTGGTGGAGTTGGGGCCATTAGATTTATGGAGGTGAGTGGTGGTTAAAATGCCACTAAGCTCAAATCCTTGGCGGGGGAAGTTTGAGCCTTGGCCCTATCAAGTGCAAGGTACAAAGTAAATTGACAGTACCCAACCCAATTCTTTTAGGATTTTATTAATATTTTATTAATTTGTATAAATAAATCAAAAAATATATATTAAAATACCCACTATACTACACCTACATATTACTTGTATGGCCTATTCAAGGGATTTTTTCCCCTCTACTTGTGAATTTGTCGAAATCAAACAAAATTTATATGTATTTATATGTTTGGAGGCCTTGTGGATCCTAAAATGAGGTCTATTTTTCACCATAGTGTCCTAAAATGGAAGTGACTTACAAAATATCAACACAAATCCTACACATAAAACCTACCAAAAAAAGCAATGAAACAAAAATAAAATTACACAAGGGACAAAGTCTCATCAAGCATGCAAAAATGTACACCCTATATTTGGAATGAATAGTAGAAAACTAATACAAATCTAAGATCCATATTCCAAACCCAAGAATACCTCAGATAGAGTAAACAAGAAATAAAAATACATGTAAAATCAACAAAATATTACCAACTGCAAACATCAACAGTGTTGGATATGCTCTTGGATGCTTAATGTGAAAAAAATAGTTTCTCTTTAAATCAACATGTACCTATGGATTGATCATTTGTTCACAATTTGATAAAGGATGAGAGTTGATTTATAGAATTTTGGATGAGGTTGTCAGCAATGAGGATTTGATTTTGAATGAATGATTGAGATTGATTGGGATGAGTGGAGGATCTTCATTGATTAAGAATAGTTAAGAAAGTTATGATGGGGACTCTAAAATGAGAGGATAATTAATCTTATTTATTTATTTATTTTAGCTAATTAGTTGTGCATGCGTTAAAAATAGAATAGGATATGGAGTTATGGTGGAATATTAATGGATAATTATATTTTTTAATTATTTGTGGAGAAAAAATGAAAATTTATTTATTTATTTTAGGATAAATGGATAAGTACTAGCTTAATTGACCAACTAACATGAATTATTTAATTAATTAGTGGTGGTAAATGAAAAGGGGAATTCAAATGAAATGATGAAATGGTATTATGATGAGGCATGGTATTAAGATGTAATTTTAGATGCGACATGAGAAGATGGTAAGAAATTTGTCTACAATGACAAAGCAAAGTCGTTTCCCCTTTTTCAAGTCTAGTAGATCATTCAAGGTTTTCAAATGCTTCACTGACTATGAAAGTTTCAACATGTGATACATCAAAGTGATTGATGGTTTTTTCTATATCAATAAGAATAATAGATTCAATTTCAAGTCATGCTACTAGGTTTGTAATAAAATGATTTTTTTTCAAATCCTACATAGTAATCTAGTGTTGCTATAGTCAAATTAGACAAAAAAACATCATGACATCAAACTTGGAGGAATTTTTGAGTTAGAGTTTTCATTTTCAAAATGAGTAGTTTCCATCAATTCAATATTTGAGTGTTTAACAAGTCTCATAGGCTTTAAGAAAATTTCACCAAGTTTAGAGGATTTAGCTATATTTGCTAGTCAAAGATTTTTAAGATTTTTAAAAATGGCTTAAAGTAGCAAAAGTTGCTACTTTTGAAAAGGATGGATGAGAACTTATTATCAGGATTTTATTTTAATTATTTGTTTTAGAATTAGAATATAGAGATAGGATTATTTTAAAGGGAATATTTCATTATCTTTTTCTTTTAATCTACCTCTTGAGAGCTTATAAATAAGTGTTTTGAGTACACAAATTTTCATATGAGTTGGTGCTATGCTTATGCTGAAAACATATTAATTCAAGTTCTAAATTTGAACTATTGTGTTTGTGAATGTGATAAGTTGAAAGTCAACAAGAAAGGGGGATTTGTGTTTAACTCCATGTAGCACTAATATTTGATTCCTCAAAGTAGCTTTGCATACTTCGAAGTAATTTCTTCTTTCAACAATTTTGTATCATGTTTCTGATTGTTAGTTAAATATGTTTTGGATTATTTTAGTTGTGTAAACATAAAATATTTGTCCTAAAGTAAGGAATTTTCAAGTCCCATGCTTTTATCTCAAAGAATCTAGATAGGTTAAGTTTGCTTTGGATGTTTTGTTTATATACAAAAATTCAAAAATATAAATATTGTGTTGCAAGCTTGGTGTTAGATTTTAGAAAGTAGATTAAACCAAGGAGATTCCCCTATGTATTTGAAGAGAGGGTTTCCTCACACATTTTTTTCTTTAATTAGTCTTGAAAGAGACAAATTAAAACACCAGCAAGGAGATGCTTAAGTTCATATCTTTGAAAAGGGATGGTCCTTCATTATTTTGTCGGTGGTCATATGTTTGAAGAGGATTGTCTTCATTGATTGTTTGTGCCACTATCATAGTCCAAAGTTTCTTGTGGTATTATGGAATATAAGTAGGATCATGGCCTATTGGGTTCATGATAATTTTATATTTTTAAGGTCCAAATCAATTTCTATAAGATTCATGGAAATTCTAGTGGATAATAGTCTTTTTCTAGCTTTAGTTCTTTGGCATGTATTATAACACAATGCAGGTTTTGCAAGCTCAAGGGAATGTTTGTGATAATTTGGTCTTGAATTGGTAGTTAGGCCATAGTTGGCTTCAAAAATTTGGCCAAATTATATGGATAGCATGTTCTTGTGTCTTTCTTACATTTTGGACACTCATCTTTGGATTGTTAGTTTTGGAAGGTTATAAACATAACTAAGAGAATATATTGATCAATTTTTGTTTGGGTTTTTGATGTAGGAGTATCCTAGGGTTCGAGTAATCTTGCATCACCCAAAAAGAGTTTTATTTCATTTTTTCTTTATTTTGGTTGTTTGCATAGTGAATTAATTGTTGTTTTTGTTTTGGTGTGTGTTGTGAGCTTTTTGTGTGCTTTTGGTTGTGTATGGGTGCTTGAATACTCTAAAACATTATTAAAAAGGCCATTAGTTGTGAGATTGGTGTCACATGTAGGAACATACATTGAAACCTACTATTGTATGAGTTTTAATATAGACAAACCTTGTAAAATCAAAGACATAGGTTGAACCATGTTGTTGCACGATTGTTGATAGGCAACCCTTGTAGAAGCAAAGAATGAATTGTACAACCTACAAGTGAAACATACAACTCATTAGAGAGTTAAATGTAGTTGGTTGGAGATAATGAAATGTGTGATTGACTAGAAATAGAATCAAATGTATGGTTAAATGTAAAGAATATGATTGGATGTGAAGCGTATCATGGTTGACTAGAATTTGAATTGTTAGGTTTTTTGAAGTTCTAGTTACAAACTCGTGACATTGACCAAGATGAATTCTTTCCCAATATGCACATGGTTGGAATAGCAAGACCTAGTGGCTAGCTTTAGTGATTGAAGAATTGAGGGATTGAAGAAGGGGGAGAGTTAGAGTTGAAGGTGCGAATAGAGTGATTCCAAGGTATAGATAGGCTTGTAAAAGGGGTTAGATTGTATTACAAGTAGATCTAATGTTTGTTGGGTTGGATAGCATAGGTGGGTTGGATTCCATACAATTTTGGAGTGGCCTATAGGATCAAAAAATATTCTATAAGTAATATAAATTATGTGCTTTTTTGATTTGTCACTATTCATCTATTGTGTATTTTTTAGGTACCTTCAGGAAAATTTTAATAGGTTGTTCGTTTGACCAACTTATAGTTTGAGTTTTCTTCAAAAAAATTCTCATCATTCTCTTGGTGAGTTTGCTTGGATAGGAAAATAGAAAATTGTAAGGCCCACTATAGGATTAGTTCATGCATATCCTATGATTGAGAGCATTTAGTGATCATCACGTGATTGGAGCATAGTCAGATTTGGAATTTTAGCTTATCATTTGTTTCAAGACGTGTTTAGATGGTAGTTCAAATATTGAAGGTTGAGACCCCATTATTGGTGTGGTTCAATCATACGCTGCCACCTTTTGAATGTTTCCTCTTTTAGGGGTAATGGTGGAATTGAGGTGTGGGGCTATTTATTTTAAGATGAATATATTTGGATGTGTGCTAGTGTAGTAAGCTCTTGAGTGATCACTTCAACCTAAATACATTACTAGGAATATGTATATAAATAAGAGTTTTTCCAATCTACATCTAAAAATCATACTATATTGTAGATTATCTTATTTTAGTTATTTATTGTGTTTTTTGGATCTTTAAGGTAATTCACACCAATATCCCCATGCTTTTGTGCATGATCTTTTGAATGTTTGTGAATATTTAATCTTAATAATCATAGAATATTATACACACGCTCACAACCTTTGGTTCACACAAGCTACATGATATTTTTCATTAAAACTTGATTAAGTGTTGTGTAGGTTCTGGATGTATGACATGTGAACCCAATTTTTCATATTTTTCAATATTGATAAAAAAAAAAAAAAAAAGGTTTTGAAATGGCCCAAACCCTTGTACAATGAAGTAACCAATAGAAAATTTGAATGAGTACCATGAGATATGGGACAAACAAAATAACCCATCAAATCAAATTAGAGTGAGACAAAAATACAACCAAGCTACCAACCACAACTATAACTAAAGTAAGAAATAATAGGGTTCTCTAGGAACCAAACTAAACAATGCTAGATCCAAACTTGTTCATTCACACCCTTCACTCTAGTATCAGATTGAGAGATAGATTTAGGAAGACATTTATTCTACCTCTGTACAACTATCCAAGAAATGTTATCTTCCAAGTCCTCAAAATTAGGAGAAGGAAGGGGGGATTCCTCCACATAGGGCCCATTTATGTGTGTAGTGCATATAGAATGTTGAGTTAGAGTAGCCAAATGTCAAGCAACCACCACATGAATAGGTTGAAGAAATTATGAAGCTAATGACATAGTGGGTTGAGTAACTAGAGAAAAAGGTGGGCGAGACTCACCAATAAGAGTCGATGGAGTAGAAGGATCAAGATTAACCATAGTTGCATCAATCTCATGAGATCCAACATCTTCAAAATCCTTATCATCTATAGTTAGAGAGTCATATGCATGCATAGTCAAGTGATCTTTGCAGGCATTCTTCCACCACATCATTGTGCCCTTGTGTCAGGAGAGCGGACAATCAACAACCAGATGGCCAATGGTAAAGTAGCTTCAACATCTGAAGAGGAGGCCCTCATAATCAAGTGGTTAAGTCTAATGCTTATCCCTCACCATCAAAAATACATCCTTGTGAAGAGGCTTGAAGATATCAATATCAACCAAAATACATGCAAACATAGAGTGACCCATGTAGGAAGTGGTAGAATCAACCTTCAAGAAATGACCAATAGAGTTTCCTATGGACTTATAGCAGGAATAATCCTAGAATTGGAGAGGAACATTTGGAAGGTGAACCCACAAAGATCTAACATTGAGAGGTTTAGGAAGGGAGTTGAAAGAGGTAGTCTAAGGCTTGACCAAGAGAAATTCATCTCCCTAGAACCACAACCTTCCATCAAGCATCAAATTCCTCTCCTTTGAAGAGTCAAAAGTTGCAATGAAGAAACCCCTAGCACAAGGGAAGAGCTCGATTTTTCTCTTGACGATAGGTTTCCAAGTATCCAAGACCTATTTGTGTAAATCAAGGAGGGAAGGTCAAAGATTGTTAAATCTACAAACCAAACTCCTATAAAGATAAAAAAAATATTCATTTTCAAGCACATCTTACCTACAGACCGTCATAGGGGAAGATTGTGCATACGGGATGGGTTGTAGTTCACCCTTCTAAGGGTGTGCTTTCCCTCAAGTTTATCTTGTATCCCAATCACACAAACAAAACTATACCAAAATTTTACAAATATATTGTAGAAATCAATCACATTTGATAAGATTTGTAGAAGTACCATATATAAATCCATTAACTCATTAAGAATTTTCAAGATTAAGTAGAATAAATGAAATATCATTTATTATAAAACCTAGTTAAATTTATCTTGTACAAGATAATGGGTGATATAAACTTAACTCTACAATATAAAAACATGTCAAAATCAAATTTTAAAAACTAATAATCTGAGAAATTAAGTTCCACTTGCCATTAAGAATGGAAGTTTTATAACAACTATTTTTGTATTGAATATGCCTTACATTTTTTATTTATTTTTTGATAGAAAGATCCGAGTCTCCAATTTTAAATCACATAAAATTGATAAAATATATCACAAATGAAAATAAAAAGAAAACCATTAACTGCAGTACCCCAATCTTTGCTAGTCAAAGTGTTTGCCGATCCTCTTCACCTAATATGAACCATTATTCAATCAATTTTAGGAGAGCAATACCTTTATAAATATTATGACTATTAGCCCAAGTAATAACAAATATACATGCTGGAGGCCCCATGAACTCTCTTCAAGAGTAATACAGCTGTCATAACTTGTATTAGACAGGATCAAATAAGAATGTGTAAAATAATGATAAATTAATAGTTTTTATTAAAGGATAAATATTTTGGTTTCTTAATTTATAAATATTTGAATCTTTACACACAATAAAAATTGATTTCTAATCATCTTTTTATAAACTAAACATTCTTAACAGTAAATCAAAACTCAATTGAAAGAGATTAAAAAAATTATTAATCATTTTTATTATGATAATAAACACTTCTCTATATAAATATTATATGTTCTCATTTTAGAAAATAGTAGAGAAATGCCCTATCAATTGTCCACCACTTTTGTCATCAGCAACTGACCAACAACTTACCTGCTATTTTCCATTTTCTAGTCTACAAACTAGAGAAGTTCATAATGAATAAACCAACATGGTGACACCAAATTTGCATCCAATGCCAAGCTTCTAGAGAACTTCTAAGATACTTATAAATAACTTAGAATGTGTACAGTGAGGACTACATAGTCCTTAAAGAGAAAAACCCCCCAAAATCTCCTAATAACCAATCTAAGAAGTATAATTCAAATTGGCATTATTACAATTAACAATAACTTGAGTTCCATTGACCATAGCAGCACTCAGTAATAGACAACATTTCTATAAGTAGACAGTAACATATCCAGCAAGCTAAGAATCAGAGATTCTGAACCAGAAACCTGCAACATAGACACAACAACAACAAAAAAATCATGCCAGTCAGGACATAAATAGATAAAAACTACAACAAAAGTGCAACAAATATACAAAATATGTATCAAGATATAATACCATGGGACTAAACCAACAGTGATCCACAGGCAGCAGTAACAAATGGGTTGTTGAACATCCATTGGTGGTGAGCTGTTGCACTCCAGATAAGCAAACACTGCTGATGAGATAAACCCACAAAGCAAGGTGACCATCAGTTGAAATCCAAAGAGCCTCATCTTTGGAGAAGAACTTGCAGTTTAACAGGGTGACCTAAGTAATTATTGCTTGGAAGATTTGTAGAAATAGATGTCTGAGAACTCTGATGTATTACTAAATGGTGAAGTGTATATATTGTGTGTATATAGCTTGTGAAGCAGTGAATGTGTTTTACATGGATGATGATGGGTACTGTGTTTCTGACAGAATAGTTCCATTGCTGATGGTGTGAACTAACAAACTGCATTATTACCAACAGATTAATCTATTTACTGAGATATTCTTTTACTTTTTTTCAGTTGTTCTTGACAGCACCTTTTGGGTAAATGGACATGGTCTTTGGACCAGGAAAATAAAGATTCCCCGGTGATTTGAGTGGGAAGTTATGCAATATATGTAGTTTTTAAAATTATATAAGCTAAAATATAGCTCAGAATATTATAAAAGTTCTGAAAGATAATAACTTTTGCGATCTATAAAACAAAGTCTTGATGTTAGGTTAATATAGAAATTTATGTTTAAATTAATTAACATAATATAAACAATTTAAATTGATTTTACAATTGTAAAGAAATAAAGTACATTTTATAATTAATTCAGTATAACACTAAATAATCAAGTAATAAATAACAATTAAATCTAAATTATTACAGTCAAGATAAAATTGTAATGATAAATAGAAAACAGAGTAAAAGAGGTTTATGTAGATATCTAAAATATTTTTCTCATCTTCATTACATTAGATCTATCTTGTAAATCCCTATTTTTTTAATGTTAATTAAATAAATCGCAATTACTTAATTAACAAATCTAACATTTCTTTTAACATTAGTTAAATAAATTATCTTTATTTATTTAATTAATTTAACCCGTTTAGCCTCTCTTTTAAAGATTTCAGATAATTGAATGAATCATATTTATTTAATTAAATCAATCATTCCCTCAACTTTCTTTGAAAATCAATTTAATTCTTTTAAAATTCTTGTCATCATTAGTTAAATAAAAAATCAAGTTTAGTTAATTAATCAATTGTTTGCAATTCCCTCACTACTTGATGACTCCAAGTGCACAAGACTCCAAAAATATCCCTTTTAATCCTTACCTTCTATCAAAATTGAGAAAATCCTTATCCTCCATTTTTTTCCAATCTTTGTCCTGAGAATCACAAGGTGTCACTTGTAAGCTTCTCATTCTCTTTTGCAAATGGATCAACCTCATCCTTCTATTGCGCAAGATCAAATCCCATCCATTTATCATCCCTCATCCCAAATCTATAAATTAGCCATTGCACTAGCCATTTCTAAGAATAAAAATTAGATGTAAGACAAAGTTATGCTTTTGGATTGAGTAACCACATTACCTCTCAACCATAGCCAACCAGCTTGAGCACATTAATTGGTCAAAAAAGTTTATTTTACTAAAAAAAATGTTTCATTTTTGTCATTTGTTTACTTACCTTAGCTCGATTGAAGGTGTAACTAGGTAAATAATAGAAATCTTTGTTTATGTATTATTCTATATTATGGTATATGCATTTTTGCACGCTTATTACGACCATGTCCCAATCTAATTTGCATCTTTGCAAAGTGTGTTTTGAGTAATTTTTATAATTTTTTTTGCATGGATTTGTTGTTTAAAAGCACTTGCTTTATATTTATGTCAACCACATTTTGTCCTAGTGTATTTGTATTTAGTCAAACCTTAAACCTTAAACCTCATATTGTAGCACACATGCTCTATGTAGTGGTGTAACTACACTACCTCATGGCACATATGCACCTAGTGTCACAAATGCACACTTAGGAATTTTTTGAGATAGTTTCAGTGTAGGCACCCTTCCCTATAATGTACCTAGAAACTAAGTGGCATATGCACACTCATTCATGGCATATGTACCTTTCATTGCTCTACATTGTTTATTTAGTATTTCTATACTAACTTTAGGAATTTTTGAATCTCATTTAGTATTTTTGCACTTTATTTTAGTATATTTTCTCTCTTAAATTTTGAATTTTAATCATTCATCATAGGTTATATGTAGTGCATCCACTCCTAGTTAATTATTTTCCTATGTTTTCGGACTTTTTTTTGTTAACATTAATCATTGAAGGGTATATTTTAACTTTTTGTTTCATTTTTTAACCTTTTGTTGATGGTTCATTTGTATAAAGACCAATCATGGTGTAAAACTACTAACAAGTGTGTTATAGGTTCATTTGATCAAGAAAGAACTTTTGATATATTATATGTGTTTCCATTGCTTTATTTAAAGTGAACTAACTTGTTTGTTAGACTTGTGTGTCCAAGGGTGCATATGATCTCTCCTTGCATTGCAAGGTGATCTTATAAATCAAAAGCATCATTGTATAAACTTGTCTCCACACCTCACATTTTCATTTCTAAGATCAAATTACGTGTTTTCCATATTGGTGTGATTTAAGGGTGTGTATGTTCTTCCTTCACGCCACAAGGTGACCTCAGGAATCACAAGCATCCCTTTAATCACTTTTTGTTTTCTCAAAAGGCTAATCCCATGTCTACTCTTTCCTTGCATTATAAGGTGATATTGGAAATAAAAAATGGTTACTCATTTTATTTTAATTTTTGTTTAGTAATCATAGCTTGGATTTTATCACCAAGTGGTGACTTGAATCCATCTGTTTGATGGGGTGTATAAATTAAGATGAGAATTGAAAAACTTTCCCTTTGAGGTACATTTGTCACTCAGGATAAGCATGTAAGAAAATTTACATCTTACAAATTATAGGAGAGTTTGTTATCCTCTCAAATTAAAACATTGTAAATAAACCTCATTTCATGGGTTTGAACCTCATGTATCTTCAAGTATATCAAGGATGTCCCCTAGAAAGCCATTGTCAGTCAGCCCACAATACTGTGTCCCACTTTTTAGTCAAAGTAGGACTTTGAAATCAATATTTTTCACCAAATTTTCACTTAATGAAGCTTATAGCAACTAAACCATTAAAAATTTGAAGATGTTGTGAACTAGTTATTTGTGAGGATTTGTGTAGATTCTCAATATAGTTTAAAAAAAAAATAGAAATAAATTGTATTTTTTTACATAACTTTTAATAGCTTTTTTTTTATGGTAAACAACATTTTAAAATAGTGATGTTTATGTCATCACACATAATTTTTTTTATTGAAAGGTTAAAATTATAATTTTAAAAATTTAGATTTGTAACATTAATGTCTAGTGCATGGATATTTTTTCATAATTTTTTGTTGCATATTTTTTTAAAATTAATTTTTGAAGTCAAATTAATTATAAGATGGATGTAAGTGTATGTTGCCACACTCAACTTATTTTGTATGTATTCAAATTATTATTGATTTTTTGGCTAAAACAAGAACATCAATACCTAGTGCACACATATTTTTTTAGAATTTTTTCTTTGGTTTTTTTTTTTTTTTTATGTGAAACAAATACCTTGATATTTAGTGAAAAACCTACATTCACAAGAAATAAAATATAAATATAATAATAAAATTAAAAATATTCAAAATTATACTTTTTGGAAAGCTTATTAATAATAGCTACATACTTTAAAAACATAATTTCTAAATGACTATTTGATCCCTCAAAAGGTAAATAAAAAGTGGTTTTTTGTTAGCATTTTGATAGGTGCAAAGGAGATTCTATTGTGGGTATGATTTAAGACTAGAGGGGTTCTATCCAGGGGGTTCGATCTAAGGGGTTCTTATCTAAACCTCTTCAATTAAAACCCTTTATATAGAACCCTTCAAGGCTTAAATCATTATTTTTTCTAAAGAACATATGATTTCAGACAAAAATAAGGATGTCCCAAGTTTGGAACCCATTATTATGGGATGACCCTTGTTTAAACTTTGCTAAAAAAATTCATTGGTCATTTGTAGTTCATGATGCATCAATAAGTAGTCGGCCTTGTAAATTTACTAACATTGTAACTTTAGAACCAAGATGGTAGGCCAAAAATAAGGAAAAAATTAGATTTTAGTTAGTGCTCTAAGGTCATGGGTCAATATTATCCATAACTAAGTCCAAGTATATTTGCACAAGATCATATGTTGAACACTCCTACTTGAATAACTAGATTGTTATTGTGTTTGAATTGTTTGCACCTTATGAAAAACCTATCAAAACAAAACAAAAAAACTACAAAAAATCCAAATCTTAATAAAGCCCAATGCAATCCAAATCTTGCAACAATTCCAAAATTGTCACACCACGTGTGAATCAAATCCCAAAATTTTAAAATCAAAGTCACATTGCAATCCCAAAACCAAAGCATCATTCAAAATTCAAAATTCAAATATCTTAAATTAAATCCTCTAAGGTTCTAAACCATATCTTGCAAACCCAATCAAACTAATCACAAAACTATCAATAATCAAATCTTCCCAAGGTCCTCAATTTTAATCAAATCAATAATATAATCATCCTAAGGTCCTAGACGTTAATCTCAATCAAAAATAAAATCCACTCATCAAGTCACCCTCAATCAAATAAAAAATCCAAATTCATCATCAAGCTATCCTAAGGTTCTAGACCATAATCAAATTTTAAAAAAAAATCAAACCAACATCAAATGACAATAATACCTTTGGATAGGGCTTTGTGTATGTTATGGAAACCTTTAACTAAGGCTTTCTTGATCATGTTAGTGATGCAAAAATTATTCACAACCAAAGTAAATACTAACTAGATTATATTTAGCCTTACTTACATTCAACCAAAATCAAGCATTGGTGGATTTATTTATTGATAAAAAAAAGTATCACTCCAACATCTTATTGAACTAAGAGCTAAAACATCTCCTAATTAAAATTTGGATAACCTAAATGATATCATCAATCTTAAGTCATCCACCCATGACTTAATAACCCACGGGATCAACCTCACTCAACCAAACCATGATCTAACAAATTATAGTCTACATAAAACTCATAAAGAGGTTGCTCAACCACCTCTACCACTCACAACATGCCATCTAGCAATCCACTTCATCAACATAAACCTTTATCATCTTTCTCAAATTCTTTTGGCATAAATATTGACCGAGGTAAGAAAAATATGCCACCACAATCAAACTAGAACCTCGATCCCATTAAATCTAGTCAAACATTTTAAAAATCCAAACCATCGTAATGATAAAAAAACCATTTCATCCCCAATCACCAATACAAAATATTTCCATACCCCCATCATTCATCTCCAATCACACAATCCTAAATCAATAAATACTAAATCATCAATCTTACCAATTAAACCCACTATGCTTCTCATATCTTATCCCACCACCATCTCTTGGTACCTCCTTCGACCAAGAGTGGCAATAGATGAAAAAACCATCAAACCATAATCGAGACACCATATATATATATATATATATATATATATATATATATATATATATATATATATATATATATATATATATATATATATATATATATATATATATATATATATATATATATATAATTGTTTTGAAGAAATTTGCCCCTATCTTTTATATTGGATTATATCACAATTCACCTTTCCTCCTCATTTTGAGATCTCAAAAATTTGACAAGTATAAAAGAAATGTGATTAATGCAACCATGTCAAATAATTTTTCATGGTATGCCAAGAGGTTTCCTAAGATGACATGTACTTCCTAGAATTTTCCCTTTGACTTTGGTAGCTCAATCCTTATAGCGGTTTCTACACCTTCCTCAATTTGCTCATTATAACTTTCACCAACCTAATGGAGACATTTGCCACATATTTTTCCTACAAAATTAAGCACGAGCCTAATTTATTGTATGTTTGTAATACAAATCAATGTAATAGAGAAATATTCTCCTCCTTTGTACAATGATGGAGAGGTATTGCAAGTCATTTTCCTTAAGAAGCAACTTGTGCATATGTTCATCATAAACTTAAATCATGAAATTATCTTTCATATTCATATGCATTGTGTCACTACATCTGATGAAATCATTGAAAATGGGGCACATATTAAAAAATCCCTCCATTAAATAGTTGGTCAAAATATTCTCCAAGGGCTACACCCAAATGACAAACCCAAATTTTCAACTAAACGTAGAAAATGTAGTTGATGAGGACACCAACTCAAAGCATATACAAACTTTTAAAACTCCTCAAGGATCCAAACATGTGAAAAATATCCAATAGACCGCTAACATCTCTATCCCATCATCCCAACCCAGAGAACCCACTAAAAAATTCTAATACATATTCTTGGGGGCAAGATGGAAAAATGTGTGTTTTTCACCTTACATAATGTTTTTGATATTGATAAAAGTGAGTTTTAAAAGAGATCAAACCTTTGTACAAAAAAGAAACCAACAAGGAAATGGAATGAGTAAAATGAATATATATATATATATATATATATATATATATATATATATATATATATATATATATATTTTGAAGAAATTTGCCCCTATCTTTTTTAGTGGATTATATCACAATTCACCTTTCCTCCTCATTTTGAGATCTCAAAATTTGACAAATATAAGAGAAAATGTGATTAATGCAACCATGTCAAATAAATTTTCATGATATTCCAAGAGGTTTCCTAAGATGACATGTACTTCCTAGAATTTTCCCTTTGACTTTGGTAGGTCAAGCCTTATAATGGTTTCTACACCTTCCTCAATTTGCTCATTATAACTTTCGCCAACCTAATGGAGAAATTTGTCACATATTTTTCCTACAAAATTAAGCACAAGCCTAATATATTGTATATTTGTAATACAAATCAATGTAATAGAGAAATATTCTCCTCCTTTGTACAATGATGGAGAGGTATTGCAAGTCATTTTCCTTAAGAAGCAACTTGTTCATATATTCATCACAAACTTAAATCATGAAATTATCTTTCATATTCATATGCATTGTGTCACTACATTTGATGAAATCATTGAAAATGGGGCACATATTAAAAAATACCTCCATTAAATAGCTGGTCAAAATATTCTCCAAGGGCTACACCCAAATGACAAACCAAATTTTCAACTAAATGTAAAAAATGTAGTTGATGATGAGGACACCAACTCAAAGCATATACAAATTGTCAAAACTCCTCAAGGATCCAAACACGTGAAAAATATCAAATAGACCACTAACATCTCTATCCCATCATCCCAAACCAGAGAACCCACTAAAAAATTATAATACATATTCTTAGGGGTAAGATGGAAAAATGTGTGTTTTTCACCTTACATAATGTTTTTAATATTGATAAAAGTGAGTTTTAAAAGGGATCAAACCTTTGTACAAAAGAGAAACCAACAAGGAAATGGAATGAGTACCATGATATGGGACAAACAAAAACATCAACACAAGAATTTAAAAAATAGTGAACCATCCTACACAATGCTAGACTCAACCCTATTCAATCTCACACCCTTCGCTCTTATATGATCTTGGGAGATGGATTTGGGAATACCTTTCTTCTAAATTTGTACAACTATATAGAAAATATTTTCCAAATCCTCAGATCTAGGAGAAGTTGGGGGGATCCCCACTTAGAGGGCTCGTTTGAGGGTGCAACAAAAATAGAGGAATTGTGAGCTAGAGGAACCAAATATTGAACAATTACCTCATGAGTAGGCTAAAGTTGAGTCAAATATGGAGTAGGTGACTAAGAAATAAAACCAAAAGGTGGGTGAGACACATTCATAATAATTGAAGGGGAAAGAGGAGTAGGGATTTTCATAGACACACCAAGCACTTGAGAAATCCCCTCGGAAGCCATGAGGGATCAAGAGGAGAAGAACCAACATTTAGAGACTCGTCCTCCTAAGAGGAACCATCCACCTAATAGTCAAAATCATGAATATTCAAGTGATCTTCATGAGCATTCCCCCACCAATTTTCCACACCCTTGCATAGATAAATTAGACAGTCAAAAGCAAGATGATCAATGACAAAGCAACATCTAGATTTGAAGGGGAGACCCCCATAATCAAGTAGTTGATTTCGAGGCTTGTCCACCATAAAATAATATCTCCATGAAAAGGCTTGGATATGTCAATGTCCACCAAGAAATGGGAAAAAATCAGAGTGCGCCATATAAAAAGTAATATAGTCAACCTTTAAGAAATGACTAATAGTGTTACCAATAGCCTCATAGAAGGAATCTTCCTATAATTGGAGAGGAATATTTAGAATTTGAACTCACATGGACTTGAAATTGAGGGGTTAATAAAGGGGGTTGGATGAGGTAGACCAATAATTGACCAAGAGAGAGTGCTCTTCCCATATTTGAATCCTATCGTTGAGCACCAAACCCCATATTTTGAAGTGTTAATTGACATAATGAAGAAGCTCATATCATAAGGGAAGAGCTCAATCTTACCATTGATGAGGGGCTTCCATGAATCCAATACATCATTATGTAAATCAAGAAGGGAAGGCTAAAAATTATGTAATCTACAAAGAAAGCCCTTCCATACGTAAAAAAATATTCATTCCCAATAACATCTTGCCCAAAAAACGCCATAGGGGATGATTTTGCAAAATTTATAGTTTACCTCACTAAGTGCATGCATGAATCCTTATACCTACAACAATCACAAAAGAATACTAACATGAGCCTAACACATAAATATTAACACTAGTAGTAACTTTTTGACCAAGATAATTTGAATTCAAGGAACTGGCAACATTTCCTACCCAAAAACTGAGGTTGTCATGGGAAGAATTGTCATTACAAATGTTCATATCAAAGTGAGCACCAAGGACAAGGGATGGTGTGAAAACCCTAAGATTGGGGAGGGTGGTGGGGGAGGAGCAACACCACCATTGACACCAATGAAAATGCGTACACTTGAGGATGTACGCAATAATGAGAAAGAGGTCAACTCAGGTGCTGAGGATTTGAGAGAAGTAGGAGCACTATGGATTCAAGAAGTAGGAGCACAATCATTGAGAGAAGCAAGAGAACTAGGAATATTATTATTAATAGGTTATAATGTTTTAATTTACAATTATTTTTGGTGCACATAAGGAATATAGGGATGTGTGCATCACATGGGTTATACATTCTTGGGGTCGCTTTGTATGTTGTATGTAACATTGGGATACATATATAATGTGGATTGCACATTGTAAAAATATTTAATATTGATAAAACTTAGTACCAAAAATTAAATGAGAGGGATATGGTTTTGAAATATTCCAATATAATGAATCACATGGTTTACGTAAACCACTTTGTGGTTTTATGTAAGAATATTTTTTTATAAAAGCAAGCACGAGTTGTTGTTGAGGTTGACTAGCTAGTTATGATATTTTTTGGCTTGTTGACTAAGATTGATTGGTAAGTTTGACTTTAAAACGTTATTATGAAAAAAATATACATCAAAATTTCAAAAAAAAAACATGCCCTAGATATTGAACTCACCTATTTGGAAAAAAAATTCAGGGGAAAATGAAGTTTTTTTCTATTTGTTTCTTGATGTCAACTGAACGTCACTTTTTCTTGAAATTTTCAGCATTTCAAAATTTGCTCTTAAATTTATATAAAAATATCAAAAAAAATATTTAAAAATATGAAAAAATATGAGAATAAACTTCAAAAAGGGTTCTACATTTCATTAGTTTACATCATTTTGAAACTGAAAACATAAAGACCACTTTTATGTGGTCGAAGTCGAGAAATCATTTTCATGTTGGTTGATTCCTTTATAAAGTGTGACACAGATTTGTACTTTTACCCCTAAAAAAAATGCCTAAAAATGGACACAAGAGATTGAAATGAACTTACCTCATCAATCTTGTCTCCACAGGCTATCGATTGACGCAGTTGCTCGATCCTCGGCTCCTCGAACTCTCGTATTTGAGGCATTTTGCTAACTTTTTTCTCTCAAAATCAACAAATCACTTGCGATGAATAGTGAAAATGGCCTTTCTAGGGGTCCACTAGGGTATATATAGGCCCCCAGAGGCCCATTTTTTTTAGCAATCATGGTCCTATCATTTTCCTGTTTTCACCCCACCTAGTTGGGGGCAAAAACAAGAGGGGGAATACACTCACCTCTTCATCATATTTTTCCTTTAAATTTTTCTTGAGCATTCTTCTCGTCATTATACTTCTGATTTTCAAGCTCACCTAAATTTGAGTTTTGCAAGTCGAAACTTCACATCTAATGTTGTGGTTTCTCATTGAGTTCAATCGCTAGGGGCATCGTCTATATCCTCCTACTCGATCTTTGTGGCCTCTACATTATTGTTTTAGCATGCAAATCTATAAAATTTTCAAATTTTTAGGCTCATACTAATGTTTTCCTTTCTACTTTAGTGTAGCTGAATTTTGATAGGGCAAAATGTAATGTCATAAAATTGCACCCCGTAGCAATTTCACATTTGTGCACTTGCCCCCCTGTATTTATGGCACCTAGTTGCATTTATGATAAGAACCTTATGATTCAAAATTTTGTGATTTTAACTCCATAAGGACCAATGATGAAGCGACAACAATTTTCCACCTCATTTATCACAAGATTATGAGTTGAACGCTTGTGTGCATACAGACATCTGTGTGGCACGCTAGCATCCCCAAGCTTTGCAAGTTCAAATGAAGAATCTCAAAATATTGGCTCGTGACACATGTCGTCATGGAAAAATTCCAAGTATAACGACTCTTCCCACCCATGCAACTTAACAAAACTCTCATTCTCACCCTCATTTTCAAGGATTCTCACTCTCTTTCACTCCAACTTGCTCTTATCTTCTACATCACATTTCTATGGCGAAGCTCTACCGAATTGGTGTCGTATCAACAACCAAAGCTCTCTTGCAAGGGTCAAGTGTCATGTTTATCAAACCAAGAGGGAGCCATAGATTGTTGGTATTTCTCTCTTGCTCTCTTGTCTATTTGCTAGCATTTGTATTGTGTCTATATCTTGTGGTAAGGGTTCTCCTCTGTGGCGGGGTTTACTCTTATCACCATTATGTCTACTTTACTTTGTGTCTTCTTTATTTGGTGTTTATTATTCTCTCTATCTATTTGATAGTCTGTGGAGGTGGGAACACCAAAACGGGGGTTTGACTGTAATAAGCCCCAAAAACCGCCCCAACATTTTTCCCATCCTTCTTGTGTGTAGGTTGTTCATGAGGAGCTTACCGAAGGTTTCGTGAGCATTTGACCTCTTGTAAGTTGACATTTCTCTTTTCCTGCAAATTATTCTTATTGTTCTTTTCTGCACATTCTTACTTTTTGTTTTAAGTTAGTAAATTAAACAGACCTCAAGTCTTGAATAGTTAGTAGATTCCTTGAATTCTGCATGAAAAGTTTGGTTCTCTATCGTACGAGACTCCAATGCATCCTTGAGACGATAGCGCATAGTGTTGTTGTCCCACTCCCGTGCAAACGTCCTTTAGCCGAGAGCTTCTCCTTTTGTCTTAGAAATCTCCACAATCTACTTTTCTAATCCTCGAAGTTGTATGCTTGTAATCAATCCTAAAACCCTACTTTTAATATGTTTTTGCAATCTCTTTTATCTTAATCTTTTGGTTAATCTTGAGGTAGTCTTGAAGTGACTAAGGACAATTTTCTCCCTTTAGACCATGTTTGTCTTAGGACTTGGGAGTAGTGAATCCCCTCCTTCACAATAAGGTACGCAAAGTCTTCTCTTTTGAATTCTTGAATCAGTAAATAAAATCATTTGCATTGAAATGGTGATTAGATATACAAGATTACACCATGATTGCATGACAAAATGACAATACAAACTACACCATGATTGCATACTAAAATGACAATATTGAAATGTAATATATATTTTAATACATCCAATCTAATAATTTTAATACATTACAAATGGAAGCCATTTTATTCCCATGTAACGTCGACTGACACATGTACAAGAAAATAATTTTTCAATTCATTATTTTTATTTATTTATTTATAATCTAACATTTATTTATAAACTACTAACATTTGTTTTATTTATTTAGTTAACCTTATCTAATATACTAAAGATGTAATAATTACAACATTCCTCCCACTATTACATAAATCCCAAAAAAAGATGGAACACTGCATGGACTAAAAGCAACAATCCATCTAGAAACTTGATGAAACATCTCCACCAAATATCCTTGCTTACCCAAGACATGCCAAACTAAACCCATTGGCAGATGTCCTAATTGACAAACCTGCAAATCTTTTGTACCACATGAGAGACCATCATCTATGCACAATGAGAGAACAACTCTCCTCCAAGATTCGATCACTCCTCCAAGTGTGTCAAAATCCCTCCTCTAGTGCCTAAATATGAGAGAACAACTCCTCCAAGAGTCCACTTTCCTCCAAAAGTTTCAATATCCCTCCTCCAATGCTATGAGAATCAAATTCCTCCTTTGATGCACAAAAGAAATTGAACCAATGTAGATACACTAATCTCACCCTATTTTAGAGATTACACTATCCATAAGTTTTGCCACCCCTTGTTCCATGAAGGGACACAAAATGAAACTAGTGTTTCTCATGTAAAATATCATCTCTAAGCAAGAAGCTAGATCGAGACGATAAAAATCCTCCAACCTTCAATAGCTTTCTTTTATCACTCAAGCTCTGATTGCTTCACATGCGACTTGGAGTACTTATGTAGGTAGAAGTTGTAGGACAATATCACCAAGGCGATCATATAGTAGAACAATATCTTGCACAAAAAATTGGAATATGGAGTTTGTGTTTTCACGCAATAGTAAGCATGAACCATATTCACATGTGACTTGGAGTACTTATGTAGGTAGAAGTTGTAAGACAATAGCACCAAGGAGATCATATAGTAGAACAATATCTTGCACAAAAATTTGTGATATGGAGTTTGTGTTTTCATGCAATAGTAAGCATGAACCGTATTCACACCAAATTACAACATTTCAATTTGGGTGCAATATCTTTCCCATCTTTGTTGTTGTAAATGTTGTCATTGATGTCAATAAGGAATTTGTTGTCTGAGATTATTAAAAATATTGTCAATGATGTCAAAATTACATGAATGAGGTTGTCATTGATATCAAAGAAGTTAATAGGGAAGCCCACATTATATGAATCAACATATGACATTGCCTTGGCTAATGAAACTCAACAAAGCCCATCAAGACCCTCCTTAATGGGCATAAACACAAAAGTGGATTTTGAATTCACAGAGGTGAAGGAGCAAAATATAACCACTTAGAGTGGTTTGTAGCTTTAAATGGCATGGTTGATTTAAGAAAGAGAATACTTTCAGGAAATGATAATAGAATTCATCTTCCCTTAGAAACCATAATTGCAGGAGGATGAAGAAGATTTTATTAATGATGTTGGAGACGAACTACAAGATGAAGATGATGCTTAGATTCATTGCCAACCTTTCTTCCCTCAAGATGATCAAGACGAACAAGATGTGGAAGATCTCGAAAGGTTGATGCAACAAAGATATGTGACACAGTCAGATCATGTTGAATATGATGAAGAGACTATAGATATTGAACAAGCATTATTACTGTCTGCGAACAATCCAAATATTGATGAACCGTCCATAATAAACACAACCACATTTTTGAAACTGTTACCCTCAGTGTTGAAGCTCGACACCTACAACAAATGTTATAAAACTGTGACAATGTTCAAGACACGGAGTTGGAGATTGGCAACTTTGTGACAACACTAAATTCAATAAGCGACCACAAACAACAACCAAATGATTTAATTGGCAACCATGAGAAAAGGAAAGACCATAGTGACCTTGGTAGATAGAAGACCTCAATGTGGAGATTGCAAGCAGGATGCTAGTAACAACGAGCATTAGAGAGACTTTGAAGTTGATGGTTTGAACCATTCTAAAAGAAGTATCATAGAAGCATCCTTGCATGATGGAAAATAGTCTATAGATTTGGAAGAGGATATCAAAGCACTTGTAGAACAAAGACAATCATTAACATGATTTTAATCAAGCTACAAGGTAATAAAAAAACACTCAAAAGAAATTAAATGATTTTAATCAAGCTACAAGGTAATAAAAAAAACACTCAAAAGAAATTAATTAATATTATAAATTTGAGATTAAATAAAAGGTTAGTCAAAAGGCATTCAAAGGGGTGTCTCATGATGAGATAAGATATAAAATGGTGAAGCGAAGTTGGAGAAAAGTGAGTGGAACAACAATGATATAAGATATATAAGGAGATCATTCAAGGAGGAAGAGTAATATCAAAAATCATGAAGCATATATAAGTGTGAGAAAGATGTGATATCATTCTAATGTAAGCAGACTTTTGAAGGAGTGAAATATTCATCATTCATTAAAGAAACAACATCTAGAAGGTGAAACTTTGTTTATTTGGAGGTCAATACCTCCTACAAGAAGAGATTGATGTCTCTCGCCAAGTTGGTGATTAGCAGTGGAGGTTGGTGCCTACAAAGATTGTAAAAGAGATTTATAAAAGTAATATTTTGTCATGGTTTTTTTCTGTAAGGGTTTCCACATTAATCGTGTCCTTGTGTTGCATAATTATTAGATCTTATTTGAATGATATTGTGCAATTGATATTATTGTGGTTGTTAGTTTGAAAAAGTAAAAGATTATATTATATTGATTCAACTGTCCCCCCTCCGCACTCCCACCCCCCCTTCTCAATATAATCGTGTGCTCATCATTTGCTTCTTAAAATTGATGAAAGCAAATAATAAAGGTACATAACTACACAAACTATCAAGTTCATCACTACAAAGAAGTATGCATCTCATCCTGGTGCATCACGGGAAATAATCCACCAAATGATAGCAACAGAAACGTGGTGATATACATGCAGTACAATGATCTAGCAAACATTTCTTTTTAGCACTATTATCCTTGTGTCCATTAACTCAACAATCTTGGACATGTACAAAAGGTCGATGAAGTATTCCATCTCATTTTCATCATCCTTGTAAGCATTGCCCCAAATAGAATATTTGAGAAATATAGATCGCACAACTATGTCAAAGCACATGTACACATCGAGTATCAAACAAAAAATGTTGTTCAACAAAATGAGGAGCTAAAGCCAATTAAGCTCAATAGTTATGGGCTTAAGCCTGATAACCTTAATCTAGAGAGATTCACCATAGACACCCACCAAATAAGTGGCAAGAGCAACAAACATTAGAATTGGACTGTCCACATACAACACACCGTGTGTGGGAACTATGCTGGCCAACTCCACAATGGTAACCACATTAATAAACCACAACATTTCCTCTATAATTTTTTCATTCAATGGATTGTAGTATTTCTTCACAACCAATTCAATAGACCTGCTTATTTTTTAATACCCTTCCCAAATATTAACTCCCTCCATGATCACAAATCTTCAATCATGGACATAAGATTGAACTATTGCTCTAATACCATATTGAAATGGTGATCACATACACAAGATTACAACATGATTGCACAATCAAATGACAATACAAAAATGTAGTAGATATTTTAATACATTCAATGTGATAATTTCATTACACCACAAATGGCTTACCATTATATTCCTGTACAAAACCAACTCACCTACAAGAAAATAACTTCTCAACTGATTATTCTCACTTATTTATTTATAATCTAACATTTTTTTATTTTTATTTTTATCTATTCTTATCTAATATACTAAAGATGTAATAATTCAAACAAATTTAAATCAAAAATTTGTTGATGTTGTTTCAATGGTACAATGGTGATATTTGTTATAAGCATGTATGAATGAACCATGGAGCATCTAATTCCCTTAATGGGATACGTAGGCATTACCAAACACTCGGTTCCCCAAATAATAGGTTTAGATCTAAGAATATGTCATGATATAGAGAGCTTACCGTAAGAATGCAAGTTTGAGGTATTGAGTTGTTTGCATTGCCATGGACTGGTAAGATTATGAAGCCTCAAAATCATTAAGCTATAGAAATGCTTTGTGCCTCAATGTGAACAAATGTCAATAGAAAGTCAAAAACTATAACATTAATTAGTTTGGTCGTAACGTTAGGAAAAAAAAAAACAAGGATCGTTATTCCATACAACTCACTGTATGTCTGCCATGTAAAAATTCGAATGTTGTAGTTTTATTTACAATATATTGTTCATATCAATCACCCAAAGTAACCTTGCCAAACAGCATTAATAGGACAGTGCAAGACAATGAAGTTTCCCAATCCCACTTCAAAAATTGTTGCACATGAATAAAAAAGAAACCGAAAACTAGAAGCTGATACTTTAAGAAAAGTGGCAGGAAGAGAAAGAGGTTGCACTGCCCTTTAATGACAATACTGTAC
This sequence comes from Sequoia sempervirens, assembly GCA_007258455.2. Classification (NCBI taxonomy): domain Eukaryota; kingdom Viridiplantae; phylum Streptophyta; class Pinopsida; order Cupressales; family Cupressaceae; genus Sequoia; species Sequoia sempervirens. Next base: position 69,699,831 of record VDFB02000017.1, read on the forward strand.
CATGCTATGTTAAGATGCTCAAACAATTAAAATGGTGATATGTAATATGTCTTGACCACCTACAATTATTTGCCACATTAAAAGAAATTTAGGGTGAACACGTGGCAAATCCTATAGAAAGGAAAAAGTATGATGCAGAAACCAACATGTTTTTTCATCCAAGACCATTGATGTCCCTATATTCAAAGGCAGGTTTTTGCGAGAAATGAATATTTAATAAGCTCCCACCCTTGAAACCATTATTAGTCATGGTCTATATTAGTAAAACGAAGAAATGGCTAGGAGGGATACAAGTTGTTTTGGACAACTATAATGACATACAAGCTTGGCGCATTAGACATCTGAACAGAAGACATTTTATGCTCCAGAGGGGCAACAAAAACATTATGTCAAGGCTATACAAACATCGTTACTATACTACTCTCTGACATGTAAGTCTTATTAATTAAGATTAGTTGACAGGCAAGCTTAATATTATGATCCCTTGAAAGCATAGCTGATCGTGTTCTATTTAACACAAGTTTAAGTGAGACAACATGCAAAATGTTAATCATTACTTTCAAAGATGATGTAGAAATTGTGTATTAATGTTACACAAATGTTCTTTGCTTCCATTTTCAAACTACAATGTTCAATGTGGAAAGATCCTTAACTAATATTCACTAGTAGCCACATGATTTCCAAGTCCTTTAAATTTGCACTTCCTTTTCTCCCCTTATTGTTATGCGTACTTTATTTCTGGTTGTCTCTTCATTTGAATGAATTGCCGTAGACAAATCCCACAAGCACAAGAAAATGCCACCACAAAAGGCTATACCATCTTAGGCAAGGAGAATCATTTATAATATTCAAAATTTACATATCTCGCTTAACTGCAAGTATTAAGCTAACATGGGATTGTATTGGTAAAAATCGTAATGGGTACAAACAACCACAGGAACATACACTTAAGAAGGCTTATCGTCAAAAGGGTTCAGAAAATGGCGCCACCTAAAGCTGTCCCCTTGTAGACAAAATTTGAAGATCAAACATATGGCGCAAAAACAATCATGATTTGTTGACTACCCAAGCTCCCACAGATGTGATCTAGTAACGACTCTAAATATGTGCTACTTTGACACTAAATATGTGCTACTATGACATATGACTAATAATTTGCATGCTAGGCATTCCAAAAACAGGAAAAGCTAAACGTGCACAATCGACATAGACCAAGGTTGCAGAAATTATGTGAAGAAAATAAAATCCTCTTAGGAACAACAAAGCTAGAATATTCAAAACAGTGTTACAAAGTTACAATAATCATAGAAAATATATAGTTGGTATGAGTTTTTGAAGAGACACAGTTTAATCCAAAAGCTTACATTCTATAGAAAATATAATTTTTTGAAGAGATTGGCAGAACTTCCAAAATGCTATGGTTTTGGATGAACACAATTTGAAAAGAGTGATGAAAATTAAATAAAAAATCTGCAAAAATGATTGAAAAACATTTCATGCTTAGTGTGTAAAGCACATAAAGTTAGAAAAATGGAAAGGCATATCAATAACTAAACAGATTGAATATTATCCAATTTTGAAATAAGTAAAAACTGTAACATGCAAATAGATAAAGATTTGCCCTAAACCAACGCTTGTAAAGGCAGAACATGGAAAACCCTGTCAATAATTAAACTGTAAGGATATCATCATATAAAATAAGTAAAAATGTCATGCAAATAGATATAGATTTGTGCCAAATCACTTAAGACTCCAATTTTTATTTGTCACAAAAATCCTACAAATCTGAGGAAATGTCAAAATCAATGTATTTATTGAACATCTTGGACATGATCCAAACCTAAAGTAAAAATGAATATGCAGCTAGATCATTATTTGTCCCAACTTGACCAGATCTACAATCAATATATTAATTCTCCAAAGGTCAAAATCTGAGCAACTCAAATGTACTTCTCTACAATTTTCCTACTCAAGTTGAGTACCAGTTTACTGCCTAACCACAGCGTACATAAGGTGGTCTAATTTTGCATGGTTTCCTTGAGGCTACAGCACTGCCATACTTTTCGCCACCATGCCTGCAGACAAAATCAATGTGTACTGACCAAAATTGAGCACATCTGCATGCTATTGATCACTTTATACACCTTTTTGAGGTTTGAAAGCTCTCAATTTGCTCAGGGAGACCAATATTATGATTGCGCAAAGCAGCCTCAATGAATCCTTGAAGACCTGCAACCGACAATGATAAATAAATACACAAAGGGCAATGAAATGTATACCATATGAGCAATGAGAAGACCAAGTAGAGTACAAGCAGATAAGCATTAGATCAAAGTTGGAAAACTCGGACTCAGTGCGAACTCGGCAGCCCAATATAGGACTTGGACTCGGGGCTCGACACGGACTCGGCAAAAAACTCGGCTAGGACTCGGCAAAGAAGAAAACCGTAGTTTTACAAAAAAACAAAAATAAATTAATGCAGTTAGAGAACATAAGAGCCTAATTTGATTATAAATTTCTCATAATTCAAATATTACATATGTTATATGTTCTTCAAACACTCAATAGTTGAAATTTCATCATTCATACTCATAGTTTCAAATTTTCAAATGAAAAAAAAAAAAACCAAGTTTTAAACATTCATTCTCATTATTTCCAAGCGATGCCAAGAGTCCTAAGTTGGGACTCGGGAGTCCTAGCCTAGACTCTCCAAGACTCGGCTCGGGAGTCCTTGGCGAGTCGACTCGGCGAGCCCTAGCACTTGGGCGTCCCAAGAGTCTTTTCCAAGACTCGGAGAGTCCTCAAACTATGCATTAGATCTCCTAACTAGACAACCGACTACTTATGCTTGGAATATTAATAAACTATATAGCTTAAAAAAGGATATAGGCAGCATTGTCTGCTCCTTTACCTTTCTTTCCCCTTTTCCCTACATCTTTCTTGTCAGAATGGCCTCTTTTGCATATAAGTACACAATGAGTTACGATAACCCTGTATTTTGATATGTTATCTATAGAGGGATTTAGCTGGTTCAAGCCAAACAAACTTAACCAATGTCACATTAAATGTTATGAGTAAATGGCTAATCATGGTGCAAATCAACCTTTATTGGTGTAGAAAACTTCAACAGGAAATTTCTGCTAGAATCAGTTTTGCTTTGGTATTGAATCTTGACTTAGTTATACCATTTTAGACACAAATTGCACGAATAAGGAAGCATTAAGGAACACTTGAAGAACTAAAGCAATGAGATTGCACTACTGTGCTAGTATTTCCCAATCTGCAATCTTCACCAGGTATAGGAGGGGTGCAGCCAGCATGCAATAGGGATTTAACTAGCACAAGATGCAAAACTTATTAGTAAGCACCTACCATTTAGAGACATTCGACCAAATAGTAAAGACCTATAAGACATTTTTGAAGATATATTTATATTATGCAAAAGTTGTTCACAAGAGCACACTAGTTTCTTGACAAAGAAAAATTGAATTTACAGCAGATCAATGGAGAAAACTGCAAAAGAATTTTTAACATCAATTTCAGATCTCATCAGAATGATTGGTAGAAAATAATGAAGATTGCAGATTCTATACACAATTAAAAAACTACATAAGAAAATTTAACATCAAGTCGTGTGTAGAATCTGCAATCTTCATTATTTTCTACCAAACATTCTGATGATGGATCAGAGAGTGTGATCTGAAACCTTGATGTTAAAATTCCTTGTGTAGCTTTCTCCATTGATGTGCCGTAAGACATCATTATTGATTGTGAAAACCTGTTACTCCTAAAGCAAAAATTGTCTATTCTGATTAAAAGAAATATATAATTGAGAAAATCAGTCTTATATTATGGTACCTGCCTACAACAATGTCCCATAACCATAAAAGTGTCATGGTTCATGAACGATATATATAAATTTTCATTTTAAGTGTAATATGTGCATTCCTAATGGCACGTATGGAGGCAGAACCCTTATGCGGCATTGCAAACACAGCATACCCAATTCTTAGGTCATTTGAAGAAGGATACAATTATTTTACAGGCATATATATATTGGCTTAACACGATCATTAATCAAGAATGTGGAGAGATGGTTTTGTAAATATACAGTGCAAAATATATAAGCTAACAAATAGAAAGTGAGAATTACATAATTATTAAGTGAGCTACCAAGAACAAGAAGACAGATTGAGTATATCTTTGTAATGGCAGATATGTTCTACAAGCATACATGCAAAAACTGGGAATAGACTATGGTCAACCACAACAAATTGCCACCTGGAACCAAAACCATGCCAAGTCAAATAGTTGGGCTTGTTTTTGGCAGAAACTGGTACTTTGATTGAAAAAACGACCCCCAATCAATTATAAGTACCTGGATTTTTAAAGTTTTGCTTCATTATCAAAGTTTTACTCTCCAGAATCAAATAATTTCAGAGGACGTGCGAAATAAAAGATTTACAGATCAGGGATTGGAAGGATAGTCAACATCAAACAATTATGACCTACCCAAGGGCAAACCTTTTCTGCTATTTTTGGTTTTCCATACTCCTTACCTCATTTGATGATAAGGATTTGGTCATCTTGCATGAGGCATTTGATGATGTGAGCACAGTCAGCAAGATGAATGCCAAGATATGGGGCATCATCTTTGCATTCTGTGGCCTTGTAACCTCAGGCTGATTGTGTTTTCAATTTCTGTTTTGTTCTCTGTATTGTAAGTTGTAGATTATTGAGAATTTGAGACTCATTGAGCATGAGTGTAGGTTTGAGACTAAGTTAACAATTAATAATTGGCATTGAACAAATTCTATCTGTCTTCTGTTTGTTTCTATTTCCATGCACTGTGTTTGGCATGAAATAACAATAACAGTTTTTTGTTCCCTATTTTTTAAAATATTTCAATGTTTCTTAGTTTGCCAAGTTGTTAGCTTGTTTTTCATGTTTTAAAAATTGAGAAACTGAAGTTCATTTACACTTTCAGTTCAACATGTAAATGGAACGATACTATATGTTCTATACTATGACACCTTTAATTCCTTGCAGTGATTCTCTCATGAGGCAACAAGCAATCAAATTTGTCTCTGACTGTAATTTTGGGGCACCGATGTCCTACCTTTCATACAAAGTCAAATGAATAATTCATATGGTTAAAATGATAATGCAACTACCAGCAATACTAAGCCATGAATGTTGCAATACATACACTGAAAAGCTGTCCCATGTCCAGTGTGAAAGCAACAGACACATGCATGGCACCATTGGTTTAACTCTTTAAAGATAATGTAAGCATTTCAAACTGTTTGCACCTTTACATTAAATATGAACTATTTTAGTAGCTACATCTACAAAAGAAGAGGAGAGACGATTGAAAAAGAACACTTAAAATAATATGGACTATACAATAGAGACAATGAAGTACTCAGCCAAACCACAGAACAGTGCATAAGCAGTGGCATGACCAACACAAAAATGTGTTGCTTATTTTCAAATAGGTGACCACTCGTGAATTAACTTGAGAGAATCAGAGGAAGAAACCACTAGGATGTCATTAGAAGGCCTATATGGGTATGTCTCCTTCATGCCACTCAAAGAAATTAGCTTCACACATGGAATGCTTATAAATAACCAGACAACATTAATTTGAATTTTTGAATGATAATAATTACAAATAATAAGAAGATAGGGCGGTCACCAAACAAGTTTATAAAGTGAGATGAAATGCAGAAAAAGGAATAGAATAGCAGATGAGTCCAATATGTTCCATACCAGTATGCTAAAGACAATGGGATTTGTAATGATTGTAAATGATGATTAGCTGTGCTCACACTTACTGATTTGAAGCATTTTGGGTGGCATGTTGAATGAATGTAACACCTAAAACTACCTGTCACACAAAAGGGTGAGTTTACCTTTTGCAGTGGAAATGTTATTCATACGAGAATTTCAGTTAAATTCAAGGGTAATTTTTTTAAGTAAATGTTTTTTTTATGACCCTAGGGCCTTAAAAGCAAGTTTTAATCATATTCTAATTTACCAAAATACTAAAATAGAAAAGCAAGATTTACTATGTTCTAATTTCACAGAAAAATAACATTAAGATGTACCCAATTGTTTGGCCAACTGCAATTAGTTCTATGTTTGGAGCACACACATTTCCATAAAAACATAATGATTAGAATATTGTATATAGCCACACAGAAAACATACACATAGTCATAAGACTACAAATATCGTTAGCCTGCATTAAATTCTCTTTATCTGACATGTAAAGCTCATGCCTCATAGCCTCATTATGCTCTAATTTGATAAGCGAAGTTTAGTCGTAACAGAAGTAAACAGTCTTTACCAGTTATGAGCATGAAGCATATAATTATATACTTCCTCAAAGGCAGTAGAAATATTGTATTGACATTGTATGAATATCCTTTCATTCCATTTTGATCCCCATTATATTTTATATGTATCGGTCCTTAACTAAATTTTGTTGGCAAAACGGTGATTTATAACCATCCCAGCACTGATGTTCATTTTGTCCCTACTATGCATAGTTCATATAGAATAATATCCCTATTCTTTTCATTGTGAACCTTAGCATGCTTTTATATAAGCAGGATCAATCTCTCCTTTATGGGCCATGCAAACAGGTCTTCAAGAAATTTATTGGGATGCTTAAAAGAGTTGCCATACATTAAAACCACAGGCACAAGAGAATGTCCCAAAAAATAAACGGGCAAAGATGTAAGTACAACCTTGTCAACAACTTACTAAAATTTCAGAGCCTAAGCTTGTACGGGGATTATTTCTTCTGAATAAAAACATTTTGAATCGACATTTTTAGAAGGATAGGAGGTCCTTACTTAAAAGGAAACAGTTGATCATAGTATTTCAAGAAAAACAATCTCTTGCTGTGCATGGTACAAGTAGGAAAAAATAGAAATGGGTACAAACAACCAAAGGACATGCACATAAGAGGATTTAACAATATAAAAAGATCAGGCAATGTTGCTACATAATAGTTCTATCCTCTTGAAAGGAAAATCTCCAGGATAAAAGATATTGTGCAAATTTTATTCCATTTTGCTGACTGGACTAACTCTATTAATTTGATTTGCTAATAAGTGCTAATATACATTACACCGACCAATATGAGATGCATAAATATGAAATATAACTATAATCCAGGACTCAGTAAAATAAAATTGATTCAAAGAAAACATGCAAAAGAAGCAAGGTCAGAGATAACAGAAGCAAGAAATCAAACAAAACACTGATAAAAAAGTAATGTACACAAAAAAAATTGTATTAATATTGTTATCAAGAAAATACCTGGATCTTCAACAATGCTTTATATATTAGCAGGTTGAAATTTGATAATAGTCATGACAGTTGGGAAAAAATCTGTAAAGATGAAAAAAGATCATTTTCATGTTTTGTGTAGTAAACTTGGTTAAGTGAAGCAACAACAGAGCTTATCAATAATGCATCCTGGAGATAAAACAATTAAGAATGTGATGTAAATAAAAAAGATTAGTTCCAACTTAATTGACTCTCCACTTTATCCATTTGTTAAAAGCCACGGAAATATTACGATACCAAAAGAATTATCAAACAGCCTAACTAAAATAAAAATACCACGCAATAAACCAAAATTAGGCCTAACTTGACCATATTTCCAACATATTCACACTAACAAATGTTTCAGAAGCTAGATAACTCTTATGAACTTCTACAGTTCTCCTACTTAGTGCAATGCCAATTTTACTGATACAATCTTCCTATTTATTTAGCAAGTGCCAATGTTCTTCATAGCCACAGTAAGAAGGTTATTGTCTAATGATTGAATCTCCACCAGATAGAAAAAGCATACAATATTTCTTTCTCGCATGTATTTTGATCACTTTGAGATTAGATCATAGAAAAAGAACATATCACCAGGCTTTACAATGTAAATCAATCACCTGGCCTGCAGACCAAAGCAATGTATACTGGCAAAAAACAGAGCACATTTGCATGCTGTAAACATCACCTGGTAGTACTACTTGAGGATTAAAAAGGCTCATTCGGCTCACACAAATCTGACAGTGACATAGCGACAGAAGCCTGGGTATGAATCCTTGAAGGCCTGCACTAAACTTTGACAAATAAACTCACAACAGGCAAAAAGAAAGCAGCTAACTAAGCATAAGTTACCATAACTAGACAAGCTCCTACTTAAGAATCTAAGATGCCAATCACAACATGTTATGTAGATATAAAAGATAGGCATCATTTCAACTTCCTTAAATCTCTTCCATATAAGCATCTCATCTTTCACAGTAGGTGCAATGATAACTGTGCATTCTTTTAATCTAAAATAGTGAACCTTAATATGGTTCAATCCAAATAAAACCACTAAAGCATTTTTAGGAACTGTGACATATGAATGTTTCCAAAGTTGAACAACATGCAACTCAATCTTTATGGGTCTGGTAAATCTGTCGTAGGCGATTTCAGTATTGATTTGGTATAGAATGAACTACCTTGGCAGCAATACAATTTGTAAGGATAAGGAAACAAAGCTTCTAAAGAAACAATGCAAGCACTTCCCGATGTGCAGTCTACATCAGGGATAACTTTTCACATGTGATGTGTATAAGCATGAAATTGGAATTGTACTTACAGTAGCTCATTTTTATCCTGGCCACCTATTTGCAATATTTCTACTGTTGTATGTTACTATGTGGCAGCTTTTCATTTGCAAAATGGAAAATACAAATATTTAAATGACAATATTTTCTGAGGTACATGTATATTTTTAAACATCATATACATAAAAAAATTTCATTTCAAGGATGGCTTGCTTGGTATAGAGACTGATTCCTTATGGAATATTAAGGAACTTTCCAAAATTGCAGCACATTTGTGGAAGAATCTTACAGACATCCTATAAAGATATTTCTATTAGCTAATGATGTTTAAGGATTTGGAGAGATGGTTTTCTAGATATATAGTGTGCAATATATCCAAGCCAGCCAATTGGAGGAAAGGATTGCATATTTTGCCTCCCAGTTCCTGACAACCAGTGGAGTCCATTTCCACAGAATTCTTAAGTGGGCTACCAAGTAGTGCAAGACAACTTGATATCTTTGTGATAGTAAATATGTCTTACCATAATTGTTGATTCCTTGCGAGAAGCTTTGCCATAAGGCAATCGACAATCAAACACTTCTTTCACTATATATATGCATTATCAATGTTATAGTATCCATTATTAATTACAAAATTTGAAGCACGCAATGGTCCATGATGTCCCACCTATCATACAAAATGAAAAGGACAATTATAAATATGTAAAACATTGGATCAAAATTTATCTTTTTTGCAACATGACAGAACCAGAACAATGCATAGCTTTATTGCTTGCATTCTTTTAGAGGTGTGTATGTTTTTTGAAAATCAGCGCATTCTATTAATAATCAGTTTCTTAATACAGACATCTGTGAAAGAAGTGGGGAGATGATTGCTAGGTCATGCTTCACAGAACATGGACAACAAATACAAGAGGAGGTAAAAAGAGGTACTTTGTCAAGCACAATTGAAAGTGCTCTATTGGCTCGGGGTGATCTGACACCAAATGTGTGCAACTCAGCATCAATGAATCCTTGAAGACCTGCATACAACTATGATGGGAAATTTACAACAAGAAATAAAAAACAAATTATGTGTGCAAGGGCAAGACAAAGTTCAAAGAAAAGTAGCTAAGCATTAGCCCTCCCAACTAGAAAGCAGCTAGTTAAGATGAAAATTCAAATAGATTATACAGATAAGAAAATATGTAGGCAAGCTGCAAAATCATCTGTGCTGTTTTCTTTTCCTTTTCCCTACATCTTCATATTATAAGCACATCTTTCATGTACGAGTACAGGAGGGATTTTTATGGTTCAAGCCAAACAAACTTTACCGATAGGATTTTTTATATGAATGCAATTGGTGAATGCTCCCTAGGTTGAATATGGTGCAACTCATAACCTTTATGGGACTGTAAACCTCTACAAAATGTTCAATGTAGGATATTTCAGTCCTGCTTTGGTATTGGCTGAGCTACACCAATTATATACAATTGCAAGAATGAGGTTAAAGAGCTACTGAAGTGAAGCCAAGAGCTCACACAATATGAATCTTAGCATTGCTCAATGTGCAGTCGTCATTAAGGATAGAACAAGATTCATGTGTGAATGCAATCAGAATTATATTTACACAGGATGAAATATTTATAATATATCCTTTAGAGACCTTCAATGGAGTAGCAAACTACAAGGCATTATGAAAGGTGCTGTATGCCAGCCAAAATTTATTAAACAGTGAGTTCTCCAGTTGTTTCACAAAGCAACAATCATTACAAGCCAATAAGGTATCTCTAAAATAAACAAATCATAGACCTGACTATTGTTGCCAATCATCTCCCTTGAACCAGTTACAGAACAAAACAGGACTTGCCTATTACCAACAATTATCTCCCTTGAAAAAGGTGGCTTTTGTGTATTAAAAGCTGATTTCAATAGGATTGTGATTGCTCATTCTTGGACAGGATTGTGATTGTTCACAACAAAGGAACTCTTAATGCTTTGTTCAATCAAAGAATAAGTGAGGGCATGATTCTCAAGTTAGACATAAACAAGGCCTATGATAATGTCAGATAGGACTTCCTCATTCTTGTTCTATGAAAAATTCATCTTCTTGGGAGAATAGTGCAAATGGGTCCATAGTTGTATCTCAACTCCACAGTTTCCTCTTCTGATTAATGGCAGCCCTTTCGGCTTCTTTAGTGCCAACAAGAGGCAAGAACTTTGTGATCCCAACTACTCCATATCTTCATCATACATGCCAAAATGTTGAGCTGTTCGTTCACTTCAGCATAAGTCCAGCAGAGAGGCTTGAAATTTACTTCGGGCCATAACCCACTTTTACACTTACAGTTTGATGACAATACAATTCTAATGGGGCAACCTCAATTTGCCAAAGCTGCAGAGCTAAAATCTATCCTGAAACTTATTGGCTCTATCCGGAAAATGACCAATTTCAACAAGTTAGAGGTCTACTAAATGTGAATCCAATCAATTAACAGCGACTTGCACATATCCTGGATGCAGAGATCAGACAGCTGCCAAAAAGGCAGCTGTTGGTCACCCTTTTTGTGGATCATTGTGGATCTTCTATGTGGGATGAATTAGATCAAAGCTTGCATCATACAGGGGGAGGTGACTATCATTGAAAGGAAGGATATACCATGTGTGAACTTTTCTTCCATGCCTTATCCTTCTCTTTGCCATTTTGAAGGCTCCAAATGATGTGCTCAGAAAGCTAAATGCCATGATTCCACCTTTCATGTGGCAAGGACCTTCATTTGAGATGAACATCAACTCTTCCATCAGCAAGAAGTTTGCTATTCAAAGAGTTTGTGATGTCCCTTAATTTTATACGCCCAAAAGAGAAATTAGTCTAATTAATTAAATATTAAAATTGTCTTTAATTATCTTAGAAGACATTTTAATTATTTAATTAATTAATTAATTAATATTTATGGCTTTATGAAATGTTATGATATTGAAATTAAAGTTTTATAAGCCATTTATATTTAAATAATTCAGTTACAACAACTGAATGTTGAGGGTGAAGATTAAAAGAAGAATGTGCTGACTATTCATCATGACGGAGAGAATTGGAATTGTGTTGGTTTTTACCTTGGAATCTCTGAGAACGAAAACTCTCAGGATTTGGTGGCTATGCTGGACGAAAACCTGGTGTGGCTAATCTCATCTCATGTAATGTCCCCGTTTTGGAGGTAATCTGATTTAATTAATTTAATTAATTAAGTTGTCCAAAATAATGAATATTTTATGAGGATGACTAATTAATTATTTTAATTAAATAAATAAGTGGTATTAAATTAATTATTTATAAAGTTATCAAATAAATAAATATTAAAAGGTAACTTTATATTTAATTAATTTAATAAAGTGACTTGAATTATAAAATATTTTTATAAAGTCACTTAATAAATAAAATAAAATAATGTTCTAGAAGTTTATGGAGAAAGTGGAGAAAAAGAATAAATAGGCATCTTGGGCCTCATTCTCAGCAGGGCAGATTTGATGTTGATGATTGATGATTTCATCTTGAGTATTTGTGGAGCCAAGTGGTTTGCAGATAATCAATTTGTCTTTGGGAACGAAAACTCCCATTGATGGCATAACTGAGGGAGTGAAATATCTCTTGAAGGGTTGCATTATTGGAGGAAGGTATCTCAGCCTTTCTATTTGTGCTAGATTGGAGAAGAAATACAAAGAATACAAGGGTTTGATGCATATCCATTTGCAGATTATAAGGCATTGAAGATTCATTGTGGAATATTATTAATAGCTGGCTGCTACAGTAACGCTACAGTACCCGTGCTACAGTACCGCGATTTGCTACAGTGCCGCGATTCGCTACAGTAGCCGCTACAGTAACTTGGTAAACTCAGTTGCATTGGAGATAATTGTGGAGACAATTTGTATTCAAGTCTTCATCAAAAATTGGCAACTAAGGAAGTCAATCTGCATTCTGCATATTCAGACTTTCATAATAGTTATTTCCAGATTTGATACCATCGAATAGAAGGCATTACAGGGGCTGCAATTTCCAGAAATTCGCTAGAGGCTGGGCGCTGGACATATAGGGATGAATTGGTGTTCAGAAGGCAACAATATTGCAACACAAATTCATGGTACTTAATCAGACCTAGGCGCTGGAATAACAGGGGCGATTTTGGCATTGGGAGGCTCATAAAATCTCAGAAAATTCTGATCATGTCTTCTACGGTTTGCCACTTCAGTTCCAGCATCATATTTCAGGTTCTCATAGTATTTTCTGCATACTGTGCATTAATTATAAGTCTGAATACAAGTTGCAGTCAGTAGGGTTTGATATTTTTAGTTTGCTGTGAGAAGGTGTCATTTTGAAGAGCATCACAATGATTTATATCAGAACTGTAATAAGGTGTATCACATTTTATATCACTTCATAGTTGCATTATAAGTCAAGTGTTGCTGCTACAGAAGATCATTTACATTCATATCAGATTTTGACATTGCAATTTCCCAAGAGTCTTGGCTATTGGATATTAACATTGTAATGGAGTAGTCATAATAACGGAGATATAAGTAGTTGATTTCAATAGATGCTCTTGCAAATAGAATTGTGAATGATATGATGCATGACAAGTGTTTATATAATGTCTATAAGCTGTAGCTGCACATTTAGGTCATAGTGTCTCATATATTTGCATTAAAAAATCCAAAAAGAATTGCATATTTGCATGAAGATCAGATTGTAGCCATTGTAAGGGTATTTAAATCAGTCTTAGCATCCATTTCTATCAAGCTACTTCAGACTGAAATATTGCATCAGCAAGCTGTAAGGTTGCATTCAAACTGTTTGACGAAATTACAGTCAGCAAATTAGGGCAAATTCTGGTCAGTTTGAGCTAGGTTCATTACATCTCAGTATTTAAGGACTTATTTTAGTCTATATTTGTGGACTCAGATTAAATGGTGATTTCCCTCTATGGAGAGTTCCTTATATTAATATATTGGTGATGAATAGATATGGATTACTCTGAGATATTCAGGACTGAAGAAATATATGTTTCAGATATCGGTAGGATCATTGGCGAACCTTAGAATATCTATCGGGAGTAATAATGCTTAAAGGTAAATATGATCCTCTGTGAAGAAGCCAATGATTCATTTTGAATGTGGAAGGCGTCCTCTAGAAGTGGTGTTGATTTGTTCTGTGTTGGATTTCAAGAGGCGGAAGAGTACTGAATTTGAGGTTTCTTTCTTACATTTCTGTGACGGGATTATTCCCATAACACATACGCTCATTGTCGTGCCTTCACTGCTCGTATGAGGTTTTCTTATTCCAGAAAGAAGAACTGATATGGTGTTGGCAATATGTTAGATTGTCGTGCATCTCAAAGATGTGATATTGAGAACGGTTCAGGAATAGCACTTGACGGGATAGAAAAGTCATGTCAGAAATCATATGTCATCCCATTCAAAAGGTCTGTAATGGCAGTTGAAGACGTAGATTGAAGTCGCGCACATTTCCGGCCATTAGACTCACAAGCTACGACGACATCCCTTGTTTGTGTTCAGTCACTTGGCACCGTTCATATGTTTATCGGGTCTCGACTGGTGTAGGGTTGGACATCTTGACATTCCCGACATTAGATGAAAGCTATCGGGACGGACGAATTCTGCCATCGACGTCCCTTTATTCACAACCGCTCCGTATCATGATTGCCGTAATCTGAATGCGTATATTTGATGTTGATTTGTATCTCCGGGTTCCTCTTCAAATACTGCGGTGTTGAATATTATCGGGCCCTACTGGAATTCCGGTGTTCTGTCTTCTTGGTTGCCGATTTGTATGCTATCTGATGGGAGAGTTTATCAATGGCGCTGGACTTCTGTCATCCCTTGAAGAATCGGGCACTTATGGTTGACTACTTTAGAAGCACAGTGCTGGAGATATGTTGGCTGGAATTATATAAAGGCATCGCTGGCATTTGTCCTTTTGACTCCCTCTACTGGATAATCCACGGGTATGCCTTTGAATGCCATTGTAACATTGTTATCATTCTCTGCACATCTAAGTAATCCCTGTACGTCCGTAATTATTCACAATGACTTGTTATGCAATAAAATGTCGTGTTATTGGAATGATTGAAGTATGGCCAGAGCATAGTAATGTTTTGAATACAATTGTTGTAAGCTTAAATATATCTGTATAGATACTCATATACCTGGCAGCATTTTTACACAAGGCCTGAATTGGAATTATTATCCACAAGTATATTAAGTGTAAATACAGAAGCAAAAATCATTTCAGACCAGCAAAAGTGGTTGACAAATAACATTGTCAAATTGAAATATCAACAATAATCTCGGCCTCAGGGGTCGGGGTTATTACAGAGTTGGGGAGGAGCAGCTATTGAAAAGCCTTGACCCACCAAAAGTCAATCTAAGTGCAAAGCTGGTATGGATTGTTGAGCCAATTCCTACGTAAGTTTTAAAGTACTTACACTCTAGCTCTGGAGAAGATTTTCAACTCAGCAACCCTGACTGGTGAATCTCATAAACGGAACTTTATCAGACCATGTACAATCTTGGACAGCATTTTTTTCTGCTGGGAGGTTAAGAACAGAAGTAGGGCTCATTTCTGGAAGGGCATATGGAAAGAAATATGGCCCCTTGCTGCAAAACTTGAATCACATCCCCTGGAAAATATCTTGACTACTGTTGGGGGTCTAGGGTCCAGAAGCACTGGTTCAATGAAGGAGCATTGGGCCCGCCATGCTGCTGGGAGGGTCCCATTGCAATTCCCACTTAAATTACAGGAAGCCAGCACCACTTAAGTGGTGATTAAATCTATCGTGATTCCCAACTTCCTGGGAAGCAATGTTCAAAATTTCATAGCAGCAAAAATCTTTTGGGGAAAAAATCGGCAAACCAAAAGTTTAAGATTTTTTGAAAAAATTGGGAAAAAATCGGATTTAAAAAAAAAAAGTAAAAAATTGTAGAACAAGAGATAAAAACTATTATTTTTGAAATTGAAAGCCATTTCCATAGCATAGAGATATAGAGAGCAAATAAAATAAAGAGTTTAACTAATGAATTGTAGAAAATAGATTTATGTAGTTTATATTCATATCGCTGATTACATTCATTGCATTGCACATTTTTCAAACTCAAAGCATTACTTCACATTGCATAACTAATAACTAGATGCTGATAGATGACAAAATTTCAATTACAATATGCAGTTATGCATATTACTTCACATTTGCTAATGTAATCAAATCTTAGAAGAGAGAATCTAAATTACCTAAGAGTTTTCTAAACTGAATTTCAGAAACACAAATGATAGAAGAACAGATCTCAGGTGTACGCATGAACTATATTCGACTGAAGGTAAAGCAGATAGATTAATTGATTTCCATCTCTTGCTACCAACAATTGAATGAGGATATATATATTTAAGAGAGACACGCCTCAAAGGAGACGCGTCTCATGAGAGGACGTGTCTCCACAAAGTGGAGACACGTCCACTCATGGGACGTGTTTCTTAAGGCGCGGGTCTCCAAATCATCACTTAACAAATACAAATTAGCTATACATCAAATGTGATTAACTCAACATAGTTCGATTTATTATTTGCAAGGAGATAGATAAATATCGAACTGACTTATTTGAAGTTTCAGATATAAATATTAAATATAAATATCTGATCGAAGCTATATTCTTAACACTCCCTCTTAGCTAGGGAAGATATTTCAAATCAAATAAGTAGAGATATCACCTGAACACGTGATATCAAAGACATGGTATGATTTCTCAATATTGTCAAGTCACATGACATATCTTTATTATGGTATGTGCACTGACATCAAGTCACATGATGTCTACCATAGTTCATGGCATATCCATGGATATAAATATCCACCATGATTATCTCTTAAGGATCACAATGATCTACAAATGATATCAAGTCCCATGATATCAATCAAAGTGTCCAAGAGATACTATCATGACATGTCCACAGATATCAAGTCACATGATATCTATCATGATAGTTTATCATTGTAGAGTCGTCACTTTACAATGTCAAATACAAGTGTTCATTAATAGAAAGATTGTCACCTTTCAATAATGTACACAGGGGGAGTAGGCCCATAAGGTCATGGAGTCACACACATGACAAAAGAGTTTACACATTAAACATCTTTATATATATTTGTACAATTTATAAACAATTTGTATTTCAAACATAAATAACAAATTACATTTCAACCATACCAAGTTTCTTCTTGAAGTGCTCCACCTTGATTCGGGAGAGAGGCTTGGTGAGAATGTCTGCAGTTTGATCATTTGTACTAATATACTCCAACTTGATCACATTTCGTTTTACCATGTAATGGTAGGGGATCTCAATGTGCTTAGATCTATCATGAAAACTCCCTCTTAATCTCAGCATTCAAAAATTCCTTGTCTTACACCTAAGGTTAGAGCTTTCTTCAAAGTTGAGTTCTTAGGCCATGCCAGAACTTTCCCATCCATAAAGGTAACCCTATATCCATTGTCTTCAAGAGCTAAGATGGATATTAGATTCCTCTTTATTCCAGGTACGAATAAAACTCCAATGAGTTGAAGGGAGAGACCAAATTTCAATGTGATGGAGCAAGTTCCAACCCCTTTTTCCGGATGTGCTGAATCATCCCCAATTGTTACTTCTTCATCAAACTCTTCAGTCATAGTGTCTAAGTGTTCTCTAAACCTTGTGATGTGCCTTGAAGCACCACTATCAATCACCCAGTTGTTGATATTGATAGATACATGACTTGATAAGGCAGATTAAAATACAAGTTTCTCAGAATCATAATCAGAAGTTGACTTTTCTGTTTTAGCATATGATGCTTGTTGTTTTAATCTGCCAGGGCACTTCATTGCATAGTGTCCATATTTATCACACCTAAAACATTGAACTTGGGAGATGTCCTTTCTTTTCTTGGAGTTTTTCTTCTTACTTTTCTTAAGAGAATTTGTGTTTAAAACTTGAATATCCTCATCTATATGTTTCTGCTTATTTTCCTTTGAGAAGAGTCTAGTTTCTTCTTGTAAACAGTCAGATCTTAACCTATCAAATTTGGGGAGTTTAGATCTCGCACTTATCCCTTGAACAAATGACTCCCAAGAGTTTGGTAGGCCTCCTAGTGCAATTAATGCTAATTCTTTGCTATCAATCTGATATCCAATTGTAGATAAACGATCCGTTAGTTCAATGATCCTCATGAAGTATGCATTAATAGTTTCTCCTTCGTTTATTTGGATGTTGTTGATTTGCCTCTTCAATGCAAGGGTCCTACTGGTGTTGTTTATCTCATAGGTGTTCTCAAGGGATTTAAACATTAGATATGCAGTTTCATGTTTTGCTAGCATAGGTACTATGTGATCCCTAACTGCATCTACTAAGATTTTCATGGCCTTTTCATTATTCTCAGTCCATTGAGATTTCTCAGAATCATCCTCAGGTTCCCTCTTGATTTCTTTCACAAATGAGTCTAACTTATGTTCTTTGAGAATCATCATGATTCTGAATTTCCATGAGGTAAAGTTGCATGCTCCCTCAAGACGATCTTCGAATCTGATTACACTTGACATTATGAAGAATGTGATGTGAATTCGAATTTTTCTAAAAGTCTGAAATCTAGATCTTGAGGTAACCCTAAATCTTGCCCTAGTATGGCACAGTTGGCTGAGGACTATGAATTAAATCACCTTCCAAGCTCAAATCGAACTAAACACTTGTTTCTAACTGCTATGACTGTAGTTATGCATTCATTAAAAGTTGAGGCAAAGATGCCTTATGTTCACGTCACTTCCAAACCTTTTATGATGCTGCACCTCCCCTTATTGACTACTACTTCCTTATTATGCTATGGCTAAAGTGTTTCGTGACTCTTCCCTTGTATATCAGGAAATATTATATGCTGCTGTCCTGTAGACTTTCTTCTCAAGACCCTTTGAATATCATCAAGATGCAGCTTGACCCCTTGTAAGTAATATGACGCCTCAGTATGGAAGGCAGACTCCTTGTACGGGAATTCTGTGGCAGTGAATAAGCGATTCTCTTACAAGCGACGACTCCCTTATTAAAGTGATTCTTTCTTTCGAGTCTTCTCCCTTTTACCCCCGGCTGTCTAAGGCTCTTCTGTGTATCCTTAGTATGAAGACCGAATACCACCAACTCTAATCCATCCCTCTAGGGTTGATTCGATAGTCTTTGTGCACAGGATATATTCTTCCTTCTCACCGACTCCTAAGCTGCTATTCCTATATCGATGCTGAGTGTGTTCTTCTCTCTCCTGGGTGATTCGATGATTGAATGTTTTTTTTTTTCAACTTGGCTTTGATACCATGTTAATGTAATCAAATCTTAGAAGAGAGAATCTAAATTACCTACGAGTTTTCTAAACTGAATTTCAGAAACACAAATGATAGAAGAACAGATCTCAGGTGTACGCATGAACTATATTCGACTAAAGGTAAAGCAGATAGATTAATTGATTTCCATCTCTTGCTACCAACAATTGAATGAGGATATATATATTTAAGAGAGACACGCCTCAAAGGAGACGCGTCTCATGAGTGGACGTGTTTCTTAAGGCTTAAGCGGGTCTCCAAATCATCACTTAACAAATACGAATTAGCTATACATCAAATGTGATTAACTCAGCATAGTTCGATTTATTATTTGCAAGGAGATAGATAAATATCGAACTGACTTATTTGAAGTTTCAGATATAAATATTAAATATAAATATCTGATCGAAGCTATATTCTTAACAACATTGCATAACTAATAACTAGGAGCAGCTGCCAATTGCATTTGCTTGTCATGGCACTCCATTACCATGAGACCACATTCTTTGAGGCATTTTTTTCAAACAGTTCACTGCCTTGTCTATGCTCACATTTTTCATACATGTCTACCAAAGCATTTTATCACACAGTTCATTGCCTTGCTGCTATGGCTAAAAGCCAATAACAGGTGCTTTCGAACAAGCATGGATGCTTGGAAAAAATCTATCAAAGCATAATAGTAAGCAATAGCATAGACAAGGCAGTGAACTGTTTGAAAAAATGCCTCAAAGAAATGTGGTCTCATGGTGATGGAATGCTGAAGACAAAACAGAGACAAACCACTGGTTATTTGTATTGAAAATTGTATGTCCCTTGACTGATCAACAACAATTGTTATGAAAAGTTAATGATTTACTTTAGATCTACAGTGCAATTTCTTCCAAATCTGATAATGACCTCAACCTAATGTTTAAAAGACTCTATGTGAGATTTTTTATTTTTATTTTTAAGTTTGATTGTGATCCTCAATAAATCTCGAACCCTAGAACAAAGAAACCCTAGGGATATTACAGCTGAGGTTAGATAAATTTGCAAAGTTCAAAAGAAAGTGGTGGTAAATGAAAGATGTTTTGTACTCTTGCCCACAAGATATATTGTAGATTTACATATTGAACAAAGATTATGCTTTGAACTCGAATAGTAGTTAGAAGCTTAATTCAATCAACCACAAGCTATATCCACTTGGTCCAAACATGAACATAATGTGAATTGATACAATAACAACTTGTCTTGGCATTCATAAATTTATCCTATAGTTCAACCTTTTTGCATAGGCTTAGAAATTTACATGTGATATCAATGGAAGTTTTAAATGAATTTGATGATTATGGGTCTATTTGTGGTTGCAAGGATAGACTATGCAAAAGTATTCAAGTTTGTTCATTTATCAAAAGTAGGACTTGAAGTATGAAGATATAAATTACGAGACAATAATGAAGATTTATCTAATTGCTCCAAATGACAAATGCATATGAAAATCTTCCTCATGTTTATGGGTTTAATATGAATGCAAAATGAATATATATAATATATATCCCATTCTACTTCCTCGTCCCCCAACCACCCTACCTCTCCCACCAACTATTCCTTTGTCCCCAGAAGGCCAAAACCCTACTCCCTCCCACCTAGGAAGCAATAGTTGGGTGGGAAGGCCCCTACTATTCTAAGGGTAATTGGACTAGAAAGGTTAGGGAAAAGTAGAAAGGTGGGAGAGGGCATGTTATGTGTGTGTGTCTATATAAATTATAATATATATTTTAATACATATAAGTCTTAACTCATATTTATTATTATTATTATTTAAATTTCAATATGTTTTTAAACTATTTTTAGTTTATTCTATTTTAATTTTTTATTTAGATTTAAATGTTAAAGTATTTAATTGCCAATAGTGGCATAGTATGATGGTTAAGTCGTTGTGGTGTTGTTCTTGCCATCAAGGTTCAAACCCCACTAGGGTGTAATTGTTGAATGTTTAAATTGGGGATGAGGTCCCCCATTTGTGACCTCACTGGTTCATAGCTCTGGGTCAAAAGCGTTTACCCCTTTTAAAAAAAATTAAAAAATGTTAAAGTATTTAACTATTATTTATTATTAATAGTTAAATTATATTTAGTTTATTTTATTTAAATTTAAATGTGAAAGTATTTATTTAAATGTGAAAGTATTTAACTACTTTTAAAATATTGAAATTTAAATTTAACTATGTAATCTTCCTTGAAGAGAAAGTTTGATTTGTCCTCAACCACCCTAATCAACCCAAAATCCCTTGCCTACCTTTAATACAAATGTGCTTTCAACACTCAAGACCAATATCTAATCCAAGTAATTATTCAAAACAAGGGACATGAATGCAATTGACATAGCTGCTTGTTGTTGTGAAGGAGCTATTTGGTCAGCTAATGATTCATGTACTAATTCGATGCAAGGGGAAAATACAAATATCATTATTGCCATTGTCACATTTGCAACCATCTTTCAAATCCTAAGAAGAATCGAGTATGGCAAAGAAAGTGTACACTATGGAGCTGCCAAGATGGCATTTCATAAACCTATCAGATTGTGGCCTTCACTTCTTCCGTTACAATGGTTTTTGCATGTTTATTTTGACAAGTGTTGTTGGCCAATAATTCCAAAAATGCGAGGTTGTTGTCCTGGTTCAGATGAGCTTGTTGCTCTTAATCTTTTGGACAACAATAGCACTCATGCATGCCACTAGTAATGTGGCAATACCCCTAATTTTGAGAAGTTAAAAAGTAAGGATAAGGAAGCTTTCTTGAACTATTGATCTCTTTCAATGTGCACGTTGGTTATTGCATTCATCTTGTACTAGATTTTTTCTATGTTGCAGGGTTCGTATCCACAGGCCTCGAACCCAATTCGGGTGCGAACCCAGTACGGGTTCGCCTGTGGGTACGCGCTGGGTACGCACAAGGTGCGTGCCCAGCTCGTATATGGCCCAAAGGTATGCGGACCCGGGGGTACCAACCACATACTTGGGCATACCTAGGAGAACCCACGGCCCAGCACTTAAAAAGTGGGCCCAAAAGTTCAAAAAAAAACAATTTTTTAATTATTATTTTGCCTCTTAACCCTAAAACGACCCAATATGAGGCCTTTCAACACTAGAACATTTCATTTTTACCTCTCATTTTGCTCTCTCCATATTTTCTCTCCATCTTAGCATTTTGAAGGGAGGTGATTGCATTCGAAGGAGATCGATTGTGGAGTGGCAAATAGCTTCTACAAAGGAGATTTAAGTGTTCAAGGTATGCATTTAAACCCTATTCTTTAATCTTTTGGTGAATTTTTTTAAGTTTCTTAGTTTTTGATGGATTTTTTCAAGTTTGTGAAGAAGTTTTTCAAGTATATATATATTTTTTTTTTCATTTTTTTTATAGATTGCAACAATGGCTAGTAGTCAAAGTTCAGTGGGTGGGGAGGGAAGCCAAAAGTTCAAAATTGATAAAGGATCTCCTTTATGGAGTCATACCACAAGAATTTCACAAATTCCTGGAGGTGGGGGGTTTGTTTGGAAGTGTAATTTTTGCAATACACAATATAATAGCTCCTATTACCGAGTGAAACTTCATTTTATGGGCCCTGGTGGTAAAGGGATTAATATGTCTGAGGGCCCAGATAAGAAGGGGTTGTCTGTTGTACAAATAGCAGCATTTATAAAAGAACAAGAAGATGCTGACAAATTGGTTGCAAGAGGAAAAGAAAGTAGTTATAGTTCCGGAAAGAAAAAAACAACAACATTACCCACTTAGATAGTTAGGCCCTCTAGACATCCCTTCTTGTCTATACCCTCTACGGAAGAAGAAGATGAAGAACCAGAAACCACCACCCGCAAAAGAGGTCCATTAGAGAAGGCATTTAAAATGGAGGCAAGAGATATTGCTGAAGAAAAAATTGCACATTGCCTCTATGCCAATGGTCTTCCACTCAATTTGGTGAGATCACCATATTGGCGGGACATGGTGTCAACAATAAATAGTGCACCTCCTGGTTTCACAAGTCCTGGGTATGAAAAGGTGCGTACCACCTTAGTGCAAAAAGAGAAGAAATTTGTAGAGGCCCAACTAAAACCAATTAGAGATTCTTGGGTTGAAACAGGTGTATCTATTGTTTCCAATGGATGGAAAGATTGCAAAAACCGTCCATTGATTAATGTTATTGCAGTGTCCCCCAAGGGGGCAATGTTTTTGAGGGCGGTTGACTGTGAAGGGGAAGTGAAAGATGCAGAGTTCATTTCCAGGATTCTCATTGACTCCATAGAGATGGTGGGTAGTGAAAATGTTGTCCAAGTAATTACGGACAATGCAAAAGTTTGCAGGGCTGCAGGTGCTTTGGTAGAGGCTAGATATGAGCACATCTTTTGGACACCGTGCACCGTACACTCCCTCAATTTGGTGATGCAAGCAATTGGCAACCAAATAGAGTGGGTGAAAGAAATATACCAGGAGTCTAAGGAGATCCAGATGTTTGTGACAAACCACCATATGTCACAAGCAATTTTCAGAACTTTTTCAAGATTGGAATTGTTGAAGGTAAATTTAATTTATTTAGTTTCATTTATCATTTATGTCATGTTTTACATAATTGAATAAAATAATTTTTTGCATTATTTTCATATTTTAAATGTGTTATTAACTTACTATTAACATGTTCTTAGGTTGCCGAGACCCGGTTTGCATCTCACACAATTGTTCTGAGACGACTTGTGAAGGTGAAAGATGCATTGAGTCAAATGGTTATTAGCAACCAATGGGGTATATGGAAGCAATCAAATTCAAAGAGGGCCCAAAAGGTCAAGGCATTGATCTTGCATGACGATTGGTGGGATCGTGTGAATTATGTATTGGAGTTCACCAAACCTATCACATCTATGCTTCGGTTTGCTGATACAGATGAACCATGCTTGGGGGATGTCTATGATAGCATGGACACAATGTTGAAAAAAATAAAAATAAAAATAGAAATACAAAAAAAAGAGAATGATCCTGAAGACACCTTTTACAAAAGGGTGGAAGCAATTGTTCTTCATCGTTGGAACAAGATGACAACTCCATTGCACCTCCTTGCATATGCCCTATCTCCGAGGTACTATACCACTGAAGTACTTTCTATCCCAGGGAGAATACCACCATATAGAGATTTTGAAGTTGCTAATGGGTATAAGACGACATTTAGTAGAATGTTTAGTGATCCAGAAGTGCATACAAGTGTCATGAGAGAATTTGGAATGTTTATCTCAGGAAAATCAAAAAATCATACCTCTTCTGTTGCTAGAGACCAATACAAAATGGATGCTCTTACATGGTGGTACCTCCATGGTCAAGATTATATGTACCTCCAACCTCTTGCAATCAAGATCCTCTCACAAGTAAGTTTTTTTTTTTTGCCACTTGTATTGTAAAATTTAACACTTAACATTCTTGAATTTATCTTGCATTTTTTATTTTATTTTTAATTTTGTTGGTTTTCTCTCCAGGTTGCAAGCTCTTCTGCCGCTGAACGGAATTGGAGTACATACTCCTTTATCCACTCAGTGAAGCGTAACCGGTTGGCTGCAAAAAGAGCTGAAGACTTAGTGTATATTCATTCCAATTTGCGTCTTCTGTCACGTAAGGATCCTCAATACAGGCAGGGGGCAGCGAGGCTTTGGGATGTAGCACCCGAGTCTACTGACTTGGATGCAACCATTCAGGATCTTGCTAGAGCCACTATGGATGATGTGGGTGATATTGATGACATATCACATGGTGTTGGATCCGCTTTGGGTTCAAATGATGATGATTTTGAAGTTCAAACCGCTCAAAATCCAAGTCACGATGATTCTGACAATCCTTTTGATGATTGATGAGCACTTGAACAATGAACATTGAATCATGTTTCAATGTTTCATGAACTACATTTTGTAATTCAGTAATTTTATTTGAATATTTTTCAACTATCAATTGGCATTTAATATTTATCTTTGGCATTTGGCATTGATCAATGATCAAGTATCATACTATGAAATGATTTAGTTTTACAATTCTCTATATTTCTCTTATTTTTTTGTATATATAATACATATATATATATATATACACACGTACCCATACGTACCCAAACCCCTAAAAAAAATTTGCTCGTACCCACGTACTGGGTTCTCGTACCCAAACCCGTCCCCGAACCAGAACCGATAACTTAGGATTTTTTGGCACATGTGGGTATGGTATCTACTATCTAACTTGTATCCATATCATACCATACTTGTATCCGTACCAAGTACAATGATAATCATGCTTAGGGAAGGGTCGTATCCAACAAAACTGGACCATAGTCTTGGGGTAAGGTTATGCTTTGTATGAAACCTTGGTTCCTTCATCTTTCACCATCTCCTAACCTATTTCCTTTGGTCCTTGTTTTGGTTCACCCTCTAAATCTCCCTTTACAATATTTGCAACCAACAAGCTTAGCAATTATTAGTAATTCCTTACAAAAGTTTTTGGCTTTAGCTCCTAAAATATGTTCGCATTCCCACTCACCTTTATGAGAATCCATGTTGAGATGGACCTTTTGTGTGATCTCTTGAAGGAGATACAATTACAAGTTGATGAGTGTTAATGGAAGCAGCCCCTGGATTACAAAAGGATTACCTTTTGTTGTAGATCTTGCTTTTCTTACAACCATCTTGTGTTAGATTGTTCACTTAAATGATCTAAATGTAGAGTGCATGCTTCCTAGTGGAAAGGGGTGAAGCATCATCATCAAATGCTTTTGATTGATTCCCCTATTTCATTGCCTCTTTGCTCAACTCAAGTGGCTTCGGTAACTAGTTGCCCCAACTAGGGTGGCACAATTGATATTACTTTCTCTCCTAAGATAGCCCCACTTCATAAGGCTAGAGGGGTAGGGTGCCCCTAAGAGGTTGTTAAGAAGGTTCTTTCCCCATCTTGTGTAGCTCATAAGAAGAGAGAGACTTTTGTTTCACCAAGTTGTTTCTCTAGGTAGGGTCTCTCACAAGAGAGATAGTGTTTGAGGTCCTCTATGAAAGTTGAACTTGAAACATTGGTTTCTCAACTTTTGAAGACAGACCCTACTTGTGATTTGTTGGTCAATCTGGAAGGTTGGTCTCTAGTTAATTCTACAAAACCCTTGGCTAGGAAGAAGGCTTTTAGCCAGATGTTCAAATCTGATATGAAATGTGAGAAGGTTTAATTCTCTGTTTTAGTTTTGTGACCTCAGTGTTTCCTGGTTTGATCTCTGTTAGATCTTGGCTTTTCATAGGCGAAGGCCACAATAGATCCCTCACTATTTAATAAAGAAAATAGCCATCACCCTGCGATGTGCAAAAGCTGGAAAAAAAACTGTGACCCCAAAAACCCATCCCCATCCCTGAAATTTGGAGAAATGCTGATAATTAATAATAACCTAGCCCTTCAACCATGCATTAATCTTGCTTAAAAATCTATACTAAAATTTACAAAAATTAAAAATGTATTTGGCAAAGGAAAATGTTCATGTAATGTTTAACCCATTTGTTTTTCCCACTTTATGGGCAATTTTCAATCAATTCCAACACAAAAACAAGGAGAGGAAATAATGTTGTAGAGTTTTACATGAAATCCCAATCTAGCAAAATCTTTGATCACTTCAACACTCCTACTCAGCTTATAGAAACTTAGAACTGTCTGAAAATGTCTATTTGACTATCTAGGAAAAGATGGGCTTTAAATGGCCAGATAACGGGGCTAGTTGCAAGATCAACTCCTGCTTAAACACTAGTACTTCATACAAATTTTCTGCCTGACTCTTCAGCTTGCATAAAAATAAATGATCAATTCAGCACTGGCATTCAAGACAATCATCCTAAATTGCCCATTTGACCATGTACCAAAGTTGGAACTTATTTTACCGCTGCACTGTGCTTGTTATGTCATTAAATACAACCTTTATCCATGTATTAATCCTGCTTTATGAATTTAAATAAAAAAAATTATAATCAAAATTATAAGTTTGGTGCAGGGAACATTCTTTAAAATGTCTAAATCCATTCATTAGTTTTTGAAAACATGAATCGATTACCAAAAAAAATTATGGGGGAAAAGTAATGTTGTAGAGTTTTACAGGAAATCCCAACCTAGCAGCTTCTAGCACAAGCTGTGATCACTCCAACACTCACAACTTAGAGAAACTTTTAACTGTTGGAAAATGTATATTTGATTGTCTAGGAAAAGATTAAATGGCCAATTAATAGGACTAGTTGCAAGATCAATTCCAGCTTGAATGTTAGTGCTCCATACACATTTTCTTCCTGAGTCTTCAGCTTGCATGAAAATACATGATCAGTTCAGTGCTGACATTCAAGACAGTCATCCTAAATTGCCCATTCGACCATGTATGAAAGTCAGAATTTATTTTACCACTGTGTAGTGCTTATTACGTCAATAAATGCAACCATCAGCTGTTTATTAATCCCATTTTATTAATTTAAAACTAAAAAATTAAAATTTCGGTGCCGGGAAATTTACTTAAAAAGTCCAAAACCATTCATTGGTTTTTGAAAATTTGATACGATTGACTAGTAGGTACTTAACATACAATATCATACTACCCTTTAGCTCTCACCAAAAGCTATAATTGATTCATTACGGAAACTTAATTTTGCGACTACCATCTTAAATTGCCTATCTGACTGTATATGAAAGGTAAGATTCAATTGCACATGACCCAATAGCCCCCCAAAAAAGGTATGAATATTTGACTACTAGAAACTTCACATACAATCTCAAACTAATCTTTGGCTCCCAGCAAAAGCTATAGATGATTCATTACTGACGTACAATTATCTGACTACTGTCTTAAATTGCAAGGTAGGATTGAAATGTGCATGATACAATGCTATTTACACAACTAATTGCAGCCTAACTCTTGAACCATATTTTAATCCTGCTATGCGAAGTCATACACACAACTGATTTAAAACATTGGGTTTGTTGCTATACAAAATTGGGTGTGAGGGATTTTCCACAAAATGTCTAACCCATTAGCTTAACAATGGGTTTTGAACCAATTATAATCCATTACAAAGTAAAAACAAGGAAAACAAATGATGTTGTGATATACATTTGGGTGTCGGGAAAGTTTAACAAAATGTTTCACCTAAAAGCAATTTTCATTCCAATCCAAAACAAACATAAAGCAAACAAAGAGAAAAATGGTGTTATAGAATAATATACAATACGTAATGTTTAACAAAATGTCTTAACTCATACATTATTTTACCTTTTACAGTAATTTTCAATCCATTTGAAAGCAAAAACAAGGTGCAGGAAAGAAAATGTTATAGAGATTACCGAGAGCCAGGGCGCTGCAATTCCTCGAGGTGACACTCAGATGGGATACGAGCTTTGCATCTGCAACTGCATTGTGCAGTGGAATTAATGACATTGCCCAGCGCCTTCGCGTGCTCGCACTGTTAGGGTTTGTAAATGAAGTGGGTTTAGGGTTCGATGGCCTGAATGATGAGGAGGAGCCTCTTCTGCTGCTGTGATGCATTGCAGATCTTGCACACCTCGTAAATGATGCATAGCGAGACGCCATTGTCAAAAATGAAAACGAGAGATCAGAGACTGTGTGGAGTCTTGGAGCAGGGTTTTAAGGGTTTAGGGGATTTGAGAGGACTTAGAATGTATCTTAAAATGTATCAAATCTCTTCTAGGAGTTTTTTTCCAACCCTTGGGAAGGCCCAAAAAAAAATTAAAAAATTAAAAAATGTTCCTTACTAAAGGAAAAGAAACTTTCCTTAGGGTTATGGGTTAAATACAAATTGTATTCGATTAATTAATGATAGTTAGGACTGGTAAATAATATTTGTAAAGAGTTAAGTTCGAAAAGTAAATAGAAAGGAATACTTAGTCCTATGATTAAAGAATAGTTTGTTATTTTAGGATTATAAAATTTGATTGATGGTTATTGTGGAATTATTATTTAATTATTTACATAATGTTTTAGAATTAGTATTAGATATACATTTTGTCTAGGATCAAATTTATGGTTCTAGATTGAATATGTAATTGTAGATTGATCTTCAATTTTCAAACTCAATCTTACACTCTATAAAACTTTGCTCTAATATTTGCCTAAGTGATATTAACTGATTGTGATCTTTTCTTATTCAAGGACTACCTCAATATTTAAGTATACCTTGGCAAGGTTGTCGTTGTGTCATTATAGGACATGTTCACCTAGGTCAATCCATAGAAATGGGTATTAATTGAATCTAATGTGTAAAATGAATCCATTAAATGTGTTTACATAATAGCACATTGCATTCCCCTATTCATAAGGCTGATAGAGATACTTCCTTTGTCAACTTGCAAGTTGGCATCAAGTGGACAACATCGTTGACTAGATGGATTAAGTAATCTTGATGGGGCAACAAGAGGGAGTCAAGTCCATCAAATGCAAGATGTTTGATTCAAGATGATTGGGGTAGGCTTGTGTATGCAAACTTAAAAAATTAAAAGCAAGAACTAGCATTGAAGCTAAGGTATATTTTTTTTGTTTGGGTCATCAAGCATGCAAGCAATACGAGGTTTCTTCCATAAGGATTGAAGGTGATTATATGGTAATAATCAATGTAATCAATAAAATGCACTCTTCAAATTGGAAAGTGGCTATCATTTTACACAACACTTGGCCAATATTGGATTCATTCATTTCTTTCTCTATCTAACATGATTGCAATGAGATTGAAAAGGAAGACAAATTATTAGAAAAGTATGCCATATACAATATGGTGGAAATTATTATTGATAATAAGGCAAAAACGTGGGTAAATTTTGGCAGTTTTTTCAATCTTTGTGTATTTCACACTCCCATGGAACGAGATGACCAACAATTTTAATCACTTACCCAAAACCCATATTATTAATTGATGGTGTATCCTTATTCAATCATCCCCACATGTGATTAATCAAACAATGATTGGTTGCATATCTTATCATGACATCTATCACTTATAAAAAGTGATGCAAATTTTATTTGATGTGACAAAAGGATTTGGGTTGTGTGTATGACAACATTCATGAACATCCTTCTTAAATAAGTGAAACAGATGAAGTTTAATCAACATTATTTGATTAATTTGTAGTGACCATATTGAGTTAGATAGATTAATACATTTTTTCTTAGTTTAAAAAACTGTAATGCCCGCCACGAAACCCTAGAGAATGTCACACACATAACCGAAGCGAACATTTTTTTTTTAAAGTGTAATTAAACAAGTAAAGTAAACTACACTAACACATACATTCACTAAGGTACGTGACGACGCTTACTTACAATACCCATTACTAACAAAAGTTACTAAATCTAACTTATATTTATTACTCATGAATTAAAGATCATACATCTAATAACATTAAAATGCATCACATAAGATATAAAGTACAATAATGATTCATTCACACATTGCATTTATTTAATATTACAATTATAATTCTCATTTCCAAATGAGATAGTTTATACAAAAGTGTTACAATTACAAATTACAAAGTTTCTCCTTGAATACAATTGAGTGATACAATTACAAGGTATCCAACTGATACAATTGTGACATAAGAGAAGTACAAATCCATTGGTACACACGAGCTCTCCAATTAGGAAGTACCCGCCATCACAAACAAGAACTAGGGACCCAACGATGTAAGGTGCACGTTCCACCCAACCATGTGGTACCCAAAGGCCCACCCACCATGCTAGGAGATAGTAAAAGAGCTTCCTAGGCAAAACCTACAACCTCTAGACACATGCAATAACAATACTAAACTACAGAAGTACAATACTAACAAAATGGTTACAATGCTTCCAAATTATAATGATCCACTGCACAATACAAATAGTTTGATTGACGATTGTCATAGGAGGAGTGTCATCACAAATTTGCATGGGTTACCCTGACGAATCTTCCTAGGCTTTGGTTCCCATCTTGGGTTACCTTGGTGACCTCTTACGAAACCCGGCTCCACTGCAATCCAATGTGGAATCAATTATCTTTCATAGAGACAAGATAACGATCTTTCCATTCCAGGCCTTCTTGTCTCATCCCTAAGTCTATACTAGCCCTTGAGTCCATGAGTGAGACACTTATAATAAGTTAAGTGTTTAAACTACCCTTTTCCCCTAACATATTTATTTAGTTTTCACTGATTAAACTAACTCTACATGAGTTACCCAAGCACCACTTTGTGTGTTAACCCCCATGAAGAGCCACTCCCCTACTAACAGCCTAAGGAATCAATTCAACTAACCATGAGTAGACAAGGTGCACACAAACCAATTACAATTACCAACTCAATAACAATATACAACACAACCTATTCATAGAACCAGGTGTCCATACTTAATAAAACCCACGTGCACTACCCAAGTTATTTCAAAGGCTAAAACAACACAAGTAACAACCCCATCTCAAAAAAAATACATTTGGAAGACTTATAAACCCTTTTAACCCAATTTGCTCAATCAACGTGAATAAGAGAAAACACCACTTAGAAAGCATTTCAGACAATTAAATAAACTATTGTTAGGATTTCCTAAATCCAATTAACTCAATTACACATCACTTGCAAATACTCAAAGTAAATATAATTACATTTGCAACATTAAAGAATTCCAAAACTAATTGTTTAATTCCATTTTCCTCAACTGCACATAATGATAAAAATCATTTTATTATAAAATAAATATTTGCATCTATTATAATAAAATAATTGTAAGATAATTATATACTTAATGTATATACAATTATATATATATATATTTAAATATATATTTATAAAATCAATTTAAATTACAAACCATTTAAATATAACCAAATATTTAAAATATATAATATATAAAATATATGTATATTATATTTAATATATATATTAAATAAAATAAAAAGAAATTTAATAAAGAAAACCCCAAATAAGGCCTGGCACAGGGGACACAATGTCAAACCTTGTTGTGGGTGGGCTGCTACACAACCTCCCCCTATGGGGGTCGCTACTTGTGGAGGCAGCGTTGGGCGTTGCCTCCATAGCTAGCGCCTCCCATAATGGGGGGGTTGTGGGGGTAGCTCCCCTAGCACCCCAAAAAAAAAAATTAACATTAATTTTTTTTCCAAAAATTCTCTAGATTCAACAATTTCATCGTATGGTGAATTTCCACCAAAATTTCAAATCAAATTTTTTTAATAGGAAAAATTTCTCAAAATTTAAAGCATAAAATAATTTATATATACATATATATTCATCAGTATACACACACACACACACACACATCTTTATATATATATAAAATACTTCCAACCAACAGTCCAATTGGATAAAACCTTTTTTTAACAGAGTAATTTACAGAGAAAAGAAAATTTCAAAGCACAATTCAGAACTTTCAATTTCTAAATTACAACGGAAGATCTCAAATCTAATTATAGAGATTCACAAAATTTTATGTTGTTTTCTCTTTCAACTTTCTACTATTAAAATTTGTTTCCCTATAGAGGATCTAAGGTTTTTCTTGATTTCTTCCTCAAAGGTTTCAATTTTTCACTTCAAAATTTATAAACAAATCCTCAACAAAACAAATGGATCCTCTAGCCTTTCAATTTCATAAAATCTAAACAAAACTTCCAAACAATAAAGCAATAAAAGAACATATTTTCCTGAAGCTTGAAGAAATGAAAATTGAAGTTGAGCTTCCTGCAAAATCCAATCTTCTAGAACCTCTTCCAAAATCTCCACTTCCAAACAAATGCAAAAATACAGAGCTAAATCTTCCTCCATTTTTCACAACCAATTTCCCAAGATATCCTCTTTTTTCCATCAAATCTCCCCATTAATTCCCTCAACACTTGGTCAAAATTCAAAAATATATTTTTCAACCACTATAGATATTTCCTCTTATGCATTCACAATTTATTTTTGCATTTAAATAATTTAAAACACAATTTAATTTCAAAATAGATTTAAATCACTTAATCTATGCACTTTACAAATACAATTAAACTATTCTCTTAATAAATTTAATTGATTAATTTATTTACTCAACAAAATAAATTTAATTAATTAATTTATTTACTTAATAAAATAAATTTAACCACAAGGATTAAATCACTTTACCACATAAATTTAATTTAATTAATTAAATTAAATTAAAGTTTTTAACAACTTTAATCTAAAATACATAAATAATCATTTAAACCTTTTAATCATTGATTTTCACAAACAACCTTGCAGATAATTAATTATCAAAACAAACAAGGACAACATGACATTACGACATATCAAACATGAACTGACAACACATTGTGACTTGGATTGTGGTTTGACAAGGGAACCCCGTTACTATCTCCCAATCAACAATACTAAACGTTGGGAAATGGACACGCTCAGACCTGTGAAGCCAGGTGGAGACGATGTCCTGTACCTACAATCCTACAACCAAGACAAATGTCGTACATAGATAAAAACATAATAGTCACACCGTGAAGAGAAATTGCGGAATCACAATGCGCTCACAAGTGAGTGATGTAATCTCATCCCCTTCACCAATGCAGTCATAGCAAGACTGACGAAATTAAAGCATCAATAAATCACCACATGAGTGTACATCAATATTAACTCAAATAACAACTATGCTAATCAAAAGCATCCACATAATGTATCATCACATCAAAGTATAGCATCATCATCGCTCCAATGTCAGCGATCATAAAACAATAACAAGGTATAAAGGTCTATCATAGTAAAGGTACTATCTAACAACATAAGCAAATCGGAGGGGTGCTACATAAGACAAATTTTTAGAAAAGTATGCCATATAGAATATGGTGGAAATAATTATTGATAATAAGGCAAAACGTGGGAAAATTTTGATAGTTTTTTCAATCTTTGTGTATTTCACACTCCCATGGAACGAGATGACCAACAATTTTAATTACTTACCCAAAACCCATATTATTAATTGATGGTGTATCCTTATTCAATCATCCCCACATGTGATTAATCAAACAATGATTGTTTGCATATCTTATCATGACATCTATCACTTATAAAAAGTGATGCAAATTTTATTTGATGTGACAAAAGGATTTGGGTTGTGTGTATGACAACATTCATGAACATCCTTCTTAAATAAGTGAAACAGATGAAGTTTAATCAACATTATTTGATTAATTTGTAGTGATCATATTGAGCTAGATAGATTAATACAAATTTTTTTGGTTTAAAAAACACCAAATTACTTTTTGGGTACAATCATGACTATTAGATTGAGGAAAGTATTTGAGGGGAAAATAGAGGTTGTGATTCAAGCATTCAAGATGATACTTAGTAGAATAAATTTTATCCATAGAAGATTGATATAAGGTGAATATGGATATAGCTTCCATTTTTATTGGTGTATTATTAGACTTGGATAAAGAGATTAGGATTATGAAGGTGATGATAAAGGTATTCATAAGAAGGATTTCTCAATAACTTAGAGGACACACTAAATAGAGATTCATTTGAAAGGGTTGATGCTTATTGACAAAGCCTCTGTGATAGGTGAAGGAGCTTTGGAAGGAACATGCATCCCCTTCATTAAATTCTCCAACAACCTAACAAAAAAGACACACGAGAATATTGTTAAGAAGACAACTATCTTCTTGAAATTTATGGTTAGGTTAGTGAATGTTGGTGATATTGACTAAAGCTTTTCTTTTGAGGAGGAATTTGAATACAAATAAGAATTTCTTGCCCTTTGTGTTGCTTAATGTCAATTGAAATGATAATTATTACACATGCATTCACTATAGAGATACTTAGAAACTAGGTCTCATTTTGTAACTTTCATACTTTGTAGCAAGGGACAATTGAGTTCTAGTCAAGATGTAGTTTTATGATATGCGTATAGGGTTTTATTCTATTTTCCTTGTTTTTTGTAAAAACTAATAGATGTTAGGGACCCCCAAAACAATTGCCTCTGATTTTGTCTAATATGCATCCCTTTTAAGGGTTAATGAAAAATAGTAATACTCATGTTTATAATTATATACTTAAGGAGTGGCCCTCAAGGCCACAATAAATATATCAAAAAATACTTGCACATAGCACCAAAATTCATAAAACATGTATTGAGCTAGCTCAAAGTGGAAAATAAAGGGCATAGTCAACAAAATTTTAAATTTGAATCTTAGAAAGGAAAGGGTCAAGCCTGCCCTATGGTCATGAAATGGCCCTAGGTGGGAAAATAGTTTGATTGAGGTAGATAACAACTATATGGGGGTAGGTGTATAGATAGGTGTGATAAATGTAAGGTTTGGGGAAATGTATCAAGATATGTGTATATAGGGATAAGGTAGGGGCTAAACATATAGGAATGTGTGTATAGGGATAGTTAAAGGCTAGGGGAATGAGCCCAACTTCACACAAGATTAAACCAATTGTTGATATATACATGTATTAAGGCATCATCCCAAAATAGGCTTAAAACTAAATGGGAAATGGCATAGGTGTGCAAATTTCACCATTACGTTTTTCCGTCACTTTGAGGTGAATGTGAATCCCAAAAATGATCATGTATATCAATATATATAGCACTCACAAACATGCATGTAAATATTTAGACTCAAAATATACAAAGGGGGATACATATTAAGTGTTGAATCATAAAAGATGTTATTGTGTAGGTATATCCTTTATTGTGTATTATCCATATGAATTAAGGACAAATACATGTAACTATCTACAAAAGTAAACATGAAATTATTAATAGCAAAGTATGTCCTCTCTACAATTAGTTACATCCATAGAATGTGAGGAATTGTAGAATAGGAGACAATGTATGCTTATGTTATCATGTAACATAATAATTGGAAGGAATATATCATATATCTAGAGTATGAATGTCTCAAATGTTAAACTTATTAAGATATTGGTTAGAGATGGTGACAAGGAATAATTATGTAACTCCTAACATAGGCAAAGAATGGTGTTTTGACTCTTAGTGACTAGGAACACTATAAGTACATAAAAACACTAGAGTGACTTATGTCCCTAACATAGCATCCAAGAACACAAGAACACATTGGTTCAAGTAAGTCATTAAGTTCATAGTGACAATGAAGATGTTAGTGTATGCCATACAATCAACAAGGTGGGGAAGGTTGTAGTGTAACCCTTGGAACATGGTTAGGTCATGTAACCACATGATGTGATCATGAATACATAACTCCCTATGCTCCATGTGAAAAGTGTGAAATTCATATAAGCCCCTAAAATAATTTTGCATTTGTGTATTGTGTTGTCTTTCTTAGGTTTCCTTTATGGTGTGGGGGTTGGGTGGTTCAATTTTTTTTTAAGGTTTGTGTTCTTTTGTGTTATCCTTATGCTTTCTAGGATGTGGGTCTTCAAAGGGGACCATAACTTATAAATTATGTCACAAGGTTCTTATTCACCCAAGAATCTTGACCCTTAACCTTTCATGGCCTCCCATTGTTCCTAAAAAACCCTAGGTTCATGAGTGGACTCTACACAAAGGGACTAAGTCTTGAGGTCCCTAGTCCCCACGAGGTCTTACCTCCAACTAACTCCTATTCCCCTTCCTTGTCCTTTAGGTTCCCAACTAGGCCTCAAGCCCATTGGGGAACCTTAGACATTGACACCCCGCTCGAGGTGCCAAGTCCTTCCATGGTCTTTAGCCTCATTTTCTCTTTGTTCTACTGGGCTTCGAACCCCAAACCAATTCTTTTCGATCACTGAACCCCACTCTTCTTCCCTCCTCTTTCCCTATTCCTCCCATTGGGCCTTAGCCTCACAAAGGAACTTTGAACCTTGGCACTAAGTTCTTAGTGCCAAGTTTGTCTTAATCCCTACTTCCCAACCTTCTCATTATCACAACTTCTAGTTTTCTCTCCATCACAACTCCTACTTTGACCTCATTCTCGATCCCCATTTCCTTCTTGAGCCCACAACTTGACCCGTTCCTTCCCACCTCTCAAGTGCAAGTTCCCAAATTCCTCCCTAGGTCCAACCTTTGACCTTCCACCCACTCAAACCTTAGATGCCAACATGGACCTATCACCCTCTCCATAGTTATAAGTTTTGTTTCCCTTCTTGACCCTAACTATTGACACTTAGCACTTTACCTTATTTCAACCAAAAAACTCTTGGGATGCATTTTCACCTACCCTAACCACTTCTAAAGCATGTCATTGCATTGATTCAACCCTTTGAGGCTCCAAAATACATTTTCTTGCCTAAAGATGACTCAAAGTGCATTTTTCAAGGGTGGAATTAGTTCCCTCATGTGGACCACCATCAATACAATTGGTATTTTTGAAATGTGATGCACACATCCCTAGATCCCCTAGGTGCACCACAAATAATATTGATTTTTATAGTATGATATTATGCAAGGTGAATAACACAAACTTTACCAAAATTTCATAGATGTAAGGATGATTTAAAACCATTTGATCAAATGTTTGTATCAAGAATTAACACACCCCCAAAGTGTTGTTAGTCTAACAAAAAAAATAGTTTTTCTATTGGTTACAATTTTCATGTCATAGGTGTCAATATTGGCATGGTGTGATGGTTTAAAGGTGGCGATGTTCTTTCCAACAAGGTTCAAACTCGTTAGGGTGGTATTGTTGAGTGGTTGTATTGGGGATGAGGTCCCCCATTTGTGACCTCGGTTCATAACTCTGGGTCAAAAGCGTTTACCCCTTGAATAAAAAAAAAATCATGTCATAGGTGCTAGGCCCCTTAAAAGTTGGTTTATAGAACATATGGGAAATTTCTAATGATGCAAGTATGGATGCTTGGCAAGTTTTTGCAAATTCATATAGTTGTTATTCTAATAACTATTTTATGTTGCACACCATTGGTTAATGGCGTATAGGTTGGAAATCAAGGTGGGCCCTTCTCTTTTATTTATAAGCCTATAAAATAATAAGAGGAAAGTAATATGATATCAACTCAACCACACAACACCCTTGCACATATCTAAAGAATTTTTAATCTAAAAAATCCATTCTATTATACCATAGGCATAAAAAGAGGAAGATGTAGAACCTGCTAACCAAATATACACCATTTAATCTTCCACATTAGATTCATGTCCAATAGACTATGCATCATTGAAGGAATCTCCATTTTTTAGAAAATATTATTGTGCAATTGACTAGTACATCTGCATCATTTTAGTGGGCCTAGTTCTCCCTAAATATGTGCATTTGCATGTTGCTCATATGCCCTAAAAGTACAAAATTTGATAAGTATTATATCTCTTTGTTACCTTGGTCATATTTCATCCCTCATTGACATTTGATTAGAGATATTTTCTCCAAGGGGGAGTTTTTTCATTTATTCTTTGTGATGTGTTTGACCCCCTTCATATATTTAGCATGAGCCAAAATGTCAAAATTTTCTAAGTTTAACAACTAAATAGGTGATTTTTTATGCTTTGGTGGACTTTTGGAGGCCATATATGAATGTTTTCTCTTTTGGTGGATTTCCCTCTTGGTTATGTGTTTACACATCCTATATCTCTTGTGAGTTTTAAAATTTTCACTTCATGTAAATCAATCCTCATAAACATACTTCTTGGCCCCCATTCCTCAATTCCCTGCATATTTGTGTTTTCACTTTCTTCTTTCCTTGTAAAGATTTGGATTTTGCAAGAAATATGGTACTTCTTACCAACATGTCTCTATTTCCCAATCTTCCAATTCTTACACTTCTTCCATTTCCTATAGAGATTCATACCCTATTCATAAATGTGCATCCATGCCCTTTAGCCCCAATTTTTAGCATTTCTACATTCCTATTTCTTTTGTCCCTTGCAATTTTTTTTTAGGTTCCTTGCACCTTTGCATTTCCTACAAAGTTCATCCATGTCCCACTTTCCACCAACTTACCCCTTTTGGACCTTTCCATCCTCACAATAACTTCCCTTAATTTCTCCCTACTTCAATTCCTCACATTTCCTCAATTCTACCACATATTTGCTTGTGGACTTCCGTACATTCCTCACAACTTGTGAAGTGCACAACCCTATTTTCTTATCTTAGTATACAATGATTTCATAGATTCATATAAATATTGGAGGAGGACCCTCTTTTCTCATCTTAGTATACATTGATTTCATAGATGCATATAAGTATTGGAGAAGGAAAATTGAATTTATTAATCTTTGAGGATTGATATATTTTGTGATTCTTGGAAATGATAAATAATTAGAATAATTTCTTTACAAAACTATAATTATTTAAATAACAAAATATACAATCATTTTTATTTATTTAGTAATACATGTTCTCTTTGCAACTTTCCCGCTCTAGCTGTTTTTGAATTTTTTATTTTTGTTCGGACATGCTTGCCCAATGGGATGGTTGGGTGGGGGGCCCATGAAGGCTCCCCATTCTAGGGATGTTGTCCATTTTTTTGGTGTTGTGCTTGTTTTAGTAGCTCCCAAGGTTGTTTCCCCCAATGTGGGCTCCCCTTCTCATACCTCTATCCCTTCTCCTGCAGGAAAGGAAGTTTGTACCTCTGGCAAGATGCCTTTGTCCCTGTCTTTTGGACTTGAATATTTCTTCTCTAAGGAAGAACCAACCTCCTTTGTGGAAAAATTGGTGGGTGTCAACGTGCTAGCTATGGGTAGACTAAACATGGAGTTTGAATATTGCTCAGTTTTTGGATGGGAAGAACTGATGACTTGGAAACATTGATGATAAAGGCAATGGGCGGCCTCAAGCTGTCATTAGTTGGAAAATTCTTGGCATATCGACTAGACATTGAATAGGTAAGGCTTTTGGATGCTTCTTTTTGGAACCTAAAACACAATGTCTCTATCAGTGCAATTCCTAAAGGTATCTTTCTCTTTTCCTTTGTGGTACATGAAGATATATTAAAGGTTTTAACGGGAGGCCCCTGAGTTTATGATGTTGGCTTTAAGAATTTCCTCTCTTTATGTAAATGGAAATTGGCCTTTGACCCTTCCTTGGACTTGGGTGTTATGGCCCCTACTTGGGTTCACCTTCCTGGGCTACCCCTAGATTTTTGGGAGTTGGGAATTTTCAAAGGGATTGCAAATTCCTTTGGTAGTCTCTTAGCAATTGAAAAGATAACACAAGAAAATTCTAGGTCAGTGTATGCTCGGATTTATGTTAATTTTATAGTTGACTAAGTTCTGTTGACCTCTATTCTCCTTAAGTTAAAGTTTGGAAACTTGTCCCTACCTCTAGAGGATGAAAATGCAAGACAATTATGCCAATTTTGTAAGAAATTTGGCCACCTTATAGATGCTTGTAATAAAAGGTCTCAACAGAAGCCCAATGTAGGTTCACAACCCCTATTAGAGCCGGTGATTCAAAATCCTAAAGTTGAATATACTGGCCCCTCCTCTAAGGGTGAGTGTTTCCAAGGGGGTACTGTTTAGAATTTTTCCCCCTCTTGGCCAGATGCTTCTTTCACTGACAAGGTTGTTGTTTTTCATGATACTCATGTTGCTTCTTTGGTGATGACCTCTAAGGTCTCTAAGTAATTAGCCTCAGGGGATGGAATCACAATCCTAGGTTTGTAGCAAGGGATGATACTTAAGGAAGTTGAGGAGACTCCTCATGAAAATCTAATAGAGAGTTTGAAAAGGCTCATGGGGGGCCAATGAATAGAATCAAGATATGGTTGATCCTGGTGCTGCTAATGGGGATGGGATGAAGGGGAAATTCCCACTTCCCCTACTTCATCCTTGGAGGATATCTCTTTTCTATCTCAGAAGGAGGGTGGAAACTCGAATGACTCTTTGGCTATTTTTGGTTTTCCCCCTCATTTTGGTGAAAGCGAAGAAAGTGAAGATTGGGTACAAGCCTCTAGCAAGTCAAAAAAGAAAAAGAAACCAGATGTTGGAGGAGGGAATAAGGTTGGAATACCTTCCCAAAAGGAATCAAGGAACAAAGATACTGTGAGGGATGTTGCTTCAGGAAGACAAAAAACTTTGGACTCAAGTATGGGTTCAAAGCCTAAAAAGAAGTAATGGAGGTTGTTTCCTTAACTACCTCTTGGAGTTCCTGTTTTAGTTTTATTTTGATTGTAAAGATTCTATCCTAGAATATTAGGGGCCTAAATATCCCATATAAACAATTTTTAGTCAAGTCATGTATTTTGGATAACAAGGTGGATATCATGCTCCTTTAAGAAACTAAAATGAAGAAAGATGTTTTTGAAAAGGCTGTGTTGAAAATATGGCCGAATGCGAATTGCTTTTTGAGTGATGCTGAGGGGGCCTCAGGAGGAATAGCCACTCTATGAAATCCTTTGAAATTTAAAGGGTCTCTTGGATTCTCTAGAAAAAATAGTTTAATGGTGTCTTTGGAAGACTAGTCTTCCTTGGAAAAATGGAATCTATTTAACATTTATGCTCCCAACTTTAGCAGGGATAAACTACAATTATGGGATTATTTGAATGATGCTATAAAGAGTAGATTGGATGATTATTGGATGGTGGGAGGAAATTTGAACTCTCCTCTTTTACCCTCAAAGAAGCTAGGAGGATTGGAAGACTACTCTGAGAGCATGATGGAATTGGCTAGGTTTTTCAATTCTACTGGGTTATTTGATGTTCCTTTATTGGGTTCCAAATTTACATAGTCCAATAGAAGGCTTGTCAATCAGCTAATTCAAGTTAAGTTGGATAGGTTTCTTATCTCTTCTAATTGGAATATCTCCCAACATCTCTCACTCTTAGCCCTCCCAAGATCTAGTTCATACCATAATGCCATCTTGTTAAAGTGAAATACTAACTATAACAAAGGCCCTTTCCCCTTTAGATTTGAGCTAATGTGGACTCTACATTCTGACTTTATTGCCCTTGTTAAAAATTGGTGGGCTAAACCCATGGGGGGTACCCCCATGTTTCACCTGGTGGAAAAACTACGAAGAATTAAGAAAAGGGTGAAAGGATGGAATAAACTCACCTTTGGTAATATCTTTGAAAATAAAAAATTCTTGGGGAATAACCTCAAAGAAGTACAGGATAAAATGGAGGTTGGTCTTATGGATGAAGAGATCTACACTCATGAACACAATTTGAGATCCCAATGGTTTAAAGTCAACAAACAAGAGGAGATTTTCTGGAAACAAATTTTTTGGGTTCAGTGGCTCAAATAGAGAGATCAAAACACCAAATTTTTTCACCAATCCACAATGAAACACAAAAGCAAGAACATGATAAGAATGCTCAAGAAATAAGATGGCACTATGGTGACTACCAAAAGAGAAATAGTTGAGGAAGCTATGAATTTTTTCTCCTCTTTCCAGAATGCCCAAGGGAATGCTAACCAAGTATTTGATGATATTCTAGAAGTTATCCCTAATGTCATTACTGAGCAAGATCTTAAGGTCATATCTAAGGTTGTTTCTTTCTAGAAAGTTAAGCAAGCTATTTTTTCTTTTGGGCCTTATAAAGCCCCCCGGGGCTAGATGGGTTCCCTCTAACCTTTTTTTAGATTTACTAGGATATTGCCAATATTGACTTGTTAATTGCAACTAGATATTTCTTTAGGTTTGGAAGGATTCTTAGTCAAATAAATGCTACATTAAGAGCCCTTATCCCCAAAGAGGAAGATGCCTTATCTGTTAAGGACTTTAGACCCATAAGTCTTTGTAACACAGTATATAAGATTTTCTCAAAAATAATTGTGTTTAGGCTCAAAGTTGTGTTAAGCAAAATGATAGCCCCTAATCAGAAAGGTTTTGTCCAAGGAATAAGCATTCTTGATGTTGTCATTATAACCCATGAAATCCTCCATTCAATGGACATAAGTAAAAACCTAAGGATGGCCCTCAAAATTGACATTTCTAAGGCTTATGATAGAGTCTCATGGTCGTTTCACTTTGCTATTCTCAATAAATTTTGGTTTAATGGTAGATTCCTCAAGTTACTCACAACCTGTGCTACCACCCCTATGTGCTCAGTCCTTGTGAATGGAGTCCCCCAGAGCTTCTTTTCATGTGGTCGGGGACTAAGACAAGGTGACCCCATCTCTCCCTATCTGTTCATAATAGTTGCCAAGGTCCTTGGAAGGAATATTCAAAAGCTCATTGATTCTAAAATCCTAAGAGGAGTCAAAGCTACTTCGTCTCTCCCTCCTAACTCTCATCAAAAATTTGTTGATGACACTTTACTATTTGGAGATGCCTCAATTGGAGAAGCCAACCAATGGAAATATGTTTTAAATGACTATGCCTCTGCATCTAGCTAACACATTAATTATAATAAGAGCAAGCTATACTTTTTCAATGTTGAGCAAATTGTGAAGGAAAAAGTGGTGCAAATATTGGGTTGCTAGGAAGTTGTTCTGCCTGTTGCTTACCTCAGTCTCCCCCTCATTTCTAGAAAGATGGACAATAATTATTGGAATCATCTAATTGAAAGGGTCTAAAAAAAGCTAGCAAGTTGGAAAGGTAAACTTCTAAGTCTTGTAGGGAAGATACAATTGTTGAAAGCTTCTATCCAAAATGTCTTGATCTATTATTTGTCTCTTTAAAATTATGGCCTTCATTGCAGAAAAAATTGAACAAATTTAAAGAAGATTCATGTGGTTTGGAACAAAAGAGAAAAACATACTAGCTTTGGTTGAGTGGGAGAAAGTGTGTACCCCTAAGAATGTTGGTGTATTAGGAATAAGGAGAATAAAGCTCTTCAAAAAATCCCTCACTGCCAAGATGGGATGGTGTTTCCTAGAAGGGAAGAAGGATTGGGTAAAGATATTTCAGGCCAAATACCTTAAGAACAAAGACCCTGGTTGTTTCCTCACCTCCTCTGGCCTACCTTCTTGTTCTATTTTCTAGAATCACCTAATCAAAACCAAAAGTGTGCTAAATTTGGGTGTGATAAAGTGTATTTGAAATGGGAGGGATACAAACTTCTTGAAGGACCCTTGGGTTGTTGAACCCCCTCTCTCATATGTTGATGGCTTTAATCCCTTGAAACAAAGTCTGACCAAAATTTGTGGAAAAAAGGTGTTTAATTACATCA
Source organism: Sequoia sempervirens (assembly GCA_007258455.2). Classification (NCBI taxonomy): domain Eukaryota; kingdom Viridiplantae; phylum Streptophyta; class Pinopsida; order Cupressales; family Cupressaceae; genus Sequoia; species Sequoia sempervirens. The sequence goes on from VDFB02000017.1 coordinate 69,743,906, forward strand.
ATTAGGAGACTAGTGACCCTAAATGGAAGGAATTTAATAGGTTGCTCAGGAGTGCCAACCTGAGAGGTCAAAGACAGTTGAATTGGGAGCTTGTGGTGCAAAGGTTATAGAGCCTCATTAGGGAGGAAACTTGGTTCTCTAAAGACATGAATGATGAATGGATGTGGATAAAAAATTCCTCAGGCTATTTCTCAATAAAAATGCTTATAATAAACCAAAAAAACATCTTATAGATTACATAGATCCTCACTAGGACAAGGTTTGGATTAAAAATCTTACTCCAAAAACAAATTGTTTTTGGTGGGCTGCCACAATGTATGGTAGAATCTTTACTATTGATAACCTTGTTAGGAGGGGATTTCAACTTGTTAATAGATGCATCCTTTGTAATCAGGAAGATGAGTCAGTTATGCACCTTTTCTTCCATTGTATGTACTCTAGAGATGTGTGGTCCTTCTTTCTCCCCTTGCTGCTCATGGATTGAGTGTTTCGCCCTACTATGAAGTCATTTGTTGAAAACTAGTCGAGTTGCCTTTACTCCCATAATATTATAGTGGACATAAGGAATCAAGCCCTTCCTTTTATAACATGGAGAATTTGGAAGGAAAGGAACTATAGGATTTTTAGGGAAGTTGAGAGAAACAACATTGAGCTATGTATGTCTACAAAGACCTAGATATAGAAAAATACATGGAAGCAGGAAGATGCAACTTCTCAAAAGTTTTCCCAACTTATAAAGAATTGAGAATCAAGCAGATGCGAGGTTTAAAGAAAGACCTTATAAATCTCAATTGGTCCACTCTTGCAACTAGGAAGTCGATAGTGTGGTCTCCACCTGAAAGGGATTGGATCAAATGCAACTTTGATGGGTGCTCAAAAGGTAATCCCAGAATTGCAGGAGCTAGTGGGCTGCTAAAAAATTATCTGAGAGATTGCATAGTGGGATATGGAAAAAGCTTGGGCATCTATTCCAACAACAAAGCTGAGGCTATGGCAGTGTGGGGAGGAATAAGGCTCTCAGAGATTTGGGTTATCAAAAAGTCATACTGGAAGGAGACTCCAAATTAATAGTTGATATTTTAAAAGGTGGTGTTGTGGTTCCTTGGGAACTCAAAGATGTTATTGACAACTGCAAAGTCCTAATGAGATTATTTACTCATTGTCGTATACAACATATGTTCAAGGAAGGCAATATTTTTGCTAAATGTGCAACCAATGAAGCACTCAGGTGTAACATGTGGACCAGATGGGAGTACAACCAATTTCCTAAGGCAATGAAATACAAAGTTCTTGATGAAAAATATGCTAATAATTATATATTTTAATGTTGGCATAAAGGATCGACATAGGGGGGCTATGTGATCTTATGATTTAAAGGACTCCTATTTTAATGATGGTATTGATGATTTGAAAAGGACTAAGAAGATTTCCTCTTGTGATAATTTTGATTTTTATACTATTTCCAAGGTTTCTCAGAATCACATGGCTTCTTTCAAAGATAAGGCTTGCATCAATTCTCAATGCCCCAACGTGCTTAATGTCAAATCTCTCATCCCCACTAAAGATCATCTTGCTATGAAAACTCTGGATTCATTAATTATTTGTAAAGGTAATAATTATATTTCTGCCCGAGGAAATGTTCTAAAGATCACATCCTTGAGAAAGTTCTCAAATTATATTCCTAAAAGAGTTCTTCAAAATATAAATTGTTGTGTGCTTTGTAAGATAACCTGGTTGCCAGGGTGTTGTGGTGGGATGAGGGAAGGTTTGAAGAAGATTAACGCTAAAATTTTGTAGTCTTCTAAAATGGGAGGGCCTAGAAAAAGAATTGACCCTCCAAATTGCTTGCCCCTCAAGCAAAATGTTGATTTGTGGAGGTTGTTTAGTAGAGTGGGAATGGTTCCTTTTTTTGAGGCAATGAAAGGATATAATGAGAGCCTTACTACTAAATTTACTATTTTTTGGAGGAAGGGGCAAGTGGCCATCGGTGTGGTCATATTCGAAGTCACTACATAGTTCATTGTGGAGGCGATAGGGTTGTAGAACCAAGGCAGGAAGGTTGCAAAGAAGAGTGGTGCAAATTACCAGGTGCTTGTGGAAAACTTTCTCCATGATGGCGATAAACTCACAAGGTTGTTAAAATGGTATGCTAGACTCAAACTCTTGCCACCTTTTTCTCTTGTTAGCATGTTTGTTATGAGATATTTTACTTTGGAGGGATGTTATATGACTGTCCATGCATATCACCTCCCCCTGCTTAACCACATTCGTCATGGCGAACACATAAACCTTCCATTTTACATACTTTCCTCACTACAAAAAAGTATTGAAAATGGTGCAAACCCCCCTATGCACCAAGGCCCCATGCTTGCTCTATATAAACTTGCCTTGGCTAATAATCCCTATGGAAATCCCTTGCCTGCTAGATTGGACAATCCAAATCAAAATGTTGGGGAGGATGTTGAACCCCAAGCTATGGTTAATCCCATTCCTGTGCCTAACCCTAGGTCCCTATCCCAAATTATTGGCCACAAGGTGATTTCCCCTATTAATGCTTCTTCCTTTGCTACTAAAGCTCCGCTTCTTCCACCCTAGTGGGTAAGTCGGCCCTTGCTAAAAATTCCCTCAAGCTCAAATTGATTAAGGCAACCTCAGAGAAGTGATAAAACTCGTTGCTTCTCCTGGAACCTCCAAAGGCCAAGATTTCAAAAAATAACTCAAAAAAATAGAGCGAGGTCATAACAATAAATGAAGAAAAAGAGGGGAATCAAAAGGATTTTGTGGAGGAAGGGCAATTGGGTCAATGTGGAGGCCGAAGATCTACCTGTCTGGCAAAGGTTTCCTCTTAGGATAAAGAAGGAAAACAAAAGTCCATTGCCCATAATGAAGAAGTTTTGGAGGTTGAAGTGTTTGAGCCTCAAATGGATGAAGACAAAAAGGATATGGAATTTGAAGAGACTACATATTACATGGGAGAAGAAGGAATGGAGGAGGAGAAACTAGACAAGGAGGAGGAATATTGGCAGAGAGGTGTATAGGGTTGATATGTCAAAAGAGAGGGAAGATACCGGTAAAGAGGAGGAGCATAGGATGGACATGCCAAATGCCACTATGAATGAGAATATTGCTATTGCTACTAACACTCTTGATAATTCTAATATTGATTTTCTTAAAATTAGGATTACCTACTATTGGAAATAGGATGCCATTTAATTTCAAATCCTAAACATTAATTATTTCATGTATCTCCTAAGTTCTTGGAATGTGTTCAACAACACTAAGATTAGGATGAGATTAATTTATTTGATGAAATAAATCATGAAATTGACATTTGTAGTTATTCCTAAATAATAGGAACATGTGGGTGCACACATGGTAAGGTGACACTCACCTTGAGTTTAGTTAACTATTCAGAGTAATAGATAACACTTCTGAATGCATGTAAAGATCCTAGGAGTTAGGGTTTGATGTTTGCATGCATGAAGTTTAGTTCAATTCAGTTTAGATGAGTTCAATTCAGTTCAATTTAGTTCAGAATTAGTTTAGTTCAATTCAATTTAGTTTAGTTTAGTTTAGTTTAGTTCAATTCAATTTAGTTCAATTCAGTTCAGTTATGGTTTAGTTGTCTTCAGTTAGTTTTAGTTGTATGCTAGTTGACTTCAGTTAACTTGGAATGCATGGCTAATAACTTGAGTTGAATGACAAATAACAGGGACTACCTCCAGTTAACAAGAGAAGACCATTCTTGCATGAATGGTGTTGAGTAATGTTTCAGTTAACAAGAAATCACTTGAAGCCAACTTGGGTGCCCAAGATGCTTTCTTGGAATTACCTCTCTTGCATGTTGAGATGTTTTTGAAGGCTCAGTTAAGTAGAATTACTTTTGGGCACCAACTTTGAGGAGGAGCTTTGGAATTATCAACAGAATGAAGGTTGAGTTGTGACTTCAGTTTGGGATGCCCAAATGGATGAAGCACATGTTTTAGCATTTTTCTTCATGGAATAACCCTATTTGCATGAGATAGGCAAACCTTTTAGGGATAGGGCTTGAGCATTTTAATTGTAACACATGTTGGAGTTTACAAAGTAAATCAAAGCCTATTTATCTAAAGCAATTTGAATAGAGTTATCATAGTTTTTATTGCAAGCTGTGAAGAAGATTGGTGAAGGCAGAAGAAGAATTCTCAAGCAAGAATTGGAGCTATTGTATTTCAGAGATTGAATAATAGAATAATTCTTGGTGGAGTTCTCAAAAGGGTTTCTCCATGGTACATCTTGTGTAATATTTCTAATATCCTATCTAGTTCTTCTATCAAATTCTATCTACATTCTATAATAGTAAAATGGATTAATTAGATAATCACCCACAAAGAACATGTAACAAAAGGAAAAGCTTATTTAGATCAGCAATATTAAAGTTTTACAAAGTATTAAGCTAAGAAAACACCTCAATTTTCAACATTTGGTATGAAAGCTGAGGTTGGGTAGAGTATTGGGATGCCTTTTTCTTAAATGATTGGAGGTTTTTTGGCTTAGTGGGAGCTTTTATTATTTTTGTTATTTTCTGATTTTGGAATTAAGTTTTGTTACAATGAATTCAAGGTTAGATATTGAAAGGTTCAATGGTTCTAACTATGAAATGTGGAAATTAAAAATGGAGGATCTTCTTGAAGAAAGAGATTAGTGGTTAGCGGTTAATAATGAGACAAAGACACCTACAACTATTTTAGATGAGGATTGGGCTAAGTTAGATAAGAAGGAAAGATGAACAATTAGGTTATGTCTTGTTGATGCTGTTCTCTTAAATGTTCCTGATGAAACCACTGCATATAAATTATGGAAGAGAATAGGGGATATTTATCAAACTAAGAGTCTCACCAATAAGTTGTATCAGAAAATGTAGTTGTATTCATTGAAAATGAAAGATGGTGAATTTTTTGCACAACATTTAAATGCTTTCAATTTAATTCTCAGTCAGTTAGCATTTGTAGATGTAAAGCCAGAGGATGAGGATAAGTGCATTTTATTACTTTGTTCTTTACCAGATTCTTGGGAAAATCTAATTTTTGAAATTAGTGGTAATGGTGCAGATCCAAAGATGGACAACATTATTCCTACTCTCCTATCAGAGGAGATGAGGAAGTCTAAGGAGGAAATCCAAGATGCCTTGTTTGTAAAGGCAAGCCTAAGAAAAAGGAGCCTAAGGGAAATAAGGAAGGGAAGGGTAAGTCAGAAGGACAGAGTAAGGTAAAGTGTTGGAATTGTGGGAAACCGGGACATGTGAAGAAGGATTGTAAGAACAAGAAAGAGAGTTCTAATTCTTCTACAGAGGAGTCCTCAGATGATAGTAATGATGCATTGGTTATTTAAGATAATATTGTTTGTGATAACTCTTTGCTTCATATTTTAGAGTAATCTTCATGGAGAGGATGGTAGTCACGATGCCATGAGTAACTTGGTACCATGGTTCAGTGGGAGTGGTTGGTAGTGACTTGGATGGATCATTGGTAAGGTTATCTTCATGTGATTGGGGATATGGTTTGTTCTTGGTTTAGAGTGGTTGCTATTATGTCATGGTTTACTCCTAATTCTAGATTAGAGTTTTGGGATATTACATGGTTCTCTTGAGACTAGGATGTATAAGTATGTTATGATGCATGTGATCTCCTAAGAGGAGATGGTTAGATCATGGATGTCATGTTTATGTTCAAGGTTGGAGTTTTGACATTGATCTTGTGTAGTTCTCTCAAGTATTGGGTACATTAATCATTTACTTGATTACTTCATGAAAGTGTTGTGTTGCATTTGGGGTTTGGCATGGATTGGTTGGTTACAAATCCTCATGGATACTTGGAGAAATAGGTGAGGTTGGAACTATCTTATGGTAAGAGACATTTGTTGGAATGGTTACTTGTAAGAAAAAAAATTTCAACAAAAAAGACCGAGGAGTCTACACCTTGGTTGAATGTGAATTCAACACACTCGATGGTTTAGCATGCCTCCAAAGAGACGGTTTGGATACAAAGACTTGTGAAAGGTATTGTTTTGGTTGATAATGAGAAGGTATTAATTGAGAAATTTGACACTTTAATTAATGTTACATATTATCTTATGAAACTAGATAAGTTCTCTTGGTTTTAATCATTTGCTTGGAAGCTTCATGATTATGCAGGTTGCATTTGAAGTTGGCATGGATTGATTAGTTAGGTGTAGGAAGGCCATTGGCCTTAAGTCCTGTACTTGTTTTATATTATTCCTTGTTTAGAATAATTGCAATGTATAATGTCAAGTGGGAGAATGTTGGAAATAGGATGCCATTTAATTGCAAATACTAAATATTAATTATTTCATGTATCTCCTAAGTTCTTGGAATGTGTTCAACAACACTAAGATTAGGATGAGATTAATATTTGATGAAATAAATCATGAAATTGACATTTGTAGTTATTCCTAAATAATAAGAACATGTGGGTGCACACATGGTAAGGTGACACTCACCTTGAGTTTAGTTAACTATTCAGAGTAAGAGATAACACTTTTGAATGCATGTAAAGATCCTAGGAGTTAGGGTTTGATGTTTGCATGCATGAAGTTCAGTTCAATTCAGTTCAATTTAGTTCAGAATTAGTTTAGTTTAGTTTAGTTTAGTTATGGTTTAGTTGTCTTCAGTTAGTTTTAGTTGTATGTTAGTTGAATTCAGTTAACTTGGAATGCATGGCTAATAACTTGAGTTGCATGATAGATAACAAGGACTACCTCTAGTTAACAAGAGAAGACCATTCTTGTATGAATGGTGTTGAGTAATGTTTCAGTTAACAAGAAATCACTTGGAGCCAACTTGGGCGCCCAAGATGCTTTCTTGGAATTACCTCTCTTGCATGTTGAGATATTTTTGAAGGCTCAGTTAAGTAGGATTACTTTTGGGCACCATCTTTAAGGAGGAGCTTTGGAATTATCAACATAATGAAGGTTGAGTTGTGACTTAAGTTTGGGACGCCCAAATGGATGAAGCACATGTTTTAGCATTTTTCTTCACGGAATAACCCTATTTGCATGAGATAGGCGTACCTTTTAGGGATAGGGCTTGAGCATCGTAATTGTAACACATGTTGGAGTTTACAAAGTAAATCAAAGCCTATTTATTTGAAGCAAGTTGAATAGAGTTCATAGTTTTTATTGCAGGTTGTAAAGAAGATTGGTGAAGGTAGAAGAAGCATTCTCAAGCAAGAATTGGAGCTATTGTATTTCAGAGATTGAATAATAGAATAATTCTTGGTGGAGTTTTTTCCCAAAATGGTTTCTCCACGGTACATCTTGTGTAATCTTTCTAATATCCTATCTAGTTCTATCAACTTTTGTCTACATTCTACAACAGTAAAATAGATTAATCAGATAATCACCCACAAAGAATATGTAACAAAAGGAAAAGCTTATTTAGATTAGCAATATTAAAGTTTTACAAAGTATTAAGCTAAGAAAAAACCTCAATTTTCAACACCTACATATAGGTGTAGATGGATGACATGGAAAAATCCACAATCACTTTGATGAGAGTTACCAATGGTCTCATGTGCAGAGCAATGGTGGGTGCTATTTTGGGCCAAACGAAGATAAGGAAAATGCTAAAGAGGCTAGGTAAGAGTGAATATATTCAGGACTAGACTGCAGAAGAGGGACCTAACTGGAGGGAGTTTGTCTTCCAAATTGGTGACCACTAGGACCTAATAGCCAATGCCAAATAATGGCATGGTTTCTTTTATTTTTCTATGGCTACTCTACATGTTCTGAATTACTGCTTTTTAATCCTGAACTACTATTATGTAATAGCTTTGTTATGGTTAAGTTTATGCCAGACTTGGATTGACCTTATTAATGGTATTCATTTCATTAGTAGGATTAGTAGGGGTTTTATGTTTTTTATTAAGTTTATAATGGTTCTATGGTTACATTTCTTGGATGCTTGGCCTGCAATCCATTTTGTTTGTTGGTGCTAGATTGTTGCTATTTTCTAGTGTTGGCAGTTGTTGTTCTTTCTTGCCTACTTTCTTTTTGTTGTTTTGGCTTGTAACCATGGGATCAAGGCCTTTCCCTGCTTAATTAATCAAAAACTATAATCACCCTAGGGAATTATTCATAAGCCTGGTATGGTATTGATTTCACATTAATTTTTTTTCTTAATTATTATTTTATAACCATTTCATCAATACAAAACTTCCTCATGGTGCCACTTCTTGAAAAGGCTAAAAATAGTCAAGTAGTGGAATATAAAAAGACACTCTTAGTGGAGTTAAAGAGGAGAAGGGCTTCAGTGTGCATGACGAGAGTGTAGAGTCAACAATAGAGGTTGAAAATAGCAACCATAGCCAAGAAAAGACAGGGAGATATCAACATCCATATTATCATCAAATATGTTTTCATCCTTCTCTATATTCTACAAGCCTTAAAGTCCTAGTTAGATGATTTGCAACATGCCTTACAAGTATCCATAATTTTCCATATGGGTGAATCTACTTCATAGAAAAGATCTTCATCGATTAAGTGAGATATATTTTTCTTCTTCTATTGCTCAATTTGAAAACTTATGTTGTAATGTGGAGTGTTGTTTGTGGTTTCCTTGATAGCTTTGGGTTTTATGGTATGAGTTCCACACTTCATTTTTCCTTTCTATTATTTATTGCATTCTATTTAGTAGTTCATGTGTCTTCTATGCTCTCTCATTCTTGTATGCATGTAGTTTACGTAAGATTTATTGTTAAATACACCCAAGATAGAATGAAAGATTAGAGAAGCATGAAAGAAAAAATCTGCTAGAATAAATTGTATTCTATATAGAAAATGAGAGTATATATTAAAAATATACAAATAGCCATTGCTTTATATAGAGCAAGGAAATGCATGAGGTAACTCAAGGTAGTTCAACTGGAGTTAGCCTATGCAATCATGAGGTAACTCGAGGTCTCACATAATGCATGGAGTTCAACTAGAGTTAACCTATGCAATCATGAGGTAACTCGAGATCTCACATAATGCATGGAGTTCAACTAGAGGTAAAAACATTGTAAAGTTTATCTAAGGAGGAAAGCTTATCCAAATCTAGAGAAAATAGCTAATAAACTAATTACTTGCTGTAAGATAGGGGACCTCCACGTGCAAGGCCCCAAGTCACGAAGGGCCAAGATGCGGAAGGCTACCCTAACTTACCTCAGCTAAGCAAGATGTTTAGGAGATGAGGATGAGAATGATGAGGACTATAAAGTCCTACAAATAATTTGCAATCCCGAGATTTAGAATGGGGCTAGGCGAGCTAGTTTTTGAGCTCAACATTGTATCTCAAATAGCTCTCTATTTGAGGATGAGAGTGCAGTTTTGAGAAGACAATGTGGTGCGCTGGTGTCTCTCAGGTGTGCTGGAATTTGTATGACTAGAGGACTGAAAGCACAATGTGAACTTATCAAAAAATGAGCTAGCAACCTAGCTAGCAACTTCTAAGAGAGAAAAATAACACTACGTAATGTGAGAAATATAAACGAAGGCGATAAAGTAAATATACCAACACTAGGGTAAGGAAGATGATTTTGTAGAAAAGCCTATTCGCTAGCTAGCTCCAAAAAGCATGTACACCTACACACAAAAAGAGAGGAAAATGTTGGGTGGCTGTATAGGGGCCTACCTCAATTAGACCCCCGTTTAGGTGTTTCCACCTCCACAGACAACTAAGAAAGCAAGATAAAGAGAATAATATAATAAAGAGCACAAAATCACTACAAAACACTAAAGTGCTAACTCAACCAAGTGATAGAAGGAAAGAAAAGGAAGCTTACCATATCCACCAAGAGCACTCAAGGCTGCTTGGGGAAGCACATGAGAGTACTCGAGCAATTGCTGCAATGGTGTTTCATTCCCGATTTTCTCTATCAAAGTGATGGAGTGTTGTGTTTGCTGCAATGGAGTGCAAGAATGTTGCTTGAGAGCTTGAAAGTGAGTGCAAGAGAGTGAAAATGGATGCTTGAAGTGTGTAGTGGATTAGAAGAAGTTAGAATGCATGTTGAAGGAATTAATTTGAAGGAAGGAATGAAAGAAACGACCATATTCGGGTCGGTCGACCGAAGGGGGCATTACAACTTAACCCCTAATGGGAAGTGTAATGCCTCTGCAGGTTTAGCTGCAAGAATCTGCCAGGGATGTAAGCATGCTGCGCAGACATCTGCATGCCGCATAGGCATCTCCGACAGAAATGCCTCCACCGATGCTCAAAACAGGCACCAAGTGGGATGCAAGCAGTGGGCATAGGTGGAATTAAGCCTCCAAACTTGGTTTTCTAAAGTGTAAAGAGGCAGCAGGGGAATTTACACATAGGGTGCAAATTCACTCCTATACATTTTTCCCCCTCTTTAGCAAGCACGAATATTGATGAGTGCTCGGTAAAGTAGATCAAAGAGAGTGTAAGGGGTGATCCCACAATAGTGGTTTACAATTTTTGGCCAAACTGGACATTGAAATATTTTTTTGTAACTAAATCTTCACTTTCGGGCACCTATAGCGGCTAAACCGTGAGGAATTTGAAGATGATGCAAACTAGAGTTTCATGAAATTTTGTCTATAGATTCTGAATATATTTTTTTCAAAATTTTTGATATCAGATTGCACTTCTTTTTCCATCTCCCTCGAAAACTATATTTTTTAGGAAACAACATTTTTAAAAAGTGACGCTCACCATATAATGCATAACTTTTTTGCCATGAAGGATAAATTCTAATTCTTTTGAATTTAGATTCGTAATTGTGATATCTAGTGCTTCCACTTGATTAGATAACATTTTATTGAATATTTTTTCTTTAATCAAGTTTCAAGGTCAAACCAATTATAATTCAGACATAGCGCGACCGTATAATGCGTAACTTTTTTTGTATTTATCAAAATTCAATTTTTTTCTCTTTGTTGGATCAAGGACTTCAATATTTGGTACACTCATATTTTTTTTGATAATCTGCTATTTTTCCACATGTGAAGAACAAAGAGCTTGTTTTTCAGTGAACAACCTACATTCATGAGAAATAAAAAATAAATATAATAATAAAATAAAATTTATTTAAAATTATACTTTTTGGGAAGCTTATAATAAGGACTACATACTTACAAAAAATAAATTTTAAATGAACTCATTTGATCCCCCAAAAGGTAAATCAAAAGTGGGTTTTTATCAACATTTTGATAGGTGTAAAGGAGACTTCATTATAGGTATGGTTTAAAACTAGCAGGGTTCTATCAAAGGGGATTTGATTTAAGGTAGTTTGATCAATCCCTCTTCAATTGGAACGCTTTAAATGAAAATTTTTAAGGCTTAAATCATTATATTTTCTAAAAATATGTGATTTCAGCAAAAATCTGGTCCTCCCATAAATTGTAAACAAGCTTTGTGGGATCACCCTAAGGTTAGAAATGTATACCTGAACCATCAAGGAAGCAGACCACGATCTAGCGTACCTGAAGGTGCAGGACAAGAAAAGGACTCCATAGCTACTTAGAACTATGAAGTTAAAGAAAGAAAGCACCTTATAGGTTCTCGGTCCTATAAGGAAGGTGCCCCCAAAACTCTAGCATGGAGGATACCTTGTGAAGCAAGTGCCTTATAGGCTCTCAGTCCTATAAGGAAGGTGTCCCCCAAAAAATCTAGCATGGAGGAGACCCAAAGGAAGTGCCCTATAGGATCTCAATCCTGTAGGGAAGGTATTCTCTAGGAACTCAAGCATGAAGAATACCCAAGGAAGCGCCCTACAGATCTGCAACTCTGTAGGGAAGGTAACCCCCAAGATCTCTCACATTGAGGAAACTTGAGAACGTGCCCTACAGGCTCTCAATCCTGTAGGGAAGCCACCCCCAAGATCTCTTGTGTGGAGGAAGCTCAAAGGAAGCACCCTACAGGCTCTCAGTCCTGCAAGGAGGTATCCCCCAAGATCTCTCGCATGGAGGAAACCTAGGAAAGTAGACTCAGCAGAGTTAGGAAGCGACCACGTAGGCAAGTGAGTGGACAGTTGCACAAACTATCGATAGTTTTGAAATTTTTTGAAGGGGTCCCTTGGGAACTCGTCATGAAGAGGGGTTCACTCAAGGGATGCACAGTTCAAAAGTAGATGTTCTCTTTCTCGAATCGATCCTTCATCAAGGAATCCTTTTGAAAGATGTTCACTTCATTAAAGAATTCGAAAGAAAGAATATGCCCCCACATGAGGGGAAGGTCAAAGTTGTTCCTGCTTCAGAGGAAGGTTTTTCAAGTCCTTTCTTTACAAACCCCTGATGAAGGAAACATGTTCCATTAGGCTTCCGAGTTGAGAATTCAATTTTGAAGAAAAGTTTATGAGGATTTTCGAGAAAAGATTTGTTGACAAAGAATGCATTTTCTAAAAATTGAAATGTTGAACTTTGTCGCACATAAGAGGGACAACTCAAGAAAAGAAAAGAGAAAGAGGAAAAGAAAGAAAAAAGGGAAAAGCATAGGGATCACCTGTTGGTGTAATGGTGAGATGGTTGTACTGTTTGTGGTGCAACCAAGGTTCAAATCCCCGTCTGGACCTCAGTGATGTATACTGATTTGGTCCCAATTGTTTAGAGGTAAATAAAATGGTAGCTGATCTTAGAGGACGTACATGTGATCTCGACGGATCTGGTGACTAATTGTGCTAGAGGCGTGTGTTGCTCATGGATCTAGTTTCCTATTGGTTTGTGTTGCTCGTGGACTATTGTCAGACCGACATGGGTCTTTCATGCCTGGTAGGTTATGTATCAGACCCTCATGAGTCTTTCACTCCTTTTGCTCAATTGGTCTTGGAGAGATAAGGACAACACAAAATAGAGGAATGGCGTTGGTTCCAGCAGGGAGGTCAGTGAGACTTCTAGCAGGCGTAGCACTGGGCGACCAATGGAGGTGGTGGTTTAGCGGGGATGAGGCCCCCCAAATGTGGTCTCATTGTTTCATAGCTCCAATCAAAAGCGTTCAGGGTGCTGTCCCTTAGTAGTGATTTACCAAGAAAAAAAAGAGAGAAAAGCACAAACCAAGGGCACATCGGGATCTGGTTTAGCGGGGTTAGATCTGCCCAAGCTCATATAATAATAGGTAACTATGGTGCAAGGAAAAATATCATCAATCCCTAACCTAATCAGGAAGATTGCATAGAAAAAAATAAAAAATAAAAAATTGGGTCAACATGGAAGGGAAGTCTAAATGCCCCCAATGCTTTGCATCGTCCCTAATTTGTCGAAAATCAAGCACAAACATGTAAGAATGATGATACAAATAGAAGGAGGTTTATGACACAAAAACCACACTTGTATCCAAGCAACAACAAGGGTGATGAGGGTCATCTAGGCACATATAGCACGATCACGGGGGAACACATCACAAAACACACACACAAGATCAAGAAGAGGCCTCCTCCTAACATTGATCAACCAAGAGGTCGTCTGCTTCCCACTCTAGATCATCGTAGGGGGAAGGAGGATGAGCCTACAATGGTGGGATGTACTTAAGAGGAGGGGCGTCTGAATCTCCCGCAACAAGGGCTAAGGAAGAGGTCCCCTCAAGGTCCCCTCCACTGAGCTCCTATGGAGTCAAGGTCAACGATTTCATGAAGATCACTGACAAGGCCGAAACTTCATCCATAGAGTTAAACATGCACCCTACAGGAGCACCATGTCAAACTTTAGTGGATGGGAAAGGCTATGCCTGAGATTCACTGCTAGGTTCGCTAAGTGACTCAGGAGCAATGATGAACTTAGGGGAAGTCAGGATTGGTTCTGTCACTAGGACAAAGCAAGTCAACATAGGACCACCTTGCAGAGAAGGTAGGCTCCTCTTATGCTCTTCATTTCTAAAAGGACCACTCTCCACCTTTTTCTTCATCAGAGGAGATGAACTCCCCACAAACAAAGCTAGAGGTGTGGAGGAAGAGGAGGAAAGAACCACAGTGGATATGACTGAAGTATTAATCATATCCATAGGTTTCAGGAAAGGCTAGATATCCGGAACGAACATCAGCAAAGGCGGCTCCACTAAAGGAGCAATGGAAACTTGTACTCCCTTGGGGTTAGGTGCATTTGCACTCGCAGTGGAAGCCAGAAGCAACGTAGAACCAAATTGGAGAGAAGCAAAAGGGAGGGAAGAGGGTGACAATGCAGGAGGCCCTGAAGAAGGGGTAGTCGTCTCTTCCTCCCTCCTTTGTGAGGTGACCTTCTCAACTAAGAGAGCCTTTCACCTACGCTTGTGCTTGCGCACAAGGCAGTTTCTTTGGCTCTTGGAGTTGGATGCCGGAGGCTACGAAGGAGCAAAAGGCTCCTGCTCAACCATAGGAATGTCCACTATAGTCATTTCTGACAGAGGAATGGATTCTTGAATGGGAGCAGGAGGAGTAGGCTACGAAACAATAGGAGGAGTCAGCTCAAGAGCCTCGACACTAGGCCTCTTCTCATTCACTACCTTGGGAGCAGGAGTGGTAGGGCCATGGATTGAATTCCCTTTGAAAACCTTTCTTTTTGCCGTATAGGTAGTACTACGGTCCGGGGTATTCATTAGGGAGGTTCGTGATCTTGAGCTTGGGCCTACGCCAAGGAGGAATCATCAGACTCAACAGATAGCCACTGGGCCTACTCATCCAATACTCTTCCCAGAAAAGGGGAGAGGACAAGGTAGTTCGGGGGAAAGTCACCTTCTCTTTGCCTTTACAGGAAGGAGGAGCTGACATGGGATTCTCCTCTTTCTTCTGAGAAGGGGAGCGGTTGGTACGACCTTCTCCTTCTCCTCTTGGGAGGAGGAGGCAATTGACTGCTGCATCATAGGAAGAGTCATTTTTGGCTGTCCCTTGCCCCCAGTTTTATACTTTACATAATTCTTGTAAAGTAGGTCCGTCCTTGGAGGAAGCAGACTAATTGGCGGGCCAAAAGTGATCCAACGGGTATCCACCACGGGACACCAAGGGTTGATATCCAATGTCATGCACTACATGCATGACACCTTCATGGGAAAACTTTAAAAATTTATGAATAATGAAGGAAATCCCATTCATGGAAGCCAGCCAAGGGATGCCTAGCTTCACCCTGAATAGATCCGACTCCAGGATAACATTAAAAATCATGTCGACAACCGTGGATCCAACTAGGGCAGACAAGGTTATTGAGCCGTAAGGTTTGAGACTCATACCATCGTGCATGTGGATGGTAGATTTTGTTTCTTCATATTTTTTCTTTTGTAATAAATTTAATACTAATGTTTCCTCTATGATGATATTCACCCTACTCACGGGGTCTACAAAGACTCTTTTCACAATATCACCATTGACGCGAGTAGGAATGTAGAGAGGCGAGGGTTTATTATTTAAGGGAAAATCTTGTGATGTGAACGTAATGTCCAATGAACCCGGTGCAGGTGGAGCAGTAGAAGTCACTGTGTCCATGTTAAAATAGGCCTCAGGTTGAGTAACAAAATCAGTGGGATCTATAATCATGTTAGCAGAGTGTGACGGAAACAGGTCCATGTATATCTGCAATTCACTATTAGCTTTCACCACTAATTTGTTAGCATTTTTTTTACTTCGATCGAGATTAATGGTACCATCCTCGATGCGGTCCTGTATCTCATGACATAGGTGCATGAAGCATTCGGTATCATGTCCATTAACCTAATGATACTGAAAATAAGCGCTTCCATCATACTAATTAGGGTAAGGCTCCTTAACAGGCTTAGGATTCGACAAAGTTATGATCTTATCCTTCAACAACTTCTACAAGATAGAAGAATAAGATTCTGATAACTTTGTGAATTTTAGGTTATTCTTGAGGTTGTTGTTATCAACAGTGACAACTACATTCGTAACCATCTTACCTTTCCTAGAGATTGATATGATGGATTTCCCCTCAGAATGGGAGCACAAGGAGGATCCCTCAAACTAAACGACTGTTTGTTGGTACTCTCGTAAAGTTGCACACAAGTGCACAAAAGAAGGGTATTTCATAAGTGTGAATTTCTCTTGCCAAGGCCTTTGTAAATTCCCTATGAATACCTTCTACATGTCAAAATTGGGAAATTGATACAAGATTTGTGAGAGGAGCACTTGGTAGCGCACTATGAAATCAATAATCTTTTTGTTATCTCCTTGTTTGCATAAGATGAGATCTGAAAAGGTCATCTTTGACCCGATGTTTTCTTGAAACTATCTAAGGAATTGATTAACAAGTTGGTCGAACGAGAAAATGGAATTTTCAGTCAAGGAACAGTACCACTAGAGTGTTGTGTCCTTGAGAGATCGAGGAAATAGTTTGGCCATCAATGCATCATGATGGAAGAAGTCAGTGCTCAGGGCATTAAAGGTAGACACATGTGTCTGTGGATCTCCTTTACTACTGTATTTTTCAAATTTAGGTATCTCCATCCCTTGGTGGAAAGGAGTGTTCAAGATTGCAACTGACAATGGGTTGTGTTAGAAGAAGGTCTAGAAGATAGGCTAGGTAGAGGCTTGGGAAAGACTCACCAACTGGCTCTGCATCTTACCCATATTCTAAAGAAAAGTGTTCAGAATAGGGTCATTAGAAGATAGAGGGCTAGAGGAACCTCCCCTAGAACCATCGCCAAGGCCACTTCTAGAACCGCCACCAGTGCGACTTTTGCTAGAACCACTACCAGAGCCACCGCTGCCAGTAGGGCCTCCACCAGAACCACCACCATGACTTCCACCAAAACCACCTCCACCAACACCACCTTCACTATCGAATCCACCACCACCACTAAAGCCTCCACCACTCATCGCGCCAAAGCCTCCACCACTAGAGGTGATAGGGGGGTGAATCTAACACCTAAAGGGACCCTGTTCACTTTGATAGTTTCGAGTTGTTCAGAAACATAAGGGATACTAATAGAAAGGATAGCATCAGCCATGTAAATGGAAGTAGGAGGCATCAATATTCCTAATTGTCCTTCATGCTCTCCGAAAGTGACTCCTTGTGCAAAACTGATATTGTTAGAAGGAGTGCATGCTTTGGCAAGACCGAGGAGGCTAGTTAGAAGCTCTATGCCTGTTCGATCTTTACCCATCATATGTTTCAATTCGCTAACAACTCAAGTGGCCCTGGCCATCTTCAAGTTTCTTTCCAAGAGGTTTTCTAAGTTGCCCAACCCTTTAGCGATGGTGGAGAAGTATTTTGCAGGGATTTGAACGGCCTCATACGTGTCCACCGATGATGGTGTAGGAGACCTAGGGGGAGCAGGAAGGTGATCGATTTCGTCAATGAATCCCATCTCGTTCCTTGACAGCTACTCCTGCATGGCTACACTAATGACAAGACCAGAGAAAAGGCCTATAGATAACCCAATAGAGAGCTTCATCCTTTCCATTGGGAGGTGTCGTACACTTCTCCTAATGATATACCCAGAAGTTGTGGATTGGGTTGTGATGCTCATAAACCTTCACAACACTTAGGAACACAACATTCATGAAGTACACAAGAGAAGCCTCAACACCAACGAATGAATAGACGTTGGTTCATGTTGGGTTCACCAAAATGTAAGATAGTGGGATGTCCACGTGCAAGGCCCTAGGTCACAGAGGGCCAAGATGTGGAAGGCTTCCATAACTTACCTCAGCCAAGTGAGATGATTAGGAGATGAGGATGAGAATGATGAGGACTATAAAGTCCTGCAACCACTATGTAATCCTGAGATTCAAAATGGGACTAGATGAGCTAGTTTTTGAGCTCAACACTGTATCTTGGATAGCTCTTTGTTCAAGGATGAGAGCGCAGTTTTGGGATGACAACACAACGTGCTAGCGTCTCTCAGGTGTGCTGATGTTTGTATGACCAAAGGACCAAAAGCATAATGTGAACGTATCAAAAAATGAGCTAGTAGCCTGGCTAGAAACTTCTAAGAGAGAAAAATAAAACTATGTAATACGAGAAATATAAACGAAGGTGAAAAAGTAAATATACCAAGGCTAGGGTGACGGAGATGATTTCGTAAAAAATCTTATTCACCAGCTAGCTTCGTAAAGCGCGTACACCTACATACAGAAAGAGAGGAAAATGTTGGGTGGCTATATAGGGGTTTGCCTCAATCAGACCCCTATTTAGGTGTTTCTAAATCCATGGATAGCCAAGAAAGAAAGATAAAGATAATAATATAATAAAGAGCACAAAAGCACTACAAAAAAGTAAAGTGTTAACTCAACCAAGTGATAGAAGGAAAGAAAGGAAAGCTTACCACCTCCACCAAGAGCATTCAAGGCTGCTTGGAGGAGAAAATGAGAGTACTCAAGCCTCTGCTGCAATGGTGTTTTATTCCCGACTTGCTCTATCAAAGTGATGGAGTGTTGTGTTTGCTGCAATGGAGTGCAAGAATGTTGATTGAGAGCTTGAAAGTGAGTGCAAGAGAGTGAAAATGGATGCTTGAAGTGTTTAGTGGATTAGAAGAAGTTAGAATGCATGTTGAAGGAATGAATTTGAAGGAAGGAATGAAAGAAACAACCATATTCGGGTCAGTTGGCCGAAGGGGGAATTACAACTTAGGACCCCAATGGGAAGTGTAATGCCTCTCCAGGTTCAACTGCAGAAATCTACCAGGGACGCAAGCATGCTGCACAGACATCTGTGCGCCGCACGGGCGTCCTTGATAGAAATGCCTCGATCGATGCTCAAAACATACACCAAGTGGGATGCAAGGAACAACCTTAGGTGGAATTAAGCCTCTAAACTTGGTTTTCTAAACTGTAAAGAGGTAGAAGGGGAATCTACACATGGAGTGCAAATTCAATCCTATACACTTGCATGAATAAATAAAACTAGATAAAAACATGCTAAGTGAGCTTAAGTGAGTGTAAGAAAATAATATTTTACACTAATAGTTTATTATTTCAAAACCTCCATTTTAGGGTAGTCATGGGCACTATAAAAGGTTGTGGAATTTAACGTTGCACCTACCATTGATTCTTGCTTGAAAGCTATTAAAATGTTTATCAAGGAATTTAATTTGTGCATGTTATATTACCATTGAAATTCTTTAGAGGACTTGCCTTTTTGAGACATTCGACCAAACAGATGCATGCTTGTGCTGCACAAACTTAAACTATTCTAAGTATGATACTCATTTCCTAATGTCAGATACATCCTGGTCTTATTTGTGTGAATCTAAGTACTAGATATTCTCTAGTTAATTGGTAGCACTACAGGTCTATGTTAAGCTTAATATCATTAATTCTTAATAGTTTTCTTTTACTTTCTTTCTTAACAAAGATTAATTGACACTATGGCATATGACTTAATAAGTTGAGTAATATTAGTTGAACACTATGACACACCATTTATTAAGTTGAGTAGTATTAGTTTAATGGAATAAATGGCATAGTAAATGTTACTATGAGTTATTTTATTACAAATTTGTCTTGTTGTGGTAGTAAAATTGTTGTTTTTTATTTTTTATTTGAAGAACTTTTGTGCTTTGTATAAAGCTAAGCTAATATAAATATTGTATGATGTTAATAGGATTTTTTATGATTTAAAAAATATTTCTATTCTTATTTTAAATGTTAGATATTTGTATGCAAGGTTAGGGTTTTATGAACCAATCATGTGTGTGATCATTTTGTTGGAATTGTCTGCCTCAATCCCATAGGTTGAAACCTTTTGTGAGCAATTTCGGTGTGACTGTTGAGATGTTTGGCCGATCTACTAGTTGATCTTGAATTGTTGCTGTGACCTCCTGATTGTCTTGGCGATGAGTGTAACCTGAAACCTTTGGTGTAACCTAGACTGTCGGAATGAAATTTTGGCGATGATAGGAATTCTAGCCGATATCGGCGTGACCTTTGGTCTATCTGGCTGATGCAATAATCGGTATGACTTGCTCCTATCGGAATGTGTCCTGGCGATGGGAGATCTCTTGTTGACGGTTTGGTGGCAAATGGTTATCAAGGAGACTTGTGGTGACATAAGTCATTGGGGAGAGACTTGATCGTTTAAAATGACTCATCCCGACAAGATATGTCTCGCCAACAACGTTACACTTGGAGTCATTGGGGAGAGGCATGGAGGCTCGGTAAGAACTCTTGGTGACGGATGTAAGTCTCGCTGATGGATATGAACATCAGTATGACCTCTTGGCGATAGAGTTTCCCTCGCCGATGGGTATATTGCTTCGGTGTGACCTCTTGGTGAAAGCGGCAGTCTCTCTGACTGTTATGTGTTTGGTATGATGTCTTACAGGTAGCGGTAGTCTTGCCGATAGCGCTACATGTGTTTATTGTTGGTATGAAGTCTTAGCAATATGACTTGTCGCGTTGACAGCTTTGCTTGATGAATATCAGTATGACATAAAGATCTATGAGACTCTTGGAAATAGGAGAACTCTTGCCAATAGAGCTTCACAAGATGTATTTATGTTCAGTATGACCTCTCACCGATAGCAATGGTTTGGCCGATGCTTCTACAATGGATATCAGTATGATGTCTTAGCGACAAGGGTGAGTCTGAGTGAAAAATTTTGAACTTGGTGTAACCTCTTGCCGAAGGTGATGACTCTGGCCGATATCGACAGTTGGGTCTTGTGGCATCGGGGAGACACGGTTAGTGTCTCACTGACATGCGAATACTGTTTGAACATTTTTTACCGATTGGAAGACTGTCCTACCTAGTGTGTCTTGAACCAATCAAAGAAGGGGGATTATAAACCGTTTATGTGTGGAAGGCTAACAGTGTGTTTGGAAACTTCTATACGAGGAAATGGAAACATCTACATTTGGGCAATGGACAACAGTGATGGTGAGCTTGATGTTCAACAGTTGTGATCTGACAGTTGAAAATGAACCTATTCACAAAGGTAGTTGAGAATGAATGTATATATATGCATTGGACGTTCTGTAAAAGAGAGTGATAGAGAGAGGGCCGAGAGGTTGGTTTAAAGGCCGAGGCCATGAGGTCGAAGTAGAGAAAATGAGAGGTAAGGTTATGTTGCCTAAATCTCTCCGGATCAAGGATCGAATGCCATGGTCGATCTCTCATGTCGATCAGTACTATATACTGTGTGAGGGTATTGTAACAGTGCATAAATTGTATGGTCTAAGAGGTTGATCAGGGAAATCTAAAGGGGAGAGATTGCTACCAAGTTGTTTCCAGGATGAACAAGATGTAATCTCTGAAAAGGCTATGAGCCTGAAATTGTATTGTAATCTTTTGTTGCTGAATAATACAATGGCTCGAACTTTGGAGGGTGGGATTTTTTACTCGAAAGGGTTTTCCCCATGTAAATCTGTGTGTTATGGTTTTCTGTCTTATCTTTCATCTATATTGGTTATGTTTCTAGAATTTGTTATTTCTTGCTGTTGAATTCACATGTGCTTCTCTCATAAGGATTAATGTGGGAAATGAACTATGTCTGTTTCCGCTTTAGGACATAGTTGTACATGTCTTTGAGGCAATCTAATCAGAATTAAAGTTACTAAAGGCACTATTGTTCTTGGAGGTTTCTCTGAGATTCCCTAAATTTCCCTTACAAGTGGTATCAGAGCCTTCTTCTGGTTGTTGGTTCTAGGTATTTCTCCTGTGAAGATTTCTTAGTTTGTTAGGCTAGAGGAAATATGGAGGAATCGTCTGATTTATTGATCCTTTGGTTAGTGGAAGTATTGTGATATTCAAAGACAACATGCAGCTTGAAGGATGGTGAAGATGGAGAAAAGGGAGTTGATCATGTTGTTTTGTTGTGATCTGTGTCTCCTAGTTGGTAGCGGTATAACCTTGGTGTATGAGGTGGATTTCTTTTCTCCATGGTTGTGTAGAAGTAAAGCTTTCATAGTGGGTGTCTGTGATATGGAGAAGCCTAGGTTGTTTCTTAGCCATGGAAGAAAGTGCTTATGCTAGGTGGTGTTTCCTAATGTTGAAAGGCACTGTTTCCAGTTAACCTCGAATACATGAAAGCTATGGAGTTAATCATTAGATGATTTGCAAGCTTCTGAAATAGCCTATCTCTTTCTCAGATGCATATACATGTTTTACATGGTTAAGCAAAACTTGTGGTTATGTGGAGTTGTTGTTAAGCTATTTTCTAGACCTTGGCTTTTGGGGTATTGCTGGATGAGATAGTTGCAGTTCTGCATGCATGCTTGGTACATGGTTTTAGGAGGTGTGTTTTTCTTCTCTACATGGGAGTGTTGGTAAGTGATTTGTCACTCAACATTCTTGTGGTGGTTCCTTGATTATGGTGCTCGTTGTGGACATGATTGGAAAATCAGGTTTGGCGTGATCTAGTGTTTGAGTCATGTTGTCTACGTGGTTATTCTCTTTGATATCTCAGTGTTGCAGTTTCCAATACAATGATGGGTTTGTACATTTATTGTGATTGATCTTTGAGTTATGTGGGTGATGGATTAGCTACCCATTGGTTGCAGCGGGATAACTCAGAAGTGGACTATCTATATCCATGAGGTTGATGCAGTGTTTTGTGCAGACTTGTTAGCTGGCCTTGTCTATGGTCACTTGTGCATTGATGCAATTGCTTTGAGATGAGAGGATGGATAGTGTTGAGTACTTGAATAGTCGGTTCACGATGTCATGGATAGGTTGGATACACTAATTTTTTTAGTAGATGTTTGGTTATGATGCTTGGAGAGCTTGGGTGTCACGTACTAGTGGGAGCTTAAGCAGTGACTGCGGGTTCATCACATGGTGGTGAATGGTGCTTGACAAGTGATGTTGGTTTTGAGTTTATTTGCTTTATGTCATGGTATACTCTTGCTATTGCATTAGAGCTTTGACATTGTGCATTGTACTTGAGACCATGGTGAAGTCACTTGGAGCATGGTATCTCCTAAGGGGGATGTGTAGATCATGGTGTCATGATAAGTTCCTAATTCAGATGATTGGAGCTTTGAAAGTGGTCTGGTAATTTTTTGTGTATTGGGTGCTTTGATTATTTGCTTGATACTTCGTGATAGTGCAATAATGCAGTTGAAATTTAGCATGAAACGATCGGTTGCTAATACTCATGGATACATGAAGAATAAGGTGAGGCTGTATTTCTCTTGAAATAAGAAGTGTTGTTGATGGTATTCTTGATTAAGTTTTCAGCAGGAAGTCCGAGAAGCCTACACCTTGGTTGAACATGAGTTCAATAGAGACCTATGAGGAGATTGCTCTTGATTAGCCTTGATGAATTGTATATCTTGAAGGAGTATTCTCGTTCCCACTCTTGGTCGGTTCGACAGTTTATCTGAGAGGTATTTGGCCCATTATATTTTTCAGATGTGTTTTATGTTCACTTTCATGATATGGATCTTGAATTGTTCTTTAATGGTTCTAGAGGATTCATAGTGGAAGATGTACAACTTTTTTCATCTCCTTGAGCTTTTGTGTTATGTTATTTACTGATGAGAATTGGTAGGAGATGATGTATGGGCTGATTTCCTGAAATGGGGAATGAAGTAGCTTGATCTTCTTTGAGAGGCTTACATCCATGTTGATTACATGATTTTAAAGTTGGTTTGATCTTGGTGATTGAATGACTGGATGTTGTTACGACTTTTCTTTTGGGATGAGAAGGAGATCATTCTTGACACAGCTGGCTATTAGAAGTGTATATAGGAGGATGTTCTATAGGAATATGATGTGCAAAGTTTCTCTCTTTGGTCTTGGTTTACTTCTTGGATGTTTGGTTTCACATTACATTTGTTTGAGGTTTGGTTGGAGCTATAGTGATCACTTGCTTGTGGTCATGTGTTTTTCACTCAAGTTTATGGGTGATGACATGGAGGTTCTTAATCCTTTTTCCTTTGATTGTGTGTGGAGAACTTGGGAGAACTGTGAAGACTTGTGGTGAGAGAAATGTTTCTTGTAACAATTTGTTGTAGGTTGTGCGTATCATTGTGGATATTTTTGGTACTACATGGTTACACTTTCTATGTGCTGTTATTGGTAGACTTGGTATGTCTTTGATCTTTCAGATTTGGAATTACTCGGGCAGTGGGAGTTCTTGTTGTGTTTTGTCTTCTTTGACTGGTTGGCACTTGGAGCTTGTATTTGCTATTAATGAGTTGGTTATGGTTTGGGATGAGTTTACTAATGTTGATACCTTTTAGGTATGTGGGATTGGATGGAATAGCACGAGCCGTGGGTGCTATTTTCAGTCGCGTGGTTTTATCAGTTGGATGGAAGCAGTCAGTCTGATTGTTGTTCTAGCTAGTGTCTTCTATCTTGTTTATGGAGAATGACTTCACTGTTGTGTTCTGTTTGAGGCTTTGAAGTTGATATTACTTCTATATAGTGTTTGAGCACAGTGAAGTAGCAGTATCTTGTTGATGATATCACTGGGATCTTTTGCTTGTGTTTGTTGGAATGGTGCTTATTCACCTTGGCTTGTATCTTTTTTCCACAGGTGGCATGTTGGAGGATGATAAGGTTTGTTGCCTGAATGGTAGACATCTTGGATGTTGGTGCAGAATTCTTGATGGAGTATGAGAGCATGTTTGAGGTCTATATGGTTTCTTGGAAGGCTGTGATTGGTTGAATTTCGGTTGCATTGTTGGATAGTGAGTTGTAGTTGGATGCCTGGTTTTTTGTTGTAGTTTGTTTGATGCATTGTTATATGTGGAAACTTGTTGATTGGGTGTCTTGAGTATTGCGGGGTTTGAACTGGTGGAGTTAGTGTGATCTTAGTTTCTGGTTGCTTTGGAGGTGCCTGTGTGATCTTCGTCAAGTGGGAGATTTTTGGAATTGTATGCCTCAATCCCATAGGCTGAAACCTTTTGTGAGCAATTTTGGTGTGACTGTTGAGATGTCTGGCCGATCTACTAGTTGATCTTGAATTGTCGCTATGACCTCCTGATTGTCTTGGCGATCGGCGTAACCTGAAACCTTCGGCATAACCTGGACTATCGGAATGAAGTTTCAATGACAATAGGAAGTCTAGCTGATATCGGCATGACCTTTGGTCTGTCTGGCCGATGCAGTAATCGGTATGACTTGCTCCTATCGGAATGTGTCCTGGTGATGGGAGATCTCTTGCCGACGGTTTGGTGTCAAATGGTTATCGAGGAGACTTGTGGCAATAGAAGTAATCGGGGAGAGACTTGATCATTTGGAATGACTCTTCCCGACAAGATATGTCTCGCCGACAACGTTACACTCAGAGTCATCGGGGAGAGGCATGGAGGCTCGATAAGAACTCTTGGCGATGGATGTAAGTCTCGCCGATGGATATAAACATTAGTATGACCTCTTGGAAATAGAGTTTCTCTCGCCGATAGGTATATTGCTTCAATGTGACCTCTTGGTGAAAGTGGTAGTCTCTTTGACTGTTCTGTGTTCGGTATGATGTCTTACCGATAGCGCTACATGTGTTTATTGTCGGTATGAAGTCTTAGCAATATGACTTGTCTCACCAACAACTTTGCTCGATGAATATTGGTATGACATAAAGATCTATGATACTCTTGGTGATAGGAGAACTCTTGGCGATAGAGCTTCACAAGATGTATTTGCGTTCGATATGACCTCTTGCCGATAGCGATGGTCTAGCCGATGCTTCTACAATGGATATCAGTATGATGTCTTAGCGACAAGGGTGAGTTTGAGCGACAACTTTTGAACTCGGTGCAACCTCTTGCTGAAGGTGATGACTCTGGCCGATATCAATAGTTGGATCTTGTGGCATCGAGGAGACACGGTTAGTGTCTCATCGACATGCGAATATTGTTTAAACATTTTTTACCGATTGGAAGACTATCCTACATGGTGTGTCTTGGACTAATCAAAGAAGGGGGATTATGAACCGTTTCTATGTGGAAGGCTAACAGTGTGTTTGGAAACTTCTATACGAGGAAATGGAAACATCTACATTTGGGAAATGGATGACAGTGATGCTGAGCTGGATGTTTGATAGTTGTGATCTGACAGTTGAAAACAAACCGATTCACAGAGGCAGTTGAGAATGAATGTATATATATGCATTGAACATTCTGTAAAAGAGAGTGATAGAGAGAGGGCCGAGAGGCTGGCTGAAAGGCTGAGGCCATGAGGTTGAAGCAGAGAAAATGAGAGGCAAGGTTATGCTACCTAAATATCTCCTAATCAAGGATCGAATGCCATGGTCGATCTCTCATGTTGATCTGTACTATATATTGTGTGAGGGTATTGTAACAATGCATAGATTGTATGGTCTAAGAGGTTGATCAGGGAAATCTAAAGGGGAGAGATTGCTACAAGGTTGTTTCTAGGATGAACAAGATGTAATCTCTGAAAAGGCTATGAGCCTGAAATTGTATTGTAATCTTTTTTTGCTGAATAATACAATGGCTCGAACTTTGGAGGGTGGGGTTTTTTACCCGAAAGGGTTTTCCCCACGTAAATCTGTGTGTTATGGTTTTCTATCTTATCTTTCATCTATATTGGTTCTATTTCTAGAATATGTTATTGCTTGCTGTTGAATTCACATGTGCTTCTCTCAAAAGGATTAATGTGGGAAATGAACTATGTCTGTTTCTACTTTAGGACATAGTTGTACGTGTCTTTGAGGCAATCTAATCTGAATTAAAGTTATTGAAGGCACTACTATTCTTGGAGGTTTCTCTGAGATGCCCTGAATTTCCCTTACACATTTCTAGTAAATAGTCTTAGTTAAGTTGTATTATTTAGTAAGATATATCTTGCAATTCAAGTGTATATAGTTACTCTTGTCACATAGGGTTCCATTATAGTAAAAAAAATAAAAAGTTTGGTAAGCTTCTTTAGCTTTAATTTCAAGCTTGAGTGCTATAAATAAATCTTAAAATATGGATTAAGCCCTTCTTAAAATGATACAAGAAATTAATGTTAGAACATGAGAATGAAATCCTTAGAATCTTTTTTTTTTTGTGTTCTTAATATTTTTTATAAGGAGACGATTAGGGTTCCTTCTCTTTTAATGCAAACTATTGTTATAAATATTTCAATAAAATATTACATCATATGTTCGTAGAGATATATTTCCTTGAATTTTGATGATATTAAATGAATGTTGCCATCTTCAGAATAAAATGAAATGGGTAGGATGAATTTCTTCATTGTTTCAAGAATTGACATGATTGTACATTATTTTCAATTATTAAAATGCTATATAAATAGTAATGAATGATATTGATTACAAATTAAATAGTCCTAGTTGACTTTAGAGATGAATTTAAAAGGTAAATTAATGATCATCATAATGCTGATTTTTAAATATTAACATGAAATTATGATCCAATCCTTGAAAAAATATATGTATGGATTATGTGTACAAGTTTTTGCAAGTGATTTTAGCAAATGGTAAGTTTTCATGCTTCGTATACTATCAATAACAATAAATTATGGTAGAATTTTGAATGTGTTTTATATGTGAATTGCTTTATGGTAGTATGGAATAGGATTGGTAGAGTATTTGGTGTAACATATAAATATGATTTTTTTTAGGATGACATAACTTTATCATAATGAACTGATCTATATTTAATCTTTGAGTTGTGGTCCAATGTGGAAGAAGTCATGCTTGTTATGTTAGGAGTAAGGTAGAGAACACCTATATAGTAAGTCTAGGTCTAATCAATATTGTGAAAGGGTGTGATTTTTGATTTGTACTTAGGTCCTTGATAATAACATTCATATAAGATAAAACATTTTACATTATATTGAGGTTGGTTATGTTAATGTTCTTTCCATTTGGAATATTATCTATCATATGCTCTCACCTCACTGATAGGAATCTTGGTGGTAAAAAATGGTAAATAATATTTTCGTTAATTTTGGATTATAAATTGAGTATTTTATCAAGTTGATAGATGAATTTACTTTCATTTATATTTCTTACATATTTTGATTGGTTTTATGTAATTAAGTTTGCATAGATAGAAATGATAATTCTAGAGTGTGAAATATTAGCTTTACTATTTGAATGACCCTTTGAATTGGGATTTATGTGGATTACTATGATCAACTTTAGATTATTGTAGATATCTCTCAAGGGTAAGTTTGGTAAACGTTGTCATGATATATTTTAAGTTGTGGCTATGAGAAACTATACAATTGAGTATATATGTTATGCAAGTGATTAAATTTTATTGAATGTGGTAAGTGATTTAGTTTGATTGAATTTGGTAGAAAACAATCATTATGCTGGTTCAATTTAAGATGCTTCTTAGTTTTTAAATATTTTTTTAATTCGTAAATAAGGTTTTATTGATTTCAAAAAAGATATTACATTTTAGTTCATTTTTTTGTCAAAACACTCCAGAACCTTCCCTAGAACCACCCTACAAACAATCAAAATTAGACTATGCCACCTTGCTAGATGGACCAACACCAGACAACACTTTCCAAACACCCCATACATATTTAACACCTTGAGCACTTGAGGAACCCTTACAGACAAAAAAGTGATTACATCATGCCCTTTCATGGCTACCATTCCAAAGGGTTCAAACATACATAAGAAAACTCTATGCTAAATTCCTTGCTATACACCCACAACTAGACCCATAAAAAAAAGAAGTTAGCTTGCTGGAATGCTAGAAGCACCTATCTTTGGTGACTTGTTTTCTTTGCCTCCCATTGACTCCCTTCGAGGCTGATCTGAGCACCATGTGTTGTTTTCCCATAGATGATTTTTTCCTCTTCACCTCTGTCCACTTCGTCTTTGATGGAGAAGTAACCAAAGAATTAGAATCAGCTTCTCTGAGGGGCTTCTTCCCACCCAATATACCAACATCCACTGGTAGACCCAAAGATGTCGCTGATACATTTGTAGATGCTTCATTCCCAACGTTCAGGGGGGAAACCTCCACCTTGGTTTCATTTGCTTTGCTCCCTGGCAATAAATCTATCTCTAATCTAGAAGCTATCGCCTATGGTAGGTTTGGAATTTTCAAAGATAGAGAGGAGGTGCTTGCAAGTCTTGAATGGTTGCCCCTAGAGTCCAAAATAACCTCCCCTACCTTTGAAGAAGCTTTAATTGAGTAGTGATGAGGGAGAGCCTTCGACCACCAAGACTACTGCTATAATTTTTTTATGTTCTTGGAGCACGAGGAGGCGAAGTTCCAGTATCGAAACACCTTCTGCATCTGAAGGGAAAACCTTCATAATCCAACATTTGAGTCCAGCTGTGGTCCTCAAGCTCGAAAGTGATTTCGATAGGAAGATCCTTTGTGACATCCATGTCCATAAGGATGCGAGCAAATGTTGTATGGGTGAAGTTGGAAGTATTTGAATCAACAACCAAGAAAAAATCTAGTGAATTCCCAATCACCTAAAAACAACACTCAAACCAAAATTGTAAACACAGATTTGGGAGATGGACCCAAATAGGCTTCACTAAGAAAGATTCAGTAATAGGGTTAAATTCTGGAAACCAAGATTTGAGAAGAAGCAGATTCTACCCACAACACCATCGCTCCTATAGTATTGTGTCCCTATCTTGCCTATAATCAAACACCACAATAAAGGAACTTTGCGCACAAGGATAAATTTCAACATTACCATTGAGTGTTGGCTACCATGCCGATGAAATCCAATTGTGCAGATCTGAAAGTTTTGGCCACAAACCATTGAACTATCCAATCAATGCAATGCTTATATAAAGTTGTTCCCCTTCAAAAACCTCTTCCTTCAAAATGTTAGGAAAAATCAGGACGGGGGAGGAGCGAGCCTGCTTGATGAGAGTTTTGGGGAAAATATTCATTGACCTCGACTGAACATTTCCCATACTACTCTTCATTAGCCGAGCATCCCAAGCCACATGAATACTCTTAATCGACTAATTCAGACCAACAACAACGTCCCTATAAGAGGCAACATTAACATTTCTCCCCTCCATCAACCCTACCTTTGAAATCATTGGGAAAAATGTGGAAGAAGTAACATTTGATGTTGGATGATGAGATGGCCTGCCATCACCGCGGAGGTGCCCAAAAGCCTTGTTCGGTGGCCCTGCAACTCTAGACCCAAACTCACCAGCCCAGGCAAACCCCGTCCCAAGCCATTGCTAGAGGGCACGAGAGAGCCGTCTTTTCCCAGTGCAGCTGAGCACCTTTGCTCATAGGAGCTCCGAAACCCATATGCTTTTCCCCTGAATGACACCCATCTAAGCTTTGTTGACCATTGTTTCCTGCAAAAAACCTAGCCTTCGGAGACATGCGCGAGTGCTGCATTATAGAAGCCATTTCTTAGTTATTGGGTATTACACCCAATAGACAAAATTAATAATATTTCAAAATAAGAAAATTGAAGACACATTATAGATAAACTTGAAAACATTACAATTTAAAACTTTATGTCAAACACCCCTTTAGATGTTTGCAAGTAGATATTTACTCAAGTTTTCGTCCTTGTTCCACCTGAGTGGGTGACACTCAATGAAGAACTGTTTGGGAAAATTGGATCCTAGAAATGGTTGTGTATGGACTTATCCAATTACATAAAAAAGTTTTAAACATAATTACATATTTCACACACTCGATTCTCTAGTGTCTTGATTCCATGAATACAAGGTATGTAAGCAGTTTGAAAAATGAAGGATGTTTCCAATAATTAGTTATAGAGGACATTGTGAAGTTATATAACTTGTATTCTAAAGTTAAAACTATGAATCTAATTGAAATAAGAATAAAATATGATAGTCTCCTATTACTCCTAAGAATCCTTAGTGAGGATTGGACTTGTACTTGGATGGATGTCCAAAGCCCAAGGAAGGGTACAAGGTCCTTTAGAATTTTTAGAAATCCATGAGGTCTCGTACTTGGTTGATTACCCAAAACTCAATGAAGGGTACAAAATATTTTAGGACCCAAATTGGTCTCAATGAATCAAAGTCTCTAGCCAAAGCATATTTCATTTTCCTCCATGTCCTAAGTACCCATCTCGTATTGGATGGATGCATGGTTTGTATTAATCATATTTTGTTGATCATTACTTAAGGATGATTGAATCCATGGATAAAAGATCCTAGATTCGAAGTTGTTATTTTTTGAGTATTCAATTGAGACTATCAAACATTAGTAAGTTAATTATTATTCATAATAGTAATTTTTGTAATTTGTTATTAACCAAGTGGTTGTTCTTGAGCCTATCATGTTTGACTAATCTTCTCCCTTGTTTAGTGGATGTTTTCTCTATATAACTGAGGATAATTGAGGGTTTTAACAAAAAAAAAAAAACATGTGATAATTTGAGGATCATCTTGTGAGGTCCTTACACATCCCAAATCCCATTTCCTATCAATGCTCTTGCAAAATTTTCAAGATCCCACACACATGTTCAATTCTAACCTATAGTTAAACCTTTATATTCTATCTCTTGAACCATGGAATTTAGTTCCTCCCTTACATGTGTTCATACACCATTGATGACATGAATTGAATAGAGTTTTAAAAATGCATTGATATCACAAAATTCCTATTAAACTCCCTAGGTGCATTGTTAAAAATGCAAATTCATGCGAAGATGAAAATAATGGGTATGGAAAACTTGTACACCATAAATGAAAAATGTACTTATATGCTTACAAACATGTACATGGATACTTATTTAAGCACAAGAATAAAGTTTGATATTTTCCAAGATGTCCAACACTAGATCCAAGGAAGATATTTTTGTAGATTATTATACATGTATACATCATGCTTTAACTTCCTTAAAGCCTTCCCTAACAAATAGAATGCAAGGCACACATGAAATGCTTTAGATAGGGATATAATATGCTTTGAGAATTGGCTTTTGAATCAATTTTATAATAGTAAGTGTCTTAAGTAATTTTTATGGAATTAAGTGATGTATATCTAGTTGTGTAAGGGTTGAGCATATTTCACAAATCAAGGGAGGGATAATTAATGTAGAGTTCTGTCTAAAAATGTATATCCTCAAACCTAATTATTGATTATCTCTTACCACATTTGTTGGCCCAATTTCTTAAGGAGATGATTAAATTTGCAACATTGTAATGTGTTACAAACTTATTTGTAATGGTCTACCTCTATTATATGTGGGATATTATCTTCTTAAGATAGATATCAACATGTTCCCTTGTAGATGTTCCTAATCCTTTGGTTTGTATGCATATGTAAGCTTGTTTCCTTTACTAATTTGTAGGCACATTCTCTTCTTCCTTCTCAATTGTGCCTTAATTTCCTAATGGAGTAGGCACCAGTCTAGTTGGTAAAAGGTTAAACATTTTTTATTTTAATAAACATAATTATTAGTTGGAGTGGTTGTTAGGATCCACCATGCTTGTACAATCTAGAGATACAAGTCATAATATATCATATGGGTAAAAGAACAAAGTTGTGTCACACTTTTAGCCAACTTATCAACACAACTAAATTTAAGTATTTCTAACTAAAAATCAATTTTGGTCAAACATATGATCTAGTAAGATTCATTTTAACTAAGTTAGATACTTCCACAACTTTTTCAACTAAAATTATTGGCTAAAAATATATGGAGCACCACTTTGAGTCCAATTTACCAAAACAAAAAAATTATTTGAAAAACTTGAAGTTCCAATAACTCCTACTAATGTAAATAACATTTTTTTTAAATATAAAAATACCCTTTTGTAGATCCATAAGTGTAGTTTTCAAAAATATATTTATTTTAATAGTTTAATTATTATTTATATTTTATATTTTATTTTTCCTAAAAGTAGGTTATCAACACAAAATATTAGGTTTTCAAAACTACTAAAAATTATTAAATAAATTGAAAAAAATATGATGCACTAGATAAAAGAATCTATTTCAAGATGGTATAATTTTTTTTCCATTTTAGATAAATATTTAACATGAAAGTTGATGTCCCATGAAAACAACTATTTTTTGATTCACACACATTTTAATATTTATTTTAAAATATATATTTATCAAAATTGGAAAAAAATATATCCATGCACTAAAGTTTCAAGTTATAAATATACACAAAAAATTGAAAGAAGAAAAATAAAATTTACTATAAATTTTTTGACGTCCCATGCAACTTCATTTTTTAGCATTTTATCAGCAACTAAATTATAGTGTTAATTTATTAAAAACTAGTTTAAAATATATTTTTATTTTATTTTTTAAAATAAAAACATAAAATATACTAAAAAATACATATTTTAGTAGTTTACATCATTTCAAAATTCAAAACATATATGCCACTTTTTAGTGATTCAAGTTTAAAAGTTGGATTAGTGTTGGTCATTTCCTTAATAAAGTGTGACACAGCTTTGTGCTTTTACCCATATACTATCTTAACATTGATAAATCTTTTTTGGGTCAAAATAGTGTGTTTCTCCTCTTACATGTATGTATGAGAAGTTAAGTGGATTCATTATCAGAGGTCTAATATTGTTATTATCTTCTAGTACATTGTGGGAGTGAGTTATTATCACCTTGTAGGAGGTCTTGTAGGTCTATTTGTAGCTAATGAGAACACAAGTTTAGTGATATTCTTAGGGATTCATAGCACTCTGGGTATGGTTGTTAACTCTTTGTATCTAGTTATTTATTCATCTTTAATTGGACGTTGTTGTAAAGACATGAGATAACACCTCATTGGCCTAGTAGAGCCTAAAGATGAAGGCAATGTTTCCCACTCTCTTGAGCATTAGTATATTCATGCCATTGTCTGAGCATAGTTTCTTTCTCATTACCTTTGTTGACAATATCACTGACCTTAGATTTTGGGTGCTAGTCTTAGGATTTACAGAGATACATGTTTGATATCCAAAAAGTTAGATGACGACTAAAATTTAAGGTTTCTTAGGAAAAAGTATATGCTTTTGTTGTAACTCTTGCTATGCATGCATGTGAGGATGCATGGATGATAAAATCTAAACCATCTTTTTAATTGACTCCCATAAGGAGTGGTTTTCTACCCTACGAGAAGTGATGAGAGGCATATACATTCTAGTTTATTTTATATTCTAGCCTTTTTCACATGCCTTAATACACATTTTTTTATTCCATTTCCATATCATATCATATATTTTTACCATATTTTGTTGCATGTGATTAAATACAAATAAATGATATTTAATATAGTTTTGGGGTAAAATATAAAAAATAAAATATTAGATTATATTTGCTAATACTTGTCATTTTAGCCTTGGTGAAATAGCTTCATCAACATGTCAAAGAGGTGGAAATCTATTAATAAATTATTTGTTCTATTAGAATATACATGAGCCAAGAATATATTTCTATATTAATTTATTGTTGTAACCTCCAATGTTTTGGTTTTATATTCTACGGTGAGGTTTGGCTATAGAAAAGAAATAGGTCAATTTTAAAGTAGACTTGTTAGCCATATACAAACTAAATCCCTACATTTGTGGCTATTATTATTCTAATCCATATATTGTGGGCCATGTACAATTGAATTTATTCTTATATAATTCCATGAAAATGACATGTAAAGGAGGAGAAGACATCACAAAGTTTGAAAAATGAATGCACCAACATTGTGACAATAATAAGGAAGGAGTGGTCTAAAATATTGTAGAAATAGGCAAGAGAAAATGAATAGCATAGATGTAGTAGCATAGAAAATAAAGATGTAACAACATGGTGCAAGAGCACCTTGACACAATTTTACCTCCTAGTGGAAAGACTAAGAAATTGGTTCAATTTGATGCTTCACCTTGTAATAAGGGTCATTTAAATAATTTCTAATATATTAAAGTCCTATCAATGTGAAAAAATGCAAAATTGTCAACAAATAATGTCAAAATTGCACAACAATGTAAATGGTGCATAAAGCAACAATTAGGGAGTTAATAGGTCATTATAGTCTAAAAAATAATAGGAAGTTGAAAAAAATTTAGAAACTAATTTAAATGCCTTTAAAAAGGCTTTGGAAACACTTGTATCTTTGTTGGTGATTGAATTCTTGAAGAAAATAATAAAAGAACCCTATTTTTATGCACATTTTCCAGAAAAGTCATTGTTTCAGGCTTATGTACGAAATTGTATGGGCATGAATGGATGTGTAAGTGTTTTAATTTGATATCCCACTCAATCAACTTCCAAATGTTTTTTGTTTCATGCAAATTGGTGGAGATTTGAAAAATTTATTGTAAAATTTGTAAAAACAGTGTAAACCTTGATTTAGGGTAACTGGGAGCCTTTAAATTCATGTTTCTCTTACATTTATCAATAAAAGTGCTTGGTATTTTGTAAGTTTATTGATTGGTGGATGTAATTTCAGATTCCAAAGGGTTTAGGATAGAAAATTAAGAATAACATGAATAATATTGAAGTTTATGTTTGAAAATTGTGTCTCAGACTAAGGAAAATAGAGTTTGAGAGGTTTTCTCCTAGGGTTTGACAAAATGCACGTGGCATTGAAATTTTAATGAGTAAATAATCTTATTCAGATCTAAATAAAGGTTATTGAACAATTGGTTAAGAGATTTAGAGTTTGGAAGCATAATAACCAATAAGCCCAGGTCTGTATTATTGCAAAGGACTAGTAAAAATTAAAATACAGAGATGTTTAATGAGTGTGTTAATAAGTTTTGAATCCTTCAAAGAGTGGTAATGATCTTAAATGGTGTTAGGGTTTTTTTGAATTAATTTATTGCTAGATTATTGGTAGAGGAAAAGATTTTGAATCCATTTGATAGACT
This sequence comes from Sequoia sempervirens, assembly GCA_007258455.2. Taxonomy (NCBI): domain Eukaryota; kingdom Viridiplantae; phylum Streptophyta; class Pinopsida; order Cupressales; family Cupressaceae; genus Sequoia; species Sequoia sempervirens. The sequence continues at coordinate 69,779,541 of VDFB02000017.1, forward strand.
GTCCTGTTTGGACAAAGTTGTCTTAACCATGCTTTGGAGTCTCAAATAAAGGTTCAGTCTGAGGGTTTGTAAGAATGTCATGAAATAAAGTTTGGGAAAAGGCATAAGAAGATTGTACAGGAATATCTTCATGTATTTTTGATGATGGAGAGGTGAAATGGGATTATTTGGTTGTTTGTGTGGCCCATTAGGCCAAATTACTGATTAGGGAAATTTACTTGGAAAAGTCTCATGTTTGAGTTATCTACGTTGGAAATTGGGTTGGAGTTAGTCACATTGATGTTGTTTAAGGATTTTTGAGGAAGCTTCAAGTGATTTTTTGCTTTATTCGTAGGTTGGTGTTTTGAAACAATGGTCTTTGTAAAGGAAAAGTAACTTTGAATGAGTTGGTTAACAAAGGAGGTTTTGATTTTTGTCAATTAAGGAGTTTTCTTCTCTTTGTTTGCATCAAAGTGGTATCAGAGCCTGGGAAAGATATGGGCTGCTAAGTTGATAAGTTGAGTTGTGATAAGTTGGTTTGTGGTTGTGTAGTTGTGTGTTTGTTGGTTGTTTGCAGGAAAGTGAGTTGTGAAGCAAGGAGGAATCTTGCTTGAGAGGATGGAGAACTTGAGAAGACATTTGCAAGCAGAGGAAGAGAGAAAGAAGAAGAAGAGACAAGCCAAGTTTGATAAGGAGATTGTTGAGATAAGACAAGAGATGGAAATGATGGATAGAGAGTTCCTATAATGTATGAAGAAAATAGAACAACAGATGAAGCACTTAATGAGTTGGCACCTGAAGATAAAGAGAAGAGTCACATGGCCTATAAGGGAGCTAATCAAAAAGAGGAAAAGGGAAATCAAAATGAAAGAACAAGAATCCTTAAAAGATTGAAAGGGATACTTCATTGAAGAAAAAGTTGCAGATATTCCAAGTCATGAAGATGAAGAAAGGACCAAGAGCATATACCTAATTCTAGAGGTTAAGGACATTGAGTTGGTTAAGGGAATGATCATGGATGAATTGGTCATAGAGGTTTGCAAGGAGTTGCAGCATAATGGAGGTATCATGATTGTCACATTATGTTATTTCATTGTGTTACTAATGCTTTGGACAAAGGATTGTTTGCAGGTTGAAAGTCAAAGGGAGAAGCATGGTTTTGAGGTGTATGAAAGAGTAAGGCATTTGATTTCAAAGGGAAAGCATGACAGATCACTAATTTTCATGGACAAGTTTAAAAAAAAGGTGAAGATGAAGGTGATTAAGAGCAAGGTCAATATGAGGCAGGGCATACCAGACATGAAGGTTGTTGACAACATCAATCCAAGTGGACTTGGATCTTTTTCTTGGTTGAGAGTATGGTGCAGGAGCACCTTGACACAATTTTACCTCCTAGTGGAAAGATTGAGAAATTGGTTCAATTTGATCTTTGACCTTGTAATAAGGGTCATTTAAGTAATTTCTAATGTATTAAAGTCCTATCAATGTGAAAAAATACAAAATTGTCAACAAATAATGTCAAAATTGCACAACAATGTAAATGGTGCATAAAGCAACAATTAGGGAGTTAATAGGTCATTATAATCTAAACAATAATAGGAAGTTGCAAAAAAGTTAGAAAATGTTGTAAATAACTTTAAAAATGCTTTGGAAACACTTGTATCTTCGTTGGTGATTGAATTCTTGAAGAAAATAATAAAAGAACCCTATTTTTATGCACATTTTCCAGAAAAGTCATTGTTTCAGGCTTATGTATGAAATTGTATGGGCATGAATGGATGTGTAAGTGTTTTAATTTGATAGCCCACTCAATAACCTTCCAATTTTTTTTTGTTTCATGCAAATTGGTGGAGATTTGAAAAAGTTATTGTAAAATTTGTAAAAACAGTGTAAACCCTGATTTAGGGTAACTGGGAGCCTTTAAATTCGTGTTTCTCTTAAATTTATCAATAAAAGTTTATTGGTATTTCATAAGTTTATTGCTTGGTGGATGTACTTTCGGATTCCAAAGGGTTTGGGATAGAAAATTAAGAATAACATGAATAAGATTGAAGTTTATGTCTGAAAACTGTGTCTCAGATTGAGGAAAACAGAGTTTGAGAGGTTTGCTCCTAGGGTTTGAAAAAATGCACATGGTATTGAAATTTTAATGAGTAAATAAGCTTATTCAGATATAAATAAAGGTGATTGAACAATTGGTTAAGAGATTTAGAGTTTGGAAGCATAATAACCAATAAGCCCAGGTCTGTATTATTGTAAAGGACTGGTAAAAATTAAAATACAGAGATGTTTAATGAGTGTGTTAATAAGTTTTGAATCCTTCAAAGAGTGGTAATGATATTAAATGGTGTTAAGATGTTTTGAATTAATTTATTGCTAGATTATTGGTAGAGGAAAATATTTTGAATCCATTTGATAGACTGTCCTATTTGGACAAAGTTGTCTTAACCATGCTTTGGAGTCTCAAATAAAGGTTCAGTCTGAGGATTTGTAAGAATGTCATGAAATAAAGTTTGGGAAAAGACATAAGAAGATTGTGCAGGCCTATCTTCATGCATTTTTGATGTTGGAAAGGTGAAATGGGATTATTTGGTTGTTTGTGTGGCCCATTAGGCCTAATTGCTAATTAGGGTAGTTTACTTGGAAAAGTCTCATGTTTGAGTTATCTATGTTGGAAATTGGGTTGGAGTTGGTCACATTGATGTTGTTTAAGGATTTTTGAGGAAGCTTCAAGTGATTTTGTGCTTTATTCTTAGGTTGGTGTTTTGAAACAATGGTTTTTGTAAAGGAAAAGTAACTTTGAATGAGTTGGTTAACAAAGGAGGTTCTGATTTTTGTCAATTAAGGAGGAGTTTTCTTCTCTTTGTCTGCATCACAACAATGGAAAATAGCATGGAATATTAAAGATATAATATGGATTTTGAAATAAGTGTATGTTTATGATTTGAGTTTGTAGCTAAGTGTCTTAGCCACCCCAAGAATTGAGAGGAGAGCCCACTCTCATGAAATAGTGGTGATGTTAATTTTTGTTCTTTATTTTGTGTGTTCTTATTTATGATTTTATTTTATTTGAGTGTTGTAGATTATGGTTCATAAATTAAATGTATTAATCTATGATGTGTGATTGGAAATATGCATTTCATGTTTATTTAAATTTTTTTTTTTGACATATTAGTTTAAATATTTTCAATCTGTACAGTTCTTGTAGCAACCTACACAATTTTGGTAGACTACACAGTTCCTGTAGCAAACTATTGCAATAGTTTTTAGCAGAGTTTCTGTAGCAATTTTGATGAATATTTTTAGTTGCATTCATCCATATTCACCTCACTACCTACAACCCTTACACATATATCCATGATTCCTTTCACAATTTTACACCCTCGAATTGACATGTAGACCAAATTGAAAGTTTATTATTAAAGATTAAATCTATTTTATATATTGTACCCCGGTTTTGGCCTATCAAGAAGTTTGATTGTTGAAAAGTCTACCTTGGTGACAACTCTTTTTTAAGTATTGTTGGGCTTAGCTGAGTCAAAGTCAAATTATTTTATGGGAGGATAATGAATATTTTAGGAGTTCTAAATTTTGATAATGGAAATTGTATACCTTTTAACTTAATTATTATATATTTTTTCATTTTAACCTAAGCTATTTTGTGTGTGTTTTTGAAATATTTTGACCCCTTATCCTTGGACTAAGTCATTCCAAGCTATCCATGTCCCATCTCCCATGTCATTCTAATTGTCTCGCTCAAATTTTTTGTGTCCATTTTATTTAATTTTTACCCCCTTCAATTTCCTGTCCCCTTGATGTAGGAGCATCGACACCCATTTTTGGTTTTTCTTTTAATATTGGTTTGAATTTCTGTTTTGGGGGGCATGGTGATTCAGAAGGCAATTTTATACTTTTCAAGATTACATTTACCTTTACATACCCGCACAACTGTAGAAGTTGGTAAAACATTGCAATTTCAAAAATGAGTAAATCAACCTCATTTTACTTGTGACTAAAAGTGGACAAGGCGGATTAAAACATTATGCAATTGATATCCTTGAGAACTCGCGACTAAGGTAGCGGCACAAAGAAATCAGTTGAAAAGTTGGTTGCAAGTTTTGGTTGCAAATTCAGTTTTGTAAATTGACTTCTAAGAAGAGATTGAATCGATAGACAAAAAAGAGAAGATGGGAATACGAGGGGTTGTGAAATGTTGAATAGGAGGTAGGGATTATAAATCAATAAAAATGCTCAGACCAAGAAGAGGCCGCAATTAGAAAAGAGCTAAAACTCTTACCTTAAAAAGAATTGCCAGTGGAAATGGAAGATTGTAGAGTGACGCATGAATAACAATAGTTTGCAAACCAATCAATGCTCAGGCCATGCAGATGTGGAGGTAGTTAAATATTTGCAAACAATAATATAGGAGGAGGGTGCACGAGCAGTGGGGAGAGCCATTGTAGGGCCTGCATGGGAGATAAAGAGAAGGCGCGGGGATATGAGAAAGAAAACAAGATGGAGGTTGCATTGAAGACCAATGAAAATGAAAGTACATGTGATATGTTAAAGAGGCTACATTGAATGTAGTGTGTAACTAATAAAATATTGAGCTTATTTAATGAATTAAATATATGCAGTTTGGAGGGAAAAGTGGATCGGCTATGCTATTATCCTATACTTTTAAATTGCAAATAAAGTTGATAGTGTATGGCTGCATAAGACAAAATTGAGGAGGGGCGTAGCCGGCTGTACAAAGGAAGTTCCTTAGCAGGTCGCGCAGCGAGCAGAGATAAGGAGTCTTAATCAAAATAAAATGAACATGAATTTGACTAAGTTTGGTGGTAGTTAAGGAAATAGAGTGTGGAGTGTGGGGTAAAGTTGAAAAGTACCTGTGAAAAGAGTAAAGGTTAAGTGAAGTTTGCTGTGTCAGAATAGAGAAGAGGATTAATTGTCATATGAAGTTGGAGGTAATGGAAGGCTAGTTGATTGTATTTTTGTAATTGAATCAACAAAGCTAAAGTTTGTTGCAATTGGTATTCGTTGTATTGTTGATTCAAGTCTTGTCGATGATTTTGTGTTTGTGGATGGTTATTTGAACAAAGGGGAGTTCCCTCTTGCTTCAATTGGCATCATAGCATATGCGAATGAGAGTGTGCTATCATTTTGGTATCAGAGCTTAAAATATTTGGGAGAGTCTAAAAGATCTAGAAGGAGAAGTGGGCCATATGATTTTGCATAAGTATGTGGGTGGAAGTTTGACAAGTTAATAAGAAGAACTTGGGTACCAAAAAATTGGGCTGAGGAAAAGGAAAGAAGCCCTAGGTGACGTATTGAGAAGCCAAGAAGAAAGATAAAAAGATGCAGTAGTATGACATAAAAGAAAGCCTTGGGAAGAAAGAAAAAATAAAAATGAATGTGAAGAAGCAAAATTCAGAGTGGGACGAAGAAATGACCAAGTTGAGAAGAGATTTCTAGAGAACTATAAGCAGTGGCTTGAGGAAATAAGCCAAGAATATGGTTGGTGTTGGTCATTGAAAAAGAAGTTGAAGTGGCCTATGAAGATGATTGTTAAGAAAAGAAGAGGGAAGAGTATGGATGCCTTGAAAAGAGAAGATGAAAGAGGTTTGGATAGTAGAGAGTTTCCAAGTGAGTAACATGCACCAGAAGAGGTGAAGAAAGTTCTCATTGAGGAGAACATGAGGAAAAGAAAGAAAGAATGGAGAGAAGAAGTACTACAAAAAGCAACACTTAAAAGGAAAAGTAAAGAAAAGAGGAGAATTTCCAAGGAGGCATTCATGGAGACATTTTGGTCTCTTGTTTTATTTGTTAATGTTGTATTTGAATATGTGTATGTAGGTATAAGAAACTTCATAGGAGTGGTCATGGATGAGACCTTGGAATTAATGACAGAAGAGGCAAGCAAAACACCCATAGATGGAGATGAAGGTGAAAGAAAATGGAAACAAGTTGCAGCAATTTATGAAGAAGGTATACAAGGACAATTTGCAATAGTTCATCAAGAAAAAAGGTATATTGAAAATCACTTAAACATGAAGATAAGAATGGTGTTGAGATTTTACTGAATGACAAGAAAGATGTAGAGGACGCTTTAGAATTTTATGATGCATTAGGAAGTGTTGTAGAAGAAGGAAAGGGAACCCACGAAGGGGAAGAGTTGGCAAGCAAAGAAGTCAAGGATGAGGGAAAATCCAAACAACAGAGTATTGCATAGGTATATTGAGGTATAAATGTTAATTTTAATCATGCATGTGGAAATACAAATGTAGAAATGCAAGTTAATAGGGAGAAGAGAAATCTGGAGATTTCAAATATTGTCAAGGATCATGGATACAAGGTGCAAAGTTGGCAAAAGAAACTAGTTGTTGAGGGGTAGCATACAAAGTGTAAGCAACAGGGTGTAGACATGAGGAAGTTTATGACAACAAACTGGTACAAAAGATGAAAGTCATGAAATAATTCAAGAAGAACCAAGAACATAGGGCAAATTGTCATGAGAAGAAGCATAAAGAAAATGTTTTAAGCCATAAATTAGACATTGGCTTATTGAGAACAACTGCAACAATAAACAAACATCACCTGTCACACCCGTCTTTTTGTTACTTAGTTACTTTTAACTTCACGAGTAAAGAGGATAATAAATGCTAAATATGGCTTTGATATATTTATCAGATGAATGAATACTGAAATATGCAACTAGATGTTATCGATTTCAAAGGAATGCATATATTTATATTGAAGGAAACTGTGATAGATAAATATGATTGCAATTTTTTAATGATGAAAGTGGATTTTATGTGAACATTTGACTACTATTGCAAATATGCCAAGTTGGATGTACGTATAGGTTCACGCCTCCGGAAGGGAGGGGAAGTATCACTCAGGATAAATGTTTGGTTAGGTAACCTTGAATAAAGCCTAACTGAGCTTTTACACACCCATTGTTAGAATGGTCAAGTCAATAGTTTCGGGTAAGTGCCTTTGGTCTTGGTCTTGACTTAGTGGAATAGTTGGATAGTTGTCCTTGTTGAGATAGGCTGTCTCTATGGATTGAATTATGTGATTGAGTCCCCTTGATCATGATGTATTCGTATCAATCGACGATTATATATGTATAAGAATGTATACATGTGTGTGTATGGGAAACAATACTCATACATAATGAATGTAAACATGCATGTCCATATGAAGGTAGGAATACTTTCACATACCATGCACAGATACATCGTATGCATCGAGATGCCAGTTGGACACATATCACTAACACATATATGTGTATATATGCATTTGGTATATGTAATTGATGATCGACGAATATGTGAGGACAATATGTGTATTGTGCTTATTGTGAAGATATAAATATGTATATATAAACATATATATCATTAATATCAAATTGTATGTAAATATGTATATATATGTGTGTGTATGTATATACACATACGTATTGTTTGGTAGAAAATGACATAGGTATATGCATGCATTTAACAAACTTGGGAATCGATGAGGATATATATATATATACACATGTTACATTGCATATATAAATGTATGTATATATGTATTATATATAAATTATATAAATAAGCCATATAACCAACACGTGGAATAAGATGGAATATGAGGGCATTTGAAACCAACACATAAGTAGTAAAGGTCAATTCATATAGTATATGCTTTGGTCGATGAAATATGAAATGTAGTGCAATATGTAATAGCGCTCTAGTGAATACTATGGCACATTTATCATTTAAGATAAAGTGCAAAGGAAATACGTGAGATAAAGTTTGCTATATAAAAGATAATGTAATAGAACTTAAGTGTTATTTTAACGTAAGAATAGGCAGTGCTATGATGGCACGTAAGATTTTTGAGAGCTAAGTTAATAAATGTTCCAAAGACCAAATCAACAAAGCTAAGAGTCATGTATAAAGGTACTATGTATACGTTGGCATGAGGAGTTAAATACAGATTCAAACAAGGAATAAATGCAACACATTTTATGCAACATCCTTAGTCAAGATTGAAACAACATTATAAATGAAGGAGGTCAAGCCAATGATATGTGTTGCCTACCAAGTATGGACTATGTCGACTAAGTATGTGCAGCCAAAATATGGAAGACCAATTCTTCTATAAACCGTAGGCTTGAGAATAGGGAATTTGTTGTAAACTTGGTGCCATATTATAAATTCTTTGATTACTTTAGAAGTCTATTTTTCTTGAAAACTGTTTAGTTGTATAAAGTATGTGCTTTATAAATATGTCAAACCTGCTATGGCAATCATTGGATCAATTTGCTGTTCAAATTCGATGACTATCTTCATAAGAATTCACCACCTTTCTACTATTGAGTAGAGTCGATTGAAAATGAATGAGAAGTGGCATATAATGAACCTTTTTTTTAGCCTTGTGAAGTTGATTTTTGAGTATAAATAAAGGGAAAACTCACCTCATTTGCTACACTTTTAATTTGCAACATTACACTGCTCCATTTTGCTGTATAATTCATTAAGAGAATTCTTGTTGAGAATTATTGTGAGGAAATTTAGTGAGTGAGTGAGAGAGAGATTGGTTGCTAAGTCGATATTAAGAGGAGGCCAAGCTAGGAATTCCAAGAGCTGACTAGAATAAGCGATTCACATGCATGAGACTCTATCCTCTTGATGTATACCTGTCTTTGTGAAAGATTGAATATCTTGATTGTTTGGTTTTGGAATTACATTAGATTTGCTTGAATAGTGAATGATCTACTTGCTTGTTAGAAAGGAAAATAATATAGTTGATATGATTTCCTTATAAATGCTTATACATACTCCATATCAAGGAGTGAATATCATCATTAGTATTATATGTTGGAATTGATGTAAATAGCTTAAGAAGTTATTTGATACAAAGTTACTTGCATGATCTTGTTTGATATTGCTTGAGAAACCTATCTATTAGGTTATTATTTTAATATACCCTATTTGGGAACCCATATGATGTTTTTATACATAGATAGTTTATGTACTACATGTATAAGGTGAAAAGTATCAAAGTCATGAAGTAACATGGCACTGTTAGCTTCTAATGCTAGGAAAGCTTAGGAATGATAAGGTTTAGCAATACATCAACAGTATGAAAGAAATGATAGGATGAGCCATTGCTTTACTACTGAATGAAACCCTAGATTGGGAGTAACCTATGTGGGTCTAGAAGTCTATTTGATTAATGATTGAAACCCTATGATAAGAATCATCTACTAGGATTAGGATATTTATTGGATTACCCATTGGAACCAATAAGTTGAGAATAGCTTACTTGGATGGGTTATGCAGTTGATCTTGTTTAAAGCACATAGGTTTAGATTAACCTACACAAACCAACTGATTGCTGATTATAGATTATATCTGGGATTAGGGTATACCAAGGTTGAGACTCACCTATGTCGATAAGTAGATCACTTGAGTTTATGAAATACTATTTGTTTGAAGCCATAGGTGGGATTACCTATTGAGTTAGAGTTGTTACCTAATTGGATATTTTATACTCTTGTTATAAAGTCATATCGTTGACAAGATTCTACTCTTAGAATGACCCATTTTACTAAGGAGACTACACTCTCGAATAGAATTATTTATTGATATGAATGTTCTTCGACTGAGGTCATATATTGATGAGATTATACTCTTGATAAGAATCACTTATTGACATGATATATTCCTGAATGGAGACATTTATAGTTGGTTGTTTATTCTATGATAAGTTGAGACTTATATAGCTATACTTTAGATTATAAGGTTAACCTTGGAACTAGGCTGTCCATTGAAGGGAATAACTTGTTAATTTGTTTATGCAAAGTTAATGTGTAGACTAGTAAAGCATGTATGTTATACCTAGGGATTAGAATATCCATTGAATGGAGGGAAACTTATGCTTATGCTTTATTGGTAGAGATACCATTGTGATTTGGGAAAAGGGGGAATAAGATATTTCTGTGGGAGGAGATTACCCAGGCATAGATTATGGATGTTTATAAACCAAACTAAGCTATGGTAGTGTATGTGAATAGGAGGACTGCCACTCAAAGTACTGGGTGAGAATACTTTGGCCAAAGTAGTGTAATTTTCCACTGATTGCACTGTCAGTTCACTGTGTTCCTTTTATGCATGCTAATTCAAGATTGTAGTGGATGCGAGTTCTAGTTATGTAGGGCACAACACTAAGCTCAAATAGGCTATTGTTATGAGGTTACCAAACTAAACACTTCATCGAAGGGAAGGGCCATCTTACCATATGTGGTAGATGTGTGGGGGACCGCATATGAGTTCGTGGTCGGCAAAAAGGTGCTTGAGTGATACTTCTCCTCATCAGTTGGTGGCCGATGTTTGGGGATGTTTGCACAAGTGTTAGGGACAACTAGAGTGTATGCACCAGGTAATGGAGACATCTAGAATGTATGCACCATTGCAGTGACATCATGACCAATTTGTATATCTATTGCCAAATGAAGCTCAAAAGAGCTATGTATGTATCATGTACCCATTTATATATGGTAGGATGTATTCTTGAATGATAAACTTGACTTTATTAAATATGAATTCTATGTTATAGAAATATTTTTGAAATTACAATGAAATGCAATAGAAGTTGGAAAACTATTTATTTCAAATATGCATGTAATTTACATTATCAAGAAATTTTTTATTGCTATGTTGTGGCATAATGGATCATTCACTTGATGTAAAAACCTTGAAGTTTTACTGAGCAAAATATTGGGGTTGTTACATCAACCCACAACTATGGGGAATAAAGTGTGGAAGGTTAAGGGTAGGACAACAAAAAACAAAAGTGGTGTTATAAGACATGATGAAGAGGAATACAAGAAACAAGAAGAAGTTGATATGATAGTAGAAAATAAAGCAAAGAAAGCAAAGAAAACAAAAAGGAAAATGGAATATGGAAAGGAAAATGTTGGTTAGGAACATGGAAGAGAATCTAGAAAGAAGGAAACAAATGACGAAGATGAGGAAAAATCAAAGAAGAAGAGTTACACACTTTTTGGAGTAGTTTGGGAAAAACTTGAGGAGACCACATACAAGGTGGAAGGTAAGTAAGTTGATGATATAAATGCTTTTGCATTTTCAAATTAAATTATTGAAGATGAAAGGGAGGAGAAAATGAATAGTGATGATAACATGTGTGAACATGAGATGGAGTTTTGGATGCTTGTAGATTGGAAAAGCATGAGAAGGAGTAGATACAAGAAGAAAAAGGAAAACAAACAAAAGCAAAACAAGAAAATAAGAATGTAAAAATATAAGAAGGAATTGGATAAGAATAATAGAAAGCAATAGTGGTAGTGAAAGTATAGCATGATGAAGACTTGAAAAGTGAAGAGGAAAAATAAGATACATATGAAAATGAAGAAGTGGATGTTGGAGCAACAATGGATGAAAGCTCGATGAAGGAAAAAAATATTTGATGAAGAAGATGTAGAGATGAAATATGAAGGAAGTGCAACAAATGATGAACATGAGGAAGATTTGTGGGATCAATTTTTAGCAATAATGGATGGAGAAACTTGCTAGTGAAGATAAGAAGACAAATGGGACAACGAAGGATACAAAGATGAGGGTTGCAACTGATGATCAAGAAGTTATTGCAACAAAAAAGGAAAAGTATGAAATTGCATATGCAAATTTTACTAAAGGTCATGTTGTGAATGGTGGAGTCCAAGATGGTTCACTAGTGAAGATGTTGGCCTACGAAGGAGAGAGTTTGGAACAAATGACTGATGAAGTTGTAGAATGTGACAATGAACATGAAATAGTAAGTTCAGATTCATATAAAGCTGTGAAATATTTTTTTGTAGCTGAAAGACAAATGGACAAGACGAATGAGTTTAAAGATATGGAAATATTTAATTTCCATAAAATCATTTTTATCGATGATTGGGGAAGAAGACCTTGGAGGAGGATGGTAAATGATGGCTATAAATCCATGAGTGTAAAGACAAAAGGTGTGCAACGATGCCAGAAAAGGATAATACTTGTTCCAAAACAATGTTGGAAGAAGTAGAAGAAAAAGAACATTGAGGAATAATTCCAATAACGACCTTATGTGCAGGAGCACATGCTTTCTTTTATCTCCTAGGGAGCCTGACATAGGAGCATCGACACCCATTTTTAGATTTTCTTTTAATTTTGGTTTGAATTTCTATTTTGGGGGGCGTGGTGATTCAAAAGGCAGTTTTATACTTTTCAAGATTACATTTACCTTTGCATACCTGTGTAGCTGTAGAAGTTGGTAAAACATTGCAATTTCAAAAATGAGTAAATCAACCTCATTTTACTCGTGACTAAAAGTGGACAAGGCAGATTAAAACATTATGCAATTGATATCCTTGAGAACTCGCGACTAAGGTGGTGGCACAAAGAAATCAATTGAAAAGTTGGTTACAAGTTTCGGTTGCAAATTCAGTTTTGTAAACTGACTTCCAAGAATAGATTGCATTGATAGAGAAAAAGGAAAAGACGTGAATACGAGGGGGCATGGCATGTTGAACAAGAGGCAGGAATTATAAAGCAATAAAAATTCTTAGACCAAGAAGAGGCTGCAATAAAAAAAAAGCTCGTACCTTAACAAGAATTGTCAGTGGAAATGGAAGATTGTAGAGTGGTGCATGAATAACAACAGTTTGCAGACCAATCAATGCTTAGGCCATGCACATGTGGAGGTAGTTAAATATTTGCAAACAATAATATTTGAGGGCACACGAGCAATGGGGAGAGCCATTACAGGGCCTACATGGGAGATAAAGAGTAGGTGCAGGGATACAAGTATGAGGGCTGCAAGAAAGAAAACAAGATGGAGGTTGCATCGAAGACCAATAAAAATGAAAGTACATGCGATATGTTAAAGAGGATACATTGAATGTAGTGTGTAACTAATTAAATATTGAACTTATTTAATGAATTAAATATATGTAGTTTGGAGGGAAAAGTGGGGCGGCTATGCTATTATCATAAACTTTTAAATTGCAAAGAAAGTTGATAGTGTATGGCTGCATAAGGCAAAATTGAGTAGGGGCATAGCTGGTTACATAGAGGAAGTTCCTTAGTAGGCCGCGTAGGGAGGAGAGGTAGGGAGTCTCAAGCAAAATAAAATGAAGATGAATTTGACTAAGTTTGGTAGTAGTTAAGGGGATAGTGTGGAGTGTGGGGTATAGTTGAAAAGTAACTAAGAAAAGAGTGAAGGAGAAGTGAAGTTTGTTGTGTCAGAACATAGGAGAGGATTGATTGTCGTATGAAGTTGGAGGCCTTGGAAGGCTAGTTGATTGTATTTTTGTAATTGAATCAATAAGGCTAAAGTTTGTTGCAAGTGTTATTCATTGTATTGTCGATTTAAGTCTTTCCGATGATTTTGTGTTTGTGGATGGTTATTTGAACAGAGGGGAGTTCCCTCTCGCTTCAATTGGTATCATAGCATATGTGAATGAGAGTGTGCTATCACTCCCTTTAATTTGGATTTTATTATCTCATTTATCCCCTTACTAAACCATTAAATGTTTTGCCTAGCCCTATCCTCTATGAAAATCCAAAATTTATAGTTCCCAAAACCTACCTTTTTAGGCTTAAATTTAATGTGACCAACCACTACAAGATATTCCCCTTTGAGATTAGCCTCTCTAAAAAATTGAGCCTAATTCTCATTCAGAGACAATACCCATAGTTTGACACATATTAGGTAGCCTTAACTTTTAATCCTACTATAGAATTTGGATGCAAACTCATTAATTTATAGGTCTTACAATCTTCTATTTTTTCATCCTTGAGTTCCCTAGAAAGTCTCATACTCAAGTAATATGTGCCTCATTTTTATATAGGAAAAATAAAATTTTAAGTTGTACATTCTTTTTTCTATCTATATTAAAAGATGACTCCCCAACATTGCTTCAAGTTTTCAAGGAGTGAATTATATTCTTTCCAAACCTCTCAGATAATTTTTATTTAGCCATTGGATAATACTGCAACAAGATCTTCAAGAGTAGGTGGTCAATATTCAAGGGTTTTCATTATGTGACTCATTTCCTTTTTTGATTATTGTTTAGAATTCTCTTATTTTTCTATTTTTTTATATTATCCTCTTCACACCTCTCCCCTACACCCATAATTCATTCTAATTCCATTTCAATCCATTTGACCATCTTGGTCACCCTCTCCATCTCCATTATTGAAGCTATATCCTTTGTGTTGATCCATTTCCCATTTGTTTCTCTCGAAACCTCCATCAACCCACCTCTATTCATTCCGATTTTTATATATTATTCCATCCATTTAAATTTCCATTAAGCATCTATTGTGTTATTTTTTCATTTTTTTTATAGTTCTCATCACCTTTTGTGAATGTAATTCAATGTTTACCAGCTTTGAGAGTTTTTAGCCATTCCCATATAAAACACTCACCATATTGCTTTAGAATTACATTTTCCCAATGTTATATTAGTCTACTTTGAAGCCCAAAGAGTGATTTTTCTTGAGCCATCACCTTGTTTCCCAAATCTCTCTCCACCCCACTTGGTTTGTTGTTTTTCGATTATCCATTAAAGTTATCACACAGGTTTTACATATTTATGATTTGATTACAAGGAATTTCATGGTTCAATACATTAGTTTAGTAGCTTATCTCTTATTAGTATACTGATTTATATTAAGCTTGAAAGCTAACAAGGGGATTGATTAAGGAAAACTCACCCTTAACCAATTGCTTTTGTAGGTTTCCACTTACAAAATCAGCCTACTAATTTGTTGCAAAGAATTTTGAAGATCTATAGGATAGGTTGTAGAAGAAAATTACCCCTTAAAAGTGATGATGAACCTCTTGTGAAGGTTTCAAGTGATATTCTCACAAGGTTAAGGCTTCCTTGTTGGTTGTCAAAATAGGGCCAATGTTACTTTAGGCCAATTTCCACTTCTTGATTTGAGGCCTTCAATAGATGATTTTTAGGTCTATTTTCTGATTTAGGTCAAATCAGTCTCTACAAGTCATCTATGGTTATAAATCAAAATTTTATTAGGTGAATGTGCTTTGATTTTTACTATTTTATATTTTTCAATCACTTTTGGATAAAAAATTGGCTATATTTATTTCGGTGTACTTTTCTTGTAGGTCAAGAGCTACAATCTCTTGAGACACTCTTCCATGTTATTATCAATCATCTCTATGAATTTTAGGACCTCATCATTCTATGTACTACTTGTGAAACTAAATTCCATATTTCCAAGACATTGTTCATTTAAATCATGTGTATCAAGACTTCTTAAGTTGACATTAGATTATGCATTTTGTTACTCCTTGGTAGGTGTATGTTTACAAGAATTTCAAGGAACCTCTACCAAGAGTCTTCTAGAGAATTTTAAGATCCCCACACACTTTTTGGACAAGAACTTTTCCTCTCTAGATAATTTTGATATGGTGGCTATCAAGGCAAGTCAATATTGTCACGCTAGTTGTTAGGTCTTGAGAGGCCTTCACCTTTTTATTTGATACAAGTCCAAATTTTAAAAACACCATCAAGAGATGATTCTGGGCATACTCCTATTAGATCAAGTTCTATCCCATAGGTGCATCTACATTCACTTTTATAATAATATTTAATTTCATGCTTAGTCAATTTTCTAAATTGTTGATTTACAAGTCTCAATTGTCAAATTGAAGTATAATTTATCAAATGTTTTGTTAATTGTTATTCCCAACTCTAGTGATTATGGATTAATATAAGGATAGTTGAAGATAACCTTAGAAAACAAGTGATGCCACAATAGTGTGTCTCACTTTTTTGGCCTAAGTGGGACACTTAGAATCAACATTATTAACAAATTTCAATTTGTGCCAATATACTAAGTAAATGGTTAAAAATTCAAGGATTATGTAAATTAATGTGTTATAAAAATTTCTATGTAGATTCAAGTTGTATTTTTTTTTTTTGAAAAGTTTAAAGAATTATTTCTATCATTTAATTTTTCTTTTATTGAGTGTAATTTTCTATATCACACATCTTTCACTACAAATACAAACTTTGTATGATTTCTTGGAATTAGATTTGATTAGTTAACTCCAATTTCTAGTGCACAAATATGTTTTGGTAATTTTATTAAATATTTATTTATTATTAACTCTTGAATTAATACTATTTAAGAAATTTTAGAACTCTATTTTTTAAAAACTCATTTCTCCTGGCATATATCAATTTTTATTTATTTAAACAAGGACATCCATGTGAAGTATAATTATGCGTTAGATATTGATATTTTTAACAATGTTTATTATTTTTCCTAGTTTCTTAAATAAAGACCATTATTTTTTGCAATAGAATTGCATTCATTATAAGATTAAAAACATATAACATTAAAACAACATAATACATGCCGATAAGGGCGTGGTTTGGTGGTCAAGTCGCTTGGTTGTAGTGACGACCACCAGGGTTCAAACCCTCGCTGGGCCAAAGTGCTCGCAGGCCTTGTGCCTACGCTGGGCCTTTGTGCTCGCGGGTTTGGTTGTTTCTTGTGGTTTATTGTATCCGGTTCATAGCTCCGGTCAAAAAAAGCGTTTACCCCTAATATTATGGGTGCATTGCACCTTCTAAAAAAAAAAAAAAACATAATATATATTTTAGAAAGATAACACTAAGGGCTACATACTAATAAAGTGGCATTTACAAATGACTTGATTTGATCCCAAAAAATGGTGAGGAATTTTTTTTTTTTTTCAATATTTTGACAGATGAAAGTGTTGTGCCCATAATGATGCTATTTGGCCTTTTACAATGTGTTCTTCCCTAGTGTAGGTCATCTTCTAGTTTGTGGTGATCTTGTGGCTGTTTTTTGGTTGAGAATGTTGTCTAGTTCTTATATTGTAATCACGAGTGTTTTAATGCTTATAGACATTTTCATGGTGAACCAACATGATGTTTTAGTGGTGTGTAAGTGGTTTTGTTTCACATTGGAGTTCTAGTTGCATGTGGATTTTTTATCCCTCATCTTGGTGTGAATAGACTATTCTCCATATATCATCCATTGCTTGATATAATTTACTTCCATAGAGAAGGATGATATTCGAATAAAGTTTAATTGCTTTACTAATATTTCCACACACTATTCATTCCCACCTACCTTATCCATTTCCACATCATTTAAATGTATTTAAAAATATTAAATTTATGGTTGATTCATAGGTGGTTGTCTTGTATTCTCAAGTATCAACATTGAACTCGAAGAACTATTGTATAGATCTACCATGACAGAGCATGATTCAGATATTTCATCTTGAGCCTTATGCCCGTATCCCTCAACTTTCCATGGTATTTAAGCCTAGTCCAATATGTGGTTAGTTTCTCCATATATCATTGGATGCTTTTTCTCATCTACGATGATCAGGGTAAGGCAAGTTTTCCATTGCTAGTTGGATCTCACACAATCTTAGGTGGATCTTTCTTCACAATAATCTCATTCTTTTTACATGGCCATGTGGTCATATTGGAGGCCAAATGTAATTGGATATGTCTTTAAAATCTCCCTCCAAGAGATTTGATGTTGAATGCTATATATAAATGGCTATATGATGTATTTTGAGTTGGTTTTTGAGCCAATTTATTGGTCACATAAATGTCTCAGGTTAGTATAGGGCATTGATTGATGCAAGTCTAGTTTTTATGGCACTGATATGATACACACTATAACCCATAGGAAGGTTGTGTAATGAACATAATACATGTAAATGTATGTATCCATTGTAGATTTTTACCATTTAGGGGGTGATCATACCTATTTGTGGATTGGAATGAATGTAATAGAAGTTAGATGAATGTGTGCTAGCTTCTAATTCATTGTAAACTATTTTGTAATGGTATTTCTCATGTTTGGTGATGATACTTGCAACATTGAGACAATATTATTAAATACATACATATATATATATATATTTGCATGAAGTGTTATATTTGATTTATATGTATGTGCACATCTAGTTTCAATATGCTTTATAGGTGTATCCTCTTCTTCATTACGTGATTGTGAACCTATTGTCTAGTGGATTAGGTATTGGTTTGATTGGTGGGGGTCCAAATTTATTTCAAATAAACCCTTTCTCTCTCTCTATATATGTTAGATTAGGAGTATATTATAGGTCCTACATGCTCGAGATCATGGTCTAGTATTATGATTCAAAGAACATCCTGAATACTTAAAGGATAATGTCATGCATTCCTACACCTTTCTCTTTTATATGAAATTTTAAGTGGATTCATTTGTGGGGACATCATAATTTTCTATTACCTTTGGGTTCAAATACAAGGTTTTAGTTATCAACTTAATAAGATATTTTTCATGTAGCTAGTTAGTGACAAATCTTGGGTTTAATTGTATATTGGGTACAACTATAATTGGTTTTAGTATTTTTCATCATTCATGATAGAAGTTTTATTGAGGATACCTATGTGAGCCCAAAGATGAAGATGATCTTATCCACTCATAATCCATTCATGCCACATTCTAATAATAAGTATTGCCTATCACATATGTCAACACTCCCTGGCCTTAGGTTTTGGTGTGAGCTTTTAGGAATGTTGGAGTCACATATTTGATCATAAAAAAATTGACACCATTGTAGGGGATATTAATAAAGAAATAATTTTGAAGACCCTACCACTTGGAATTTTTTTGTAGTTGTTAGTTTACCTATGTGCTGAGTTGGTAGTCCATAAATTTTCATCAACAAAATGGAATCATTATTAGTGACAATTAATTTAAAATGCTATTGAAATTCCTCATGACATTGCCTATCAAGAAGTTGTTTTAGGTGTGTGGTGTGTTGGTATCTCATTAACTTGTACCAAAAAAATAGTGGCATTGCTAGGGACATGTTAAAGGGTTAAAGTTCATTAAAGAATTCATAGGTGAAAGATGAACCAAATTTTATTCTTACCTTGGTTGTATCTCCTACTCTAAGGATTTCCTCATTTAGTGAGATGATGACTCTTTTTATCTAACATTTATGTTATACTATTTTACTAGTTTGTTAGATTATGCTACAAAGTTATATCTCAAGTTGTGATAATGTGAAAAGGTATTTTTTTCTTCTCCTCTTTATCACATTGAGATTGTGCTTCTTTTGTGAAGAAAATCCTACCTAGAAGAAAGTGTGATATTTTTCAACATGTTATAAATTTGCAACTATAGATTTTGGTTATGGAAATATTGGTAGAGTCACTCTTTCATATGTTTTTATCTATGATTATCTAGACTTAATTTATTTATGGATGAGTACGACTTTAGCTAGGCCAAACATTCAAAATGTCACAATCCCTTCCCCTGTGAAGGAGAGTGTTGACATAAAGACTTTACAATTCATCATCTCCCTCACACAAAACTTGTTACATCATAACAAACCTATTCAATAGAGTGATGAAGATGAAGCTCCTCACCTTGATAGTCACCTCACCTTGCCACAATTATGGATCAATATATGTTTATGGGTTCAAGGATGCTCAATATGCACAAGGTCAAGATAAAAACACATCCATATTGGATGATATCGTGTTTATAAATTGGTTGTTGGATAACACATTTGGCATTGATTGACATGTAGTTTTCAATAAGGTTATGTAATTTATTATGTTTCCTTTTGAAATTTAAGATTAACTATATTCATATATTATTAATAAAAATTAATATAATAATTATATAATGAAATTCCAAGGTAAAAGTGTTCATACTACATTTGTCAGTTCTTTAGCTATTGATTATGTTGCTATGTTGAAGTATGCAATTTGTAAGGAAATAGTGAAAATACATGTATTTTTTTGTGTGCCTTATATATGAAAGGTAATATTAAAATTCACATTTTATGATGAATAGGTGGATTTTGGACCTTCAACATTAGGACTTGTTAGTGGAAGTGGTCATATGACAAGTTTCACTAAGGTAAGTTTTACTATTTTTAATCATTATATTTGTAAATAATGTTATGCAAAATTTGGTAATTAACAAAGTTCTATTTTTAGTTGATGACATTAGTTCAAAGTCATCTTGATATTCATAGTAAAATGGAGGTGGGAATTGATGTGACAATTTTGTCTTTAATGCCTTTGATAGAGGTATGAGTCAAATTCATAAATTTCATTTTCTATTTCTTGTTTTATCCCACATCTATTAGTGTAAATTTAAATGATCTATATTCGTCTTTAGTCTAAATTATCTCTTGGTTCTTTTCACAAGGGATCACAACTATAGTTCACACTTCTACCCCTTAGATAGATGAAGAGAAGCAACAAACGATTGAGAAAGATTATCATCTTGTAGTAAGTGATTACTCACTTTTATGTCATTGTATATTTAATTTTTTCTATATTAATGTATATATTTTTATTTTATTAGGTGAACATCCAAAAAAATTTAGAGATGAGGTCAAGTCAATGGGTTTGAAAGAAACATACATCAATTGCCTCTCCATCTTTCAAAGAGTCATTGAATCTTCCATCCAAATCCATAAGACTAACTATATTATGGCTTTGTTGTATGCCTATATGGGTTTCTTTTATATATATTTATTTTATTGATACATAATATTTTATGCTTATATAGATTTGTTGTATGCCTATATGTATTTATTGTATATTTATTTTTGTTTTACTAACATATAACATTGAGAAAGAAAATTATAGGAGATGTAAGGGCATGGTTATCTTGTTCCAAAAATCAACAATGATTTTTGCACCCTTTTGAAAAATGCTTTTGTGTGGTCATGCTTCTTGGTTTCTAGTATGGCACTTATTTTTTCTATTGGTGTGAATAAATATCTTGTACCTAGTTAATTTCCTTACTAGGGACTTAGGGGTCATTCATGTATTTTAAGTTTAATTAGTGTTGAAGCACCTAAGAGCAACCGCACACCAAAAATAAACCTTCACGAAAGAGAGAAGGAACAGTGAAAGCTATTTCACCAGGAGTGAAAAAAACAATGCATTGAGATGTGATGAAATACATAATGTACACTAGTGCCTTATAAAGGTATGAAAATATGTGACAAGTGAGAAAACTACCCAGCATGGGAAAAAACTACTCGAATAATCAAATGCATTATTAAGCCTAAGTAAACTTAAGAAGGTGAAAAACATTCATGCTAACACTTAGGTTCTAGATAATCTTCTAGAAGTCTTAGTTGTCATTTTTAGATTTTATCTTATCCTAGGTGGTTATAAGTTAGTTGTCTCATATGATAGGATTAAGACACATGTCACAATCTTGTCTAATCCTATCTCTCACCTTTCCTTTATAAGCAAGGCCTCTTATGTACATTTGCATATTCAACCATATTCAATCTTACATTGTTGAAGCCAATATTCTTGCCATTTTCTCTCTTGTGAAAGATATTTTGGTCTAGAAACTATTCCTAGGGGTGTTGAAGAGTCACCATTAACTCCTACATGATATCAATGCATTTTTCTAGCTCCTACATGGTATTAGAGCTCTAGTGTTTATAGATTCCTTCCAAAATTTGAGGGTTTTGTGTTGGATTGAAGATTTTGTTGGGTGCATGTTGGGGTTTCAAGGACCTCACAATTAAATCCAGGGCATCAAAGAAATTCAAAATTTCCTTTCATTTCTCCAAATTTGGTTATGTTTTGCTTGATCTATGAAGGTTTCATTTTGAAGGTTTTAGTTTCAAGATCTGGAGGTAGCCGAAATTTCGAGGCACTTTGAGCCTGAATCGATCTCACCATTGCAATCAAAAAGCCCAAGAGATGAATTTTGATATAAAATTTGACTATATTTGGCCTCAGGTGTTTTTGAGGCAATTTTTTTTCGCCGGTAGGTTGTACGACCTTCTAGGTTGGCATATTTTATTTGTAGAAAATAAAATAAAAAATAATATTTTTGCATGTTTTATTGGGCAAAATATTCTACAGAGAATATTCTCCGCATTGGCATCACTTGTTTGTGTCACCCTATACAGTGCCTACGTCATTTGCGGTCAAATCTACGTACATTGGTCATGTCACCTGTCAAATTGGTGCTAACGGGGTACAAATGGTTTTAATTTCATAGTTTTATTAATTATTATTTTTTAAATTGTGTGAAATTTAATTATTGGGCGGCTTTTTTGGGCCCACGGTTGCAGGGTAGTTAAGCCAATAGTTTTCGTAGGGCTAAACCTTAGCTATAGGGGGTGGGAGTTACACCTAGTAGAGAGAGAGTGACACAACTTCGCCCATCGCCACCCATGCAATGGTTTTAACAATTTTTTTTTAACTCTATAGTCTATGTGAGGTCACATGAGTAACCACGATGCAACCACGATGCTTAAATATTGTGCTTGTTTAGTTAGAAGGTGCTTGATTTGTCCCCCAAAGCCATAAAATAGGGGTTTTTTCAAATTTTAATAACTTTTGATCTAGGAGGTCAATGTTTTGAAACAAAATATCATTAGAAAGTAGATTATTTGAATTTTTCAATGGTGCAAGTGTTTTGTGAAAATTTTACTATTTTTCAGGGTTGAAGTCAGATCTTGTTGTTTAGCCTTTGAACTCATAATTTTTTTCTTTGAACTTCGTTTTTCTTGATTCTTACACCACCAAGAAGGTATTCAAGAGTACTATAGTTCTATACATGCACTTTTTGCAGATTTTTTTCCAAAATTTTAAAATTTTAGTTTGAAGCTGATTTGGTACATTTGGATTCATTGTTGTAAATTTACAAAAAAAAGTGTCAATTTTTTTGGGACAAAGGGGTTAATTTCCTCTATTTTGAAGGGAAATTTGTTGTTCTTCTATTGTAATTTCTGATTTTATCATGGATTTTCCAAAAGTGGTACCCCTAACTCCATATAACTATCATGAGTGGAGATCACAAATGGACATATTATTGTACATTGAAGTTGAAAAGAATCACATTTGGCACAGATCAAGAACCCACAAGAGCTACAAAAAGAAGAAAATGGTCTATTAGAAGGGATGAAGCTCTTGGTACTCTTCTTTTGTCCATTTCTCCAAATCTTAGATATCATATTGCATTTTGTAAACATCCTAATCAAATTTGGACTACCTTAGAGGGTCTCTTTAGTAAGCCAGATAAAATGAGGAAATTTAAGTTGGAGAATGAACTAACGAGTCTTAATCCTTCAGATTTTGACAATATCCAAGACTTCTTCCCTAAGATCAATTCTCTTAGACTGTAGTTATCTAATTGTGGGGCCACAAAAGAGGATGAACAATTAATTCTTTCTATTGTTGTTAAGCTTGATCCTGATTATTCAGTGTTTGTTTCTATATTTCATGCTACAATGGATTCCCTTGGAAATGCATACAAAGTGCCTTCTCTTGATGAATTTACAACTCAACAAGTACAAGGGAACAAGAAAAGTTGGCACACATAGACACAATAAAGTCTTCCAAATCTCATGCTCTTCTTGCAAAGAATTCAAAGGCTTCAAGTGGCAAGGGTAAGAAGAAAAATAAGGAACCAAAGTCTAATGAGCAAGGTAAAGATTCACCTTCACATAGCACTCCTAAGTCCACTTCCTCTTCCAAAGAGGATTCATCTAAAAAGAATAAGTTCAAAAGTGCATATTGTAAATGGCTAGGACATGATAAGCATAGATGTTATGAAAAAAAGATTGATGAAATCACACACCTTCTTCAAAAGAATAACATACAACTACCCTCATCAGTGTCTTCTTCTTCTTCAACATCTCAATCGACAACATCTTCATCATCTTAGTTAGGGAATGCAAGATCTACAACTTGGCTACACAAAATGAAAGGACAAGCACTCTTAGCCTCTACAAGTCATGAATCTAATAGATGCCTTCTTAATTTAGGGGCATCTCATCATATGGCATCATCTTTGGGAATGTTCTCTTCTTTTGTGCCTTGTAATTCACCTCATATTTTAATGGGTAACAATACAAAAATGAAGGTAAGTGGGAAGGGTTCTATTGACATGGGAGAGGGAACTTTTAATGATGTACTTTATGTTCTTTTTCCACTAATCTCCTTTCTGTTTATCAAATTACCCATGGTGGTCAAGGTAAAATAGTTGAGTTCACTCATGATAGAGCGTACATAAGGGACTTGGAGAGTAGGGATACCATTGCTATTGGGATGGTTGATCGTTCATCTCGTTTGTATTGCTTTTCTCATTATTATGTAGAAGATAATGCTCCTTTGACTGCATATCACACTCCTTCATTGAATGTTAATCATGTTTGTGAGAAGTCTGGTCATCTCAACCTTGGTATTCTAGAGACCAATGCTGAGCTTCCTACTCCTCCACCTCTTACTTCTTCAACTATCAACGCTTCTTTTCAGCAAGATGATCATATATTTTCAAATCTTGCTTTATGGGATGAATATTTGACATGTATTTATAACTTGTTTGTGGAGTCGCATACTACAGATTTGGAGGACACACTTGAGGGGGTTTCTCTCCTCTTTGATGACAGTTTCAACACAACTGTTATCCCATATTTTATCTTTGGAGATTGACATTCATGAGTTTCCTCATTCACTTGATATGTCATGTTTCTTGGTTGAGTTTGACCATGATTATGTTGTGGCTTATTCAAGGTCGGAGAATCCTACTTAGTTTTCAAAGATATACATGTTGAAAATTGATCCTACCTCATTTTAGTTGGACATGGACTGGCTTATTCATCATCTTATGGATTTGTTTCTTCCTAATGGAAGATGTGTTGCTTGTAGACATTGGATCCTCTTTTTTTTTCATGAATTCTTCATCGGGATTAGAGCTTCTTCATTGTGGGGGGGGGATATCTTGTCTCTCTTTTCCCCTCTTATGGGAGGAGGGGGTCATTGATTGTATATACGTAATGGATGTAGTCCTTGGGGGGTATCATTAAATCCTCCATGCATCATCTTGTTTTGTTTTATTCTCTCTTTTGGAGAGGAGTTTTATCCCACTAGGTTTTCTCATTTTCTCCATTTGTGAGAGGTTGCATTGTTTTTGTAAATGGGTACCTAATATGTCCTTGTAGTTGGGGCCCATATTTCTATCTTTTGCATAATAATCTTCTCCCTAAGTTGCACTTAAGGGGGTGTTGGTGTGAATAAATGTCTCGTACTTAGTTAATTCCTTACTAGGGACTTAGGGGACATAATCACATGTTAAGTTTACTTAGGTTCTAGATAATCTTCTAGAAGTCTTATTTTGCATTTCTAGATTTTATATTATCCTAGGTAGTTATAAGTTAGTTGTCTCATGTGATAGGATTAAAACACATGTCACAATATTTTCTAATCCTATCTCTCATATTTCATTTATAAGCAAGGCCTCTTATGTAAAATTTCATATTCAACCATATTCAATCTTGCATTGTTGAAGCAAGTATTCTTGCCATTTTCTCTCTTGTGGAAGATATTTTGGTCTAGCAACTGTTCTTGGGGGTTTTGAGGAGTCACCATTAACTCCTACATGGTATCAAAGCGCTTTTCGAACTCCTAAATTTTTAACCATGGAGTTTATTCCATTATAATTATCACCCAAACTCAATTGATAATGGGTTTAATAAAACTCAAACATATTCCAAACAAGCTCAACACTCATAATCTAGGATCAATGATTTGAATTTTTGGGTTCTTTTTATTTGATTGACTCCATACACTCCAAAGAGTGTTGATGACCATAGTTGCTTAATGCCTCTCACACCTTCACAAGTCATCTTAAGAAGATTATGTGTGATGAAAATTGAGTCTCAACAATATAACACGGTGTCATTTTTTTTTTAAATATTAAAAAGTTGATGACATAAAAAATAAAAAAATAAACAATAAATATATTAAAAATAAAATTATCTTCAACAATTCCAAGTTGTAGAAAATATTAAAGATGGCTTGTCACATATGATGATTTTTCACAAGCATTTGAATCTCCTCGACCTCTATGTAATTTTTTTTAATTCACTCAACATTTGTGCCAATATATTGCCATATCAAGTTGAGTGAGAGGGCAATACATGGTGTTTGAAAAATATGCCCATATATACCTTTCACTATTGAATCAGTTGCTCTACAATTTTTACATTGTTCGTTATGAATTGGATAACATATTTGATGCCCAACATCTCAATGGATTGTATGATGATATTCACAATGAAATTTGTATCCTTCATTTTCCCTTCACAATCTACTACATTAGAAAACATTTCCCTTTTAGAGGACACTACAGTGATATTGAATAGTGGTCTACTTTTGTAATTTTTCTATCCATCATATATTGACAGTCCTATTTCAAGCCACGTATCCTTAATTGCTCTCAATGATGATGCCTCTATGGAAGCTTTCTTCTTGGTCAATAAGGTGGTGCACACCATTTCATGCATAGAAGTAATGATATTAGTGGATGCATTGACAATTCCATATCTTGCTAATATGGTGATCTAACAAGGTTGAAAGGAAGCCCACTGCCATAAATGCAATGAGCAATGCCATCATCTACAACCTCCCTTGCTTCATTTTTGAAGGTTTTTTCTAATTTATTTATTTTTACATGAAGGGGTATTCTCTTCCTAAAAGATGGTGGTATAAAACGATGTGGGCTAGCTAGTTGTGTTAAGCTAGTAAGATGCTTTTGCGATCTTTTCTTGGAAAGAGAATGCACCCTTTCCTTTGATCTATTACTTATCATGAAAATGTCATTTTCTTCTTTGATATATCCCATTATTTCTTGCTTTGGAAACCCTTTTTTTGGCCTTGTTGGTGTTTCAATTCACACCTCTGGTGTGTGTATTGGAAATGAACAACTATGCACAATTAGACTGCTCTTCAAATTAGGAGGGGAAGCTCCCTTTTTTGCTGATTATGCGTAAAAAGAATACTAAACCAATTTCCTATCTTTTTATCTTAGTTGAGAGCACAAGGTTATAAAACTCTTTGCGTCATAGCTAAGGTTTTCTCTAGTTTCATAACTTCAACTACAACTAAGCCTAAACTAATGACGCTTCTATCTTCTCGATTAAATTAAGAGCAACATAATTTAGAAGTAAACAAGGAATGCTCATTTTAACACAAAGCTTAAACAAAATTACTTCTAGAACACATCCGAAGACTTATTGTACTTTCAAATGAAATCTGAAATAAAGGTTATGAAAACAAACATGAAATGATAAAATTTCTTTCAAAATACCCTCAAAGACTCATTGTACTTTTGAGATGTAGGTTGAAATAAAGATTATAAAAAAATAATATTGAAAGATCTTGAGACTTTGGATCAAATAATTGTAGGCATAATATTTATTTCCTTAAACTCCAAAAATAATTACACGTCTGGGCTAACAAATTGTAGCAAGAGGACAAGCATACAATAAATGATCAAACCAGATTACACTGAACAAAGTTTGAACATATACCGAATATCAAGCTGATAGGTGCTAAGACTCAACAATTTTCTATCACAATAACATTTAAGAAATAATGAGCAAAGGTTGCTCTTATTTATACACAAACACAGGAGTAGGGAACCCTAAAATCTCCTTGTGTTAACAATCGGTCTTGCCAATCTGCAAGATTTATTCCTATGTCTAAACAAAGATAACTAATAGTTAACTGGAATGACTAAAATCAATTAACTGATCTAAAACTAAAGAAATCCCAACTATACAATAAATATCTCCAAAGATAGACATGCATGAAAAGAGGATAGTTAGTTAACTTGGACAAGGCATCAAGTTAATTGTTGATCTAAAATTCTATCCTTGGAGAATGTTGCATGCCTCAAATGGCAGTTCATTGGTCACCAACTCAAGCAATCATATCCTCTAAGAAGCTATTAACTACCTCATCATCTGGAGCACTAATACTCTTTTGAACGATGTGATGTCTCTGCAACATTTCCTCGCCATCCATAATCTGATTTTGAAATTCACTTCTCCTTTCAGCTACTTCATCAAATCTTGCTGACATCGCTGCAACTTGACTCAACTTGTAGTCAACAGGATCACCATTGAAACTACTACGAATGAGGTCCTAAAATTCTATCTGTACTTCATTGAGCAAAATTTAATCACCATCTTCACATTGATATTGGCAAGGGACTTGTGACCCGAACGTTCTTATGAACTTGAGAGCACTTGCCACCTTTTGTCTGCATTCAATCAATTTCTACAAAGATTGCTTTGTATGCTTTTACTTTGAAGATTTGTTGTTCTCTCCAAGAAAAAATATTCTATTTGTCTTCTTCTGTAGTGACTGAATTATATGCCATCCTCAAGTGAGAAATGATGATCTCATCCCTAAGTTTCCTCTTTTCCATCCTTTTCTCTAACTCCTAAATTTTTGAGCGAAGATCACAGGCATTGTGTACCTTAATTGGTACATCTCTGCAAGTGTGAATCGACCCCTAGTGATGAAATATTCTACCTAATCTCTCAAATGTTCCCCATAAATAACTAACTGAATTAGCTGATTT
This sequence comes from Sequoia sempervirens, assembly GCA_007258455.2. Classification (NCBI taxonomy): domain Eukaryota; kingdom Viridiplantae; phylum Streptophyta; class Pinopsida; order Cupressales; family Cupressaceae; genus Sequoia; species Sequoia sempervirens. Next base: position 69,808,001 of record VDFB02000017.1, read on the forward strand.
TGATATGTAGATGATTCCAGCATCTATGGGAGAAAAGTAATGACATGTGAAGTATCTTGAAGCAAGTTGGAGATGTACTGTTGCAATTGTTGATTTTTAGCCTTGAAGGCCGCCTTCACCATCTTTGATCGCTCTTTCCTTCAAGTTAACTACTGCAACCTCAAAGAGATTTACATTAGCTTGTCGTGTACTTTGACCAAGGTTGGCTTTGAACAATGTGAAGTCATCAACCTCAGCCTCATTGGTGTTCTTGTCAACTAGTGGCATTGCAATCTCAATGACAATCTGATTATCAACATTCTTTTCCACGTGAACTTGCTTTTTGAGTTTCTTGTCTGATGTGTCTTGGTAGAAATTATCAAACTCTACAAAGTTCAACTGGTAAGAAGTTTTTCTCCTTTTCCTACCCAGGAAGTTCTCAAGCCACTTAGGTTAAGAGTTTTGACTAACTTCACTAGGAGGATTAGTTTTAGTCTCATCAACTCTTGATGAATGAGTTGGTGTGGAGATGTCATGAACTGGTGAATTAGGCTCCAAGTCAATGTGAATTGGAGATGACTATGGTGGAGACAAAAGAATGGGAGGTTCCTCTACTTCAATTTGTGGCATCGATTCAACTGTATCCTTGGTTGCATCCATTTGTTGTTCTTACCGATTTACATAAGAAACCTTCATCTTTTCCTTCAAATGTCTTGATATTATGCTACCCTTTGTACCCTCTAGAGGATGAAGCATTTCTTTCACTCTAGGTTTCCATCTGGAAGTGGAAGGTAGCATGGTGGAAACCATAGACAACTTTGTAAATGGAGTGACTACCTTCCGTGTCTTCTTGCTATCCAAGAATAGCTTGCTATTATTTACAATCTGACTTGTCCTTTCCTCAATGGAGGTGCTCTCTTTGGCATACCAATCAATTGGTCGAAGTGGCTACTAACCAACCTAATATTTGGTATATGTGTGTGCAATGTCCCCAATTTTGAGTCAGCATTGCAATTAAATAATTAATTTATAGTTGTCTAAAGGGATAAATTTAAAAGACAACTTCAATTAATCATTTAAATAAAGGAAAAGTAACTTAAGTGGGAAAAGTTAAATTAATTCACTAAGTTAATTTTATGAGTTCTCAAAAAGAATTAAATTAAAAGTAAAATAGAAAAAAAGGAATTCAAAGAATTGGGAGGAGTTACAACAAGGAGGTGAATAAAAGAATGGAGGAGCTCATTGTTAACAAGTTAGAATTTGGTTTTTGGAACAGGTTCGTATTGGTGGACGTGGTTCACAACCTTTCCAAGGTGGGGTGACCTCTGAAAGGAGATCATTTTTGGTGTTGGAAGATACACCCAGGGTGGTGACTGTCAGTCCTATTTTAGGGGCTATGCTAGTGCTTAACAGTATAATTTAAGGGAGGTTTGATAATCTGATTTCCATGTTTATAAATCCACTTCTTTGTGAAATAAATCCAATTTCAGTTTATCTGAGTTTTATAAACATCAGGGGTGATCCCACAATATTGGCTTACAATTTTTGGCCAAATTGGACATTGGATTGAGTTTTTTTTTACTAGATCTTCACTTTCGGGCACCTATAGCAGCTAAATCGTGAAGAATTTGAAGATGATGCAAATTAGTGATTTGTGATATTTGTTTGTATATTCTAAATATATTTTTTTTCAAAAGTTTTGAAATTTCATATTGCACTTCTTTTTCCATTTCCTTCAAAAACTAGTTTTTAACAATAAACAACATTTTTGGGAGTGACGTTACTGGTTAACACAATTTTTTTTCTATGAAGGATAAAATTCTAATTTGTTTGAATTTAGATTTGTAACTACAATATCTAGTGCATGGAATTGGTTTCATAGTATTTTATTGAATATTTTTTTCTTAATTAAGTTTCAAAGTCAAACCAATTATAATTTAGACATGATTTACTGTCTAAAACATAACTTTTTTTTATGTATCAAAATTCAATTTTTTTTTTTGGTTGGATCAAAAACATCAATATCTAGTGCATAGATATTTTTTAGATTTTTTTTGATAATCTGTTATTTTTTCACATGTGAAGAATAAAGAACTTGATTTTAAGTGAAAAACCTACATTCACAAAAAATAAAAAATAAATATAATAATCAAATTAAATTTATTTAAAATTATACTTATTGGGAAAATTATAATAAGGACTGCATACTTACAAAAAATAAAATTTGAATGAATTCATTTGATCTCTTAAAAGGTAAATCAAAAGTGGTTTTTTATCAGCATTTTGATAGGTGTAAAGGAGACCCTATTATAGGTATGGTTTAAAACTAGTGAGGTTCTATCCAAAGGGGTTTGATCAAACCCTCTTAAATTGTAATCCTTTAAATGAAACTTTTCAAGGCTTAAATCATTATATTCTCTAAAAATATGTGATTTCAACAAAAATCAGAATCTCCCAGAAAGTGTAAACCACTATTGTAGGATCACCATGAGGTTTGTCTTTGCAATAGAATGGAGTAAATTATAGGGGTCTTCTTGTTATCTGTTGAATTGGTTGTTGAATTGGTTGTTGATGATGCTAAAACTGAAATGGTAAAGAATTTTCTATGCTCAAAGGAAGACATTGAATTTAATATTATGTATCACATATGAAGAAAGACGTAGTAAGGTATTCCTGCCGCATCATCTATGGTGGAGGCGGGACCAAGAATTTTGGAAGTCGTTCACTTCTTAGTAGGAGCAAATATTCATAGAGTTCCGAAACATCAATTAATTAATCTGGTATGTGGTGGACATTCAGGATGTTCCAATTCTTTATTAGTAACGGTTGTGAAGACATGGAAATTCCATCGATGCTCATATTACTTGAAGCCATTGGTTCTAAGAGTTGTGTCTGAAGCCATAGAAGGGGATGCGATGGGTTGCCGTGAATAATAAACAAGAATTAGGGAGTTCAAAGAAAACTAAGCCTTTAAGAAGAATATTGCTTATGAAAATCTTTGGAGTTTGCTGAATGCGACACGTTTGGAATATAGAGAGGTGTTTTTAAAAGGCTTTGAAAAGCGTTGGTTGATTATATACCAATAAATTGGAATTCAGTGTTGGCCATGGACAATGTTAGAATATCATCGCTACCTGACGAAGCTCATGGATATTGCATCTATCGCCTCTATTAAATATTGAGAAAATTATAAGGAATGCGATGAGCAGAGACTAAATTGGACTCTAGTTAAAAAATCATGAGTAACCACCACCTTTATCAAAGATTTGTAATAAGGACTTTTTTATCATTCACCGAATCAATTCTCCCTTTATCGTGGCTTGCATATTGACATTGCATGGTGGAGTCTTCTGCCAACACTATTAAGAATCGAAGGTGCCTCATGACATACACCGATAGTGCTAGGATTTAATCGCAAAATAATGGAAGGTGACTTAGGAGTCGTGAGTATCTGAAAATCAAGTTCAAGAAGCCGTTTTGCTTCATTCGATTTGTGAAATAGCTCAGTTGGTTGTGAGTCTTGAAGCAACGATTGGGCTATGGAAATAATAGACAACTCTGGTATCGAACAAGCATACATTCTCTGTCGATGAATGTGAAAAGGCTACCGTTATTTAAAAGAAAGCCTGACATTGTATTTCTATGGGAGGCATATGAAGAGAAAATCGGTGCTGCTCTTACCATATACCAGGTGTTGTGGGAGCTCAAATCATATGCCAATTTCAAGAATTCACATATTTGAATTCGTTGTCACAATTATTTGGTTGAAGCAGCAGAAAAAATATACAAGTATGATTGATAAATTTAATAGATGGTTCGGGATTCTCTTGACACACTCGTTGTATATCTATTCTTGCTGTCGTTTATAGAGGAGTCGTGGCTAGAGACCACTGGTGCAGGACAAAGAATGAGTTTCGGCCTGGAGCGCACCCTTAACTCCTAGTTGACCAATTTCTGACAAAACATTAATAGATGTAATAAGAGTCGAGGCATACTGCAGGAAGAGTCAATCACTTATAAGAGCCTAGATACGTGGCTGTGATACTTTTTGAAAGTCAACATTAAATTGGTCTGACAGCACTACCAGGTTAGCATCAAAGTCAATGTAATGGTTTGCATTTTATGAAATTGAATATGGTTGTTTGAGTTTTGAATGTGGAGTGAATCATTTGAATGAACCTCTGATATATATATATATATGTTCATGAGTTTGCTGCTATTTCTTAGATTCATCATTGTATTGGCCAAATCTTTGTTTATAATCTGAATCAATGCAATACTGAATATTCAATATGTTGGATATGAAGAAAGCAATTAATAAACATGATAGAAAATCATTTGGGAAAACAAAATCAGTACAACAAAGGGAGTTAATTGTTTGATGAAATTCCTGCATAGTAGTATTGGGTAAATCGAAAAAATTTAATCACATTTAGGGTAGCATACTACATTGGTATCAAAGCTCAACTCTTCCTTCCATCGTAGTGGGTTGTGCAAATGATTAGTTGACAGTTTGAAGCATGACAAGCAAAGACATAAAATGGTTGGCTTGACTACTTCACAAATTTAGTAGTAAGATCAGTAGTTTATCACAATCAAAGAACGATGCATTGACCACATTGAAAAGTGTAGAGGAATGTTTAATCATTGTTGAACAATCAACTTCTAGCATATTGTAGATTGCCCTTGTTCCTACCTTGACTTCTTTTGTCACGTCTCGAACTCTAAGGCTGTTTGCTTTTGGCTTTGTGTGGATTTGACATATGATTGGATCATGTGTGCGGTAGAGTAAATAATGAATACTATGGTATTTTTGGTGTGATGAAATATGAAAATATTTTCCTTAATTTTGAAAAGTTGAAAAGTATTAAATATGGTTTACTTTGAAATTGAAGCAAAATAGAATAATAATATTGGAATTAATGCATCTTATTGCTTTGATTTGGATTTTATCTGGATACTAATTTATTAATGGGTGTATGAGCATATGTGAGTTGCAGGTTGTTGAAGACCAAGGGTGTGATTAAGGAGAGGAGGTTAGCTTCATGGCAAGGTAAAGCAAGAATGGTCCTCTTGATCACACACAAGCACTTAAAATCGTGTAGATGCATTTAGAATTAAATAAGCTTGACTATTTTATTGTTTACAAATTTTATAATGTTTAGTCCAATTAATCAAATAACGAAATAAAAGCATAATAAAACAAAAGAATTAATTTTAATTACATGTCAATTATAGATTTTGTTTTATAAGTAAATGATTATGCATGGTTAATTGGAATAAATATTTCATTTCCAATTGGATGTTACTTCAGAATAAATATTTATCTTGCAATTAAATGATATTTATTTATTGTTCATTAAGGGTAAATATTCTCTTTTGTAATTTAGCAATGGTATTTTCTAACTGTTTACGGAAGATAAGTTTTTAGTTGCAACTAAAAGTGGAATTTCTTCTTTATTATTATTTATCAAGGAAATAACATGCATAAGAATAAATTTAATAATTTATTCTTTTCAATATTAGGTTTTGAAAACAAAAAAAAAGAAAACTTTAAAAAGAAGAAAGTAGTGAGAACAGATACAATTGCTCAATAATCTTCTTGAGTTGCTTTGCAAAAATAACTGAAATGGCTGCCAAATAGCAAATTTAGATTTTAATAGATTAAAAAGTAGTAGAAACAAGAAGAGAAGTGCAGGAAAAAGGAGAGAAGGAGAGGAAGATTCTTCAGAAGGCAAATTCCAAATAAAGAAAGAAATGAGAGAGGAAGAAGAAGAAGAGAATTTCAACATGAGGCAACTTTTCCAGGTTTTTAATCTCTACCATTGCATTTGAATTTCAAAATGTGAAAAAAGAATGTCTATATTGTTGAAAAGATTGAATTCTTTCTGTGTGAATTTTTTTGACATAGCTATACAATTTGCAACATTCTTCCCCTATACCTATATATATATTTTTGTATCCAGTATTGAATAATTATATATATATATATATTCAATACTGGATACAAAAATATATATAGGTATATATTTGTTCATAAATATCTATATATATATATAGATAGATAGATATTTCTGAACAAATCCTTGTTGTAGGTATTTTATGCTAGTTTTCTTGTGATTCTTTAAGAGAAATATTGTTTTCAAATGTTGGTATATATATATATATTCAAATATATGTATATACCTACACTGGATTGTGCAAATTTATACATATATTTAAATATATAAAACCTATATTTTTTTTGAAGAAAATTGAATTGTATATGGTCTTCATTTTGTGTTTGTTGATTGAAGGTTATACTGTCCAAATTATAAAGAAAGAAGGGGCTTCTCCCTCCCCAGCCACGTCCTTTCCCATTGGGAAGGGCTGCTCTGTGGAGGGTAGCGGGCCACAACCTGTGGAGGGGGCGCTTCCCACCACAGACAACGCCTTCTCAAGGAGGGGGTGGTGGCCCTTACTCACTTCTTGCCTTACAAAAATTCTACATACCTCCTTAATATTTACATTTCCTGTTAAGTCACTTAGTAGGTATTTTATATGGGATTGTATATATATGTAATACACAGATTTAAATTTTCTCTGTCGCTTGCATTTAATGTGTATCTTTTAGAAGGATGTATATATATATTGCATTTCTACATCTGTATTTTCCCATATATGTATGTATCGATATATATATATATATATATATATACACACACAATAATAGAAATATATATAGGTTATGTGGCAACAGTTAATACATCTACAGTGTGGTCTTCTAACTTAAATGTATAAGCATACTGAAACCATACTTGATAATTGCTGAGTAAATATATACATATATATGTTTGTACATATATAAATATAAATATAAATATATATATACAATTAGATATGATATACGTTTATTTATTTTTACTTGAGAATAAACCAGTTCAGAAATTAGAAATGAATGGAAATGAATCTGGCTGGAAGTGACCAATATTTCTATTTTAATCTAATAAATTTCTACTTTAGAAGAGGTAAATTTCTAAATTTTTGTATAATGTATATATATATAATGCTAATTGGAGTGTGTTTTTATTTCAAATTTACACCAATCTGAAAATTAGATTAAATCTTTCAAATGGAGATAGATTGTGAGATATTTTGCATGTACATGGAAATGAGTACATTATATAAACTTGCTTTTATTCATTAAAGTATAATTGATTTGAAGAAAGAAATGCATAGTGGAATTGTAAAATCAGTTGTGAGTTGTATATTGTAACTTATTGTACTTATGCAAATCTATTTAAAAATTTGGCAATGAAATATGCTTTATGATAGAATGCTTGTATGTGTTTATGTTTTTAAACTGAATGAAACTTTATGTGGAAAATGCATTATTTATTTTCTTTATGAGAAACTTCTGGGATAGGATGCCGAATGTGGGCATACAGAGATGGTAGTTTAGGCTTTTCATAAATACTATTTATGTTTTAATGCTTGGCCAAGCAAATGTACCATTTAAATAGATGGATTAAATAAAAAGCTTAGAAATTTTATGTCTCTGCCACATCCTGCAAACAAGAAATATGTTTTTCTAGTATAGGAATGCATCGAGAGTTCCTTCTTGCTTTATTGTTCCAGGTTGCTAGGTTCCTCGTGCAGGGCCGGGGTTTTCTTCAAGTTAGGAAGAACCCGGGGAAGTCAATGTACTTCGTGGTTGGGCGGAAAATGCGCCTTAATCATACTCTTGGCCTCAGCTTGCAAGAAGACTAGTGGTGTTAAGGCGATTGAGGATCAGAGTATCTGATGCTATGGATGTACTCATATATTACTTTGTATGGCTTACATAGCCCATTTGTAAATGTAACTTTACTTTGAAATTTATTGATGTAACATTGAAATAGATGTATTGATGGAAGCTCATTGATGTAACATTGAAATAGATGTATTGATGTAAGATTAAAGTTGTAACATTGACATGAGTGTATTGTAATCCATTTTGATACATGAAATGAATTCATTATTGTACTTGCTTTTTGAGCACTTATGGAGAGTTCATGTTATATGCATAATTTATTTTTACTTGGAAAGTGTAACAGTTCTTGGAAACACTTGCTAGCATGTGAGTTTCTTTACCAAGTGTTACTTCTTTGGGTTAGCACAGGTGGTTGATACATACAGTTAAAAAGGTAAGGTTGTTGATTGCTACTTGTTTGAGTGAGGTCTTAAGAATATTGACACCTTAAGTACCTTATGATGTTGACACAATGAAAGAGGTAATCAAATTTATGGTGGATAGTTTCCAAGATTTAGATGATGTTAAATATTTCCATTTTTCTAGGAAGGTGTTCATACTTGAAACATTTGCAAAACTCAAATTGAGAATCGTCATGTTAGACATGGGATTAGATGATTTGATTTACCAAATGTTTCACCATTTCATTGCCCAATCAGAAAATATCATACTGATAATGTTATGGCAGCCATGCAAACAATTATGATTTTGGTTAATGAAAGTGATGTTATTTCTCAACCCATTCTATCTATGTTATTGGATGTTTTGAAGCAAAAAAAGGTTATTATTATAGCTGCATATAGATTGGTTTACAAAGTTTTGAAAAAAAGTGAGAGGAAGTTGAATCCATTTATGAATAATGAGGAGCTTATGTAGTGCCCCTCCGTTCTCACTTGGGATGTGTAGGTAGTCTAGCTAAGGAATCTGAAGAGGAAGATGGAACAAGAGCTTCTGATGGTACTTTTGTGTGTATAATGCACATTGTTTTGTTATTATTATGATGTAGAGATTTATTGGGTAGTTAAGTGATGCAGTAACATGTTGTGAGGATAGGTGGATATGGCCGCATCGTACCATTGAATGTATGGGGACATACAAGAATGAGATATAATTGCTAGAGTTCTTTTTCTAGCGCCTCGACTATTATGAATGTGTACTCTAATTTGTATGTTTGAGTGAATAGGTATAGGACATCGACTCCACCTGGATTCACAGGTTTGAGCGTGTCTATTGCCCAATGGAATAGTTGATTGAGAGATAGTAACAAGGTTTTCCTAGTCAAATCACAACCCTAGTCATGTCAGTGTGTCATTAGTCTTTGTTGGTATGTTTTATCATTATGTTGTCCATGTTTGCCTTGTTGTCTAATTATTTTGTAAGGTTTATAATGTGGAAATTAATGTTAATTTATGCTTTTAACTTTTTTAGTAATTATTTAGTTAATTTTGATTAACATGTTAGAAGCTTTGTATTTAATTAAATTAAATTAAATTAAATTTGTAAAGTAATTTAATCCTTGTGATTAAATTTATTTTATAAACTAATTAAATTAATTGGATTAAATTTAAATTAGAAATTATTATGTGAATTTGAATTATAAATTGCATAAAATAGATAAGTTAATTTGTAAATTTTGAATTAAATGAAAATAACATAAATTTCTTGTAATTATCAAAAGGGAAATATCTGAGTTGGTTAAAAGATATTTTAATTTTGACATGTGTGTTAGAAAATTTATTAAACATAGTAGTTGGAAAATAATTCTCGGAGGGAATATTGGCATTAACTAGAAAAGGAAAGAGTTTACTTCACGAGAATGAGGAAAAAGTTATTTCTAGAAATTAGTTGTTGTAAAATTGGGGGAAATAATTCTCGGGAAGTTCTGGGCTTTGGTTATTGTTTTGCATATTTTGGAAGTGGTTATTTTTGGTAGAAGTTTTGAAAATTGGAATTTGCAGACGAAACTCTTCTTCAATCTTCATTTCTTCAAGCTTCTTGAAACGGGTTTTTTATTATTTTAATTCTTATTTTGTAATCTTTGCTAGTGCAAAAAGTTTATGAATTTCTATAGAAGTTTTGCTTAATTTTGTAAAAATTGAAAGATTATCTGTACAAGAGGATTTGTTAATTTTATAGAAGCTTAAATTTTATTTTGTAAATTTGAAAGGTTGTTTGGAAAATTGTCGTGAATTTTTAGAAGCTTTTGTAGGAAATTGTTGAAAGCTTCTGTATAGAAAATTGTTGAAAGTTTATGTAAGGAAATTGGTTTTTAAACAATAGAAAATCCCAGAGGAAAACAATAAAACAATTTATAAGTCTTTGTAGGAATGGATTCAAAAATCTTTTTGTTAAAAAATTGGGGAAAATCTTATTTATATCAGAAAAGATCTTCCTATAGAAGATTATTATTATTTTTCTTCTTATTAAATCTATTTGGCTAGGAAATTGAAAACCTCTAGTTAATTTGCAAATATTTTCCTGTAGAAATTTTTTTGTGAATAACTTCCTATAAAAAAAATGGTAAAAAATAATAGAGAGAGAGTAACTAAATTAATCATAACTAAAAAATTACGAACTGGGTATGATGGATTGTTTTATATGTTTTAAAAGACTTGGTGGTGCACCTTCTATAAAGTTTTTAGAGAAACCCAGATCCGAAAACAAAAGTTATTAAAGTCGCAATAGACTAGTTTTATGTTGAGTATTGTTTGAGAATTGAATATATATATATATATATAATGAATATAATAGGTGCATGCAAATGCACAAATTAGTTTTATTAGAATGAAATGATTTAAAAATAAGAATTTAGTTTATATTGATATAAATAGGGAAGTAAAATTAAACAATTATATTTAATTTCCTTATTGTCTGTAAATGATAGTGCATTAAGTCAGATTATTTTGAGCAATATATTATTATTTTCTTGAAATAGAAATTGGATTTAGGAAATCCTAATCACATAGATTCATATCATACTTGAATTTATCTATTTAAATTGTAAATTCTTCTATTTTACTTTTTGAGGGAAATTAGATTGTTGTACTTATAAGTCTTCCAGATGTTATTTTATGAGGGGATTATTATGAGTTATAATTCAACCTTTTATTTTTTTGGGGTAGTGCACTTGATTGTTTAATTAATCACTCGGTTACTACGAATGGGGATGAGTTGTCTCTTATATCATAGTTGATATTTATTATCGGTATTTGTGCACCATGCATACCCTTGAGTATTGGTTTAGATCCTTATGTTGTTGGTAGGAGAGTGGTTCTCAGTTGGGGGTCCAACACACAAAGGGACACCAAAGTAACCTATAAAAAATTATGTGTGACACTCCTCCTATGACAACGGTTTAGATGTTCAATTGATGTACTTGATTCTTTTACTCTGGAAGCAATGTAACTTTTATGTTATGTAGTGTACTTGTGTAGTTAGTCTTGAGTTTGCCTGTGTCTAGAGGAAGTCAATTTTGTCTAAGGAGCCCTTTACTATCTCCTAGCATGGGGGGGTGGGCCTTCGGGTACCACTTGGTTGGGTGGAACACACCTTACATTGTTGGGTTCCCACTTCATGTTCGTAATAGTGGGATTTTCTAGATTGGAGAGCTTGTGTATACATGTTACTTGTACCATCTCTTTTGTACTTTGTATTAGTGGATATTTGTTTATGTATTACTTCTCATTTTTTTTCGAGGAGGAATTTTGTATCAATGTAATTGTAACTTTATTGTATGAACTTCTTTATTTTGGAAATGAGCTTTGTAATTAATTTATGGAATGAATGCAAGCCATAAATGATTCCTTTATGTACTTTGTATCTTATGAGATGAGTTAAATGCTTTTCACCTGAAGGTGTTGCCACAATAATGGGTTACACTTTTTGGGACATCCTGATTTTAAAAATTAGAATTGTATCCTATCTATAAAAAAAGTTATGTGGGCCGAAGTAAACATCGCTTTTTAAAAATGCTGATTAGTAGAAAAAACAACTTATTAAAAATTACATAAAATGATTCACAATTTATTTTTTAATTTTTTTTAAAAATATAATTAGAATCTACACAAAATATCTAACAAATAACTAGTTTGATTCATCTTCAAAACCTTAATGGTTTAGCTACTATAGGTGTAAGAAAGTGAATGTCTGGTGAAAAATCCTGATTTTAATGTCAAGTTTGGCCAAAAACTGTAACCCATTATTGTGGGATCACAATGTATGTAATTTATTTTATGAGTAATATTTATATGCTAAGGTTAGATTAATTCTGTATATGGGACTCAAATGTATTGCATTGTCATGTACTTTAAAGAATGTATGTGTTAGTGTTGTTCACTTTACATATTATAATCACACTTTTAAAAAAAAAAATTGTTATGTTTCCGTTATTCTTCAAGGTTACGTGGTGGGGCATTATAGCTTAAAAAAACATTCAAAAGGGGAAGGTACCTTGACATATGAGGAACAAGTGGTTGAAAAAGAAATTAAGATAGTGGATGAATTACCTACTGAACATATCCCATCAAGTGAATTATGCCATGAGGATGTAGTTGAAATTGAGAGCCATGATATTGAAGAGAAATAAAAAATATTATTGTATGAAGTAAATGTTTAGTTAGATGCTACAAATCAAATTAAGGAGCAAGAAAATGAGGCAAGTGTTGGAAAAATCAAGCAAGCAATAGATGAGTTTGATGGGCTAAATAGTGATTTTGAATTAGAGAAAACTTCCAAGTTGACAAATACAAAGTTGGAACAACAAAATAATCAAATAAATAGAAATTATTTCAGCTTATTGATAATCCTATTTTTGAGTGGGATGCTGAATTTACATTTGATAATCCTTTTTTTGTGATGAAGAATGAAACAAATTCTAATTCTATGGATATGGTTGATGATGAACTCCAAGTTGATGAAATGTTGCATAATGATCTCATCATATTAGAGAGGTTCAACATGTTGATAAAAGTTGGAACCTACACCCTAAATATGAAATTTTGAATGAAGATGCAAATTGTAGCCATGATATAGCTGATATGACATGTGATGAAAATAGTTTTCAGCTTGATACGCTTTATGAATCAACAATTATTGAGAAAATTTCAATGTTGGATGGAGTGTATGAAACTTATAAAGACACCATTGAAAGGAATTAAGATAGTGTGAACTCTTCGAGTGTTAACAACAACCATGTTGTTGTGTGTGTGAGTATGGTTGGTAATGAATACAATGTATGGGATCCAGGTAAAAATCAAGAACTCCATTTTAGGGATGGGTGTTAGGAAAAATGGTGAAATTGAAGCTGTTGTTCATTCCCTGATCAGTCAACACATGATTAATGTTGCTTGCAATCGAATGGTTTGGTCTTTGCTCTCAAATACTAGGTGGAGTTTTTATCAATGGAGTGTTAACTCTTGCTATGCATGCATGTGAGGATGCATGGATGATAAAATCTAAACCATCTTTTTAATTGACTCCCATAAGGAGTGGTTTTCTACCCTACGAGAAGTGATGAGAGGCATATACATTCTAGTTTATTTTATATTCTAGCCTTTTTCACATGCCTTAATACACATTTTTTTATTCCATTTCCATTCCATATCATATAATATATTTTTACCATATTTTGTTGCATGTGATTAAATACAAATAAATGATATTTAATATAGTTTTGGGGTAAAATATAAAAAATAAAATATTAGATTATATTTGCTAATACTTGTCATTTTAGCCTTGGTGAAATAGCTTCATCAACATGTCAAAGAGGTGGAAATATATTAATAAATTATTTGTTCTATTAGAATATACATGAGCCAAGAATATATTTCTATATTAATTTATTGTTGTAACCTCCAATGTTTTGGTTTTATATTCTACGGTGAGGTTTGGCTATAGAAAAGAAATAGGTCAATTTTAAAGTAGACTTGTTAGCCATATACAAACTAAATCCCTACATTTGTGGCTATTATTATTCTAATCCATATATTGTGGGCCATGTACAATTTAATTTATTCTTATATAATTCCATGAAAATGACATGTAAAGGAGGAGAAGACATCACAAAGTTTGAAAAATGAATGCACCAACATTGTGACAATAATAAGGAAGGAGTGGTCTAAAATATTGTAGAAATAGGCAAGAGAAAATGAATAGCATAGATGTAGTAGCATAGAAAATAAAGATGTAACAACATGGTGCAAGAGCACCTTGACACAATTTTACCTCCTAGTGGAAAGACTAAGAAATTGGTTCAATTTGATGCTTCACCTTGTAATAAGGGTCATTTAAATAATTTCTAATGTATTAAAGTCCTATCAATGTGAAAAAATGCAAAATTGTCAACAAATAATGTCAAAATTGCACAACAATGTAAATGGTGCATAAAGCAACAATTAGGGAGTTAATAGGTCATTATAGTCTAAAAAATAATAGGAAGTTGAAAAAAATTTAGAAACTAATTTAAATGCCTTTAAAAAGGCTTTGGAAACACTTGTATCTTTGTTGGTGATTGAATTCTTGAAGAAAATAATAAAAGAACCCTATTTTTATGCACATTTTCCAGAAAAGTCATTGTTTCAGGCTTATGTACGAAATTGTATGGGCATGAATGGATGTGTAAGTGTTTTAATTTGATATCCCACTCAATCAACTTCCAAATGTTTTTTGTTTCATGCAAATTGGTGGAGATTTGAAAAATTTATTGTAAAATTTGTAAAAATAGTGTAAACCTTGATTTAGGGTAATTGGGAGCCTTTAAATTCATGTTTCTCTTACATTTATCAATAAAAGTGCTTGGTATTTTGTAAGTTTATTGATTGGTGGATGTAATTTCAGATTCCAAAGGGTTTAGGATAGAAAATTAAGAATAACATGAATAATATTGAAGTTTATGTTTGAAAATTGTGTCTCAGACTAAGGAAAATAGAGTTTGAGAGGTTTTCTCCTAGGGTTTGACAAAATGCACGTGGTATTGAAATTTTAATGAGTAAATAATCTTATTCAGATCTAAATAAAGGTTATTGAACAATTGGTTAAGAGATTTAGAGTTTGGAAGCATAATAACCAATAAGCCCAGGTCTGTATTATTGCAAAGGACTAGTAAAAATTAAAATACAGAGATGTTTAATGAGTGTGTTAATAAGTTTTGAATCCTTCAAAGAGTGGTAATGATCTTAAATGGTGTTAGGGTGTTTTTGAATTAATTTATTGCTAGATTATTGGTAGAGGAAAATATTTTGAATCCATTTGATAGACTGTCCTGTTTGGACAAAGTTGTCTTAACCATGCTTTGGAGTCTCAAATAAAGGTTCAGTCTGAGGGTTTGTAAGAATGTCATGAAATAAAGTATGGGAAAAGGCATAAGAAGATTGTACAGGAAATAGAGTGTGGAGTGTGGGGTAAAGTTGAAAAGTACCTGTGAAAAGAGTAAAGGTTAAGTGAAGTTTGCTGTGTCAGAATAGAGAAGAGGATTAATTGTCATATGAAGTTGGAGGTAATGGAAGGCTAGTTGATTGTATTTTTGTAATTGAATCAACAAAGCTAAAGTTTGTTGCAATTGGTATTCGTTGTATTGTTGATTCAAGTCTTGTCGATGATTTTGTGTTTGTGGATGGTTATTTGAACAAAGGGGAGTTCCCTCTTGCTTCAATTGGCATCATAGCATATGCGAATGAGAGTGTGCTATCATTTTGGTATCAGAGCTTAAAATATTTGGGAGAGTCTAAAAGATCTAGAAGGAGAAGTGGGCCATATGATTTTGCATAAGTATGTGGGTGGAAGTTTGACAAGTTAATAAGAAGAACTTGGGTACCAAAAAATTGGGCTGAGGAAAAGGAAAGAAGCCCTAGGTGACGTATTGAGAAGCCAAGAAGAAAGATAAAAAGATGCAGTAGTATGACATAAAAGAAAGCCTTGGGAAGAAAGAAAAAATAAAAATGAATGTGAAGAAGCAAAATTCAGAGTGGGACGAAGAAATGACCAAGTTGAGAAGAGATTTCTAGAGAACTATAAGCAGTGGCTTGAGGAAATAAGCCAAGAATATGGTTGGTGTTGGTCATTGAAAAAGAAGTTGAAGTGGCCTATGAAGATGATTGTTAAGAAAAGAAGAGGGAAGAGTATGGATGCCTTGAAAAGAGAAGATGAAAGAGGTTTGGATAGTAGAGAGTTTCCAAGTGAGTAACATGCACCAGAAGAGGTGAAGAAAGTTCTCATTGAGGAGAACATGAGGAAAAGAAAGAAAGAATGGAGAGAAGAAGTACTACAAAAAGCAACACTTAAAAGGAAAAGTAAAGAAAAGAGGAGAATTTCCAAGGAGGCATTCATGGAGACATTTTGGTCTCTTGTTTTATTTGTTAATGTTGTATTTGAATATGTGTATGTAGGTATAAGAAACTTCATAGGAGTGGTCATGGATGAGACCTTGGAATTAATGACAGAAGAGGCAAGCAAAACACCCATAGATGGAGATGAAGGTGAAAGAAAATGGAAACAAGTTGCAGCAATTTATGAAGAAGGTATACAAGGACAATTTGCAATAGTTCATCAAGAAAAAAGGTATATTGAAAATCACTTAAACATGAAGATAAGAATGGTGTTGAGATTTTACTGAATGACAAGAAAGATGTAGAGGACGCTTTAGAATTTTATGATGCATTAGGAAGTGTTGTAGAAGAAGGAAAGGGAACCCACGAAGGGGAAGAGTTGGCAAGCAAAGAAGTCAAGGATGAGGGAAAATCCAAACAACAGAGTATTGCATAGGTATATTGAGGTATAAATGTTAATTTTAATCATGCATGTGGAAATACAAATGTAGAAATGCAAGTTAATAGGGAGAAGAGAAATCTGGAGATTTCAAATATTGTCAAGGATCATGGATACAAGGTGCAAAGTTGGCAAAAGAAACTAGTTGTTGAGGGGTAGCATACAAAGTGTAAGCAACAGGGTGTAGACATGAGGAAGTTTATGACAACAAACTGGTACAAAAGATGAAAGTCATGAAATAATTCAAGAAGAACCAAGAACATAGGGCAAATTGTCATGAGAAGAAGCATAAAGAAAATGTTTTAAGCCATAAATTAGACATTGGCTTATTGAGAACAACTGCAACAATAAACAAACATCACCTGTCACACCCGTCTTTTTGTTACTTAGTTACTTTTAACTTCACGAGTAAAGAGGATAATAAATGCTAAATATGGCTTTGATATATTTATCAGATGAATGAATACTGAAATATGCAACTAGATGTTATCGATTTCAAAGGAATGCATATATTTATATTGAAGGAAACTGTGATAGATAAATATGATTGCAATTTTTTAATGATGAAAGTGGATTTTATGTGAACATTTGACTACTATTGCAAATATGCCAAGTTGGATGTACGTATAGGTTCACGCCTCCGGAAGGGAGGGGAAGTATCACTCAGGATAAATGTTTGGTTAGGTAACCTTGAATAAAGCCTAACTGAGCTTTTACACACCCATTGTTAGAATGGTCAAGTCAATAGTTTCGGGTAAGTGCCTTTGGTCTTGGTCTTGACTTAGTGGAATAGTTGGATAGTTGTCCTTGTTGAGATAGGCTGTCTCTATGGATTGAATTATGTGATTGAGTCCCCTTGATCATGATGTATTCGTATCAATCGACGATTATATATGTATAAGAATGTATACATGTGTGTGTATGGGAAACAATACTCATACATAATGAATGTAAACATGCATGTCCATATGAAGGTAGGAATACTTTCACATACCATGCACAGATACATCGTATGCATCGAGATGCCAGTTGGACACATATCACTAACACATATATGTGTATATATGCATTTGGTATATGTAATTGATGATCGACGAATATGTGAGGACAATATGTGTATTGTGCTTATTGTGAAGATATAAATATGTATATATAAACATATATATCATTAATATCAAATTGTATGTAAATATGTATATATATGTGTGTGTATGTATATACACATACGTATTGTTTGGTAGAAAATGACATAGGTATATGCATGCATTTAACAAACTTGGGAATCGATGAGGATATATATATATATACACATGTTACATTGCATATATAAATGTATGTATATATGTATTATATATAAATTATATAAATAAGCCATATAACCAACACGTGGAATAAGATGGAATATGAGGGCATTTGAAACCAACACATAAGTAGTAAAGGTCAATTCATATAGTATATGCTTTGGTCGATGAAATATGAAATGTAGTGCAATATGTAATAGCGCTCTAGTGAATACTATGGCACATTTATCATTTAAGATAAAGTGCAAAGGAAATACGTGAGATAAAGTTTGCTATATAAAAGATAATGTAATAGAACTTAAGTGTTATTTTAACGTAAGAATAGGCAGTGCTATGATGGCACGTAAGATTTTTGAGAGCTAAGTTAATAAATGTTCCAAAGACAAAATCAACAAAGCTAAGAGTCATGTATAAAGGTACTATGTATACGTTGGCATGAGGAGTTAAATACAGATTCAAACAAGGAATAAATGCAACACATTTTATGCAACATCCTTAGTCAAGATTGAAACAACATTATAAATGAAGGAGGTCAAGCCAATGATATGTGTTGCCTACCAAGTATGGACTATGTCGACTAAGTATGTGCAGCCAAAATATGGAAGACCAATTCTTCTATAAACCGTAGGCTTGAGAATAGGGAATTTGTTGTAAACTTGGTGCCATATTATAAATTCTTTGATTACTTTAGAAGTCTATTTTTCTTGAAAACTGTTTAGTTGTATAAAGTATGTGCTTTATAAATATGTCAAACCTGCTATGGCAATCATTGGATCAATTTGCTGTTCAAATTCGATGACTATCTTCATAAGAATTCACCACCTTTCTACTATTGAGTAGAGTCGATTGAAAATGAATGAGAAGTGGCATATAATGAACCTTTTTTTTAGCCTTGTGAAGTTGATTTTTGAGTATAAATAAAGGGAAAACTCACCTCATTTGCTACACTTTTCATTTGCAACATTACACTGCTCCATTTTGCTGTATAATTCATTAAGAGAATTCTTGTTGAGAATTATTGTGAGGAAATTTAGTGAGTGAGTGAGAGAGAGATTGGTTGCTAAGTCGATATTAAGAGGAGGCCAAGCTAGGAATTCCAAGAGCTGACTAGAATAAGCGATTCACATGCATGAGACTCTATCCTCTTGATGTATACCTGTCTTTGTGAAAGATTGAATATCTTGATTGTTTGGTTTTGGAATTACATTAGATTTGCTTGAATAGTGAATGATCTACTTGCTTGTTAGAAAGGAAAATAATATAGTTGATATGATTTCCTTATAAATGCTTATACATACTCCATATCAAGGAGTGAATATCATCATTAGTATTATATGTTGGAATTGATGTAAATAGCTTAAGAAGTTATTTGATACAAAGTTACTTGCATGATCTTGTTTGATATTGCTTGAGAAACCTATCTATTAGGTTATTATTTTAATATACCCTATTTGGGAACCCATATGATGTTTTTATACATAGATAGTTTATGTACTACATGTATAAGGTGAAAAGTATCAAAGTCATGAAGTAACATGGCACTGTTAGCTTCTAATGCTAGGAAAGCTTAGGAATGATAAGGTTTAGCAATACATCAACAGTATGAAAGAAATGATAGGATGAGCCATTGCTTTACTACTGAATGAAACCCTAGATTGGGAGTAACCTATGTGGGTCTAGAAGTCTATTTGATTAATGATTGAAACCCTATGATAAGAATCATCTACTAGGATTAGGATATTTATTGGATTACCCATTGGAACCAATAAGTTGAGAATAGCTTACTTGGATGGGTTATGCAGTTGATCTTGTTTAAAGCACATAGGTTTAGATTAACCTACACAAACCAACTGATTGCTGATTATAGATTATATCTGGGATTAGGGTATACCAAGGTTGAGACTCACCTATGTCGATAAGTAGATCACTTGAGTTTATGAAATACTATTTGTTTGAAGCCATAGGTGGGATTACCTATTGAGTTAGAGTTGTTACCTAATTGGATATTTTATACTCTTGTTATAAAGTCATATCGTTGACAAGATTCTACTCTTAGAATGACCCATTTTACTAAGGAGACTACACTCTCGAATAGAATTATTTATTGATATGAATGTTCTTCGACTGAGGTCATATATTGATGAGATTATACTCTTGATAAGAATCACTTATTGACATGATATATTCCTGAATGGAGACATTTATAGTTGGTTGTTTATTCTATGATAAGTTGAGACTTATATAGCTATACTTTAGATTATAAGGTTAACCTTGGAACTAGGCTGTCCATTGAAGGGAATAACTTGTTAATTTGTTTATGCAAAGTTAATGTGTAGACTAGTAAAGCATGTATGTTATACCTAGGGATTAGAATATCCATTGAATGGAGGGAAACTTATGCTTATGCTTTATTGGTAGAGATACCATTGTGATTTGGGAAAAGGGGGAATAAGATATTTCTGTGGGAGGAGATTACCCAGGCATAGATTATGGATGTTTATAAACCAAACTAAGCTATGGTAGTGTATGTGAATAGGAGGACTGCCACTCAAAGTACTGGGTGAGAATACTTTGGCCAAAGTAGTGTAATTTTCCACTGATTGCACTGTCAGTTCACTGTGTTCCTTTTATGCATGCTAATTCAAGATTGTAGTGGATGCGAGTTCTAGTTATGTAGGGCACAACACTAAGCTCAAATAGGCTATTGTTATGAGGTTACCAAACTAAACACTTCATCGAAGGGAAGGGCCATCTTACCATATGTGGTAGATGTGTGGGGGACCGCATATGAGTTCGTGGTCGGCAAAAAGGTGCTTGAGTGATACTTCTCCTCATCAGTTGGTGGCCGATGTTTGGGGATGTTTGCACAAGTGTTAGGGACAACTAGAGTGTATGCACCAGGTAATGGAGACATCTAGAATGTATGCACCATTGCAGTGACATCATGACCAATTTGTATATCTATTGCCAAATGAAGCTCAAAAAAGCTATGTATGTATCATGTACCCATTTATATATGGTAGGATGTATTCTTGAATGATAAACTTGACTTTATTAAATATGAATTCTATGTTATAGAAATATTTTTGAAATTACAATGAAATGCAATAGAAGTTGGAAAACTATTTATTTCAAATATGCATGTAATTTACATTATCAAGAAATTTTTTATTGCTATGTTGTGGCATAATGGATCATTCACTTGATGTAAAAACCTTGAAGTTTTACTGAGCAAAATATTGGGGTTGTTACATCAACCCACAACTATGGGGAATAAAGTGTGGAAGGTTAAGGGTAGGACAACAAAAAACAAAAGTGGTGTTATAAGACATGATGAAGAGGAATACAAGAAACAAGAAGAAGTTGATATGATAGTAGAAAATAAAGCAAAGAAAGCAAAGAAAACAAAAAGGAAAATGGAATATGGAAAGGAAAATGTTGGTTAGGAACATGGAAGAGAATCTAGAAAGAAGGAAACAAATGACGAAGATGAGGAAAAATCAAAGAAGAAGAGTTACACACTTTTTGGAGTAGTTTGGGAAAAACTTGAGGAGACCACATACAAGGTGGAAGGTAAGTAAGTTGATGATATAAATGCTTTTGCATTTTCAAATTAAATTATTGAAGATGAAAGGGAGGAGAAAATGAATAGTGATGATAACATGTGTGAACATGAGATGGAGTTTTGGATGCTTGTAGATTGGAAAAGCATGAGAAGGAGTAGATACAAGAAGAAAAAGGAAAACAAACAAAAGCAAAACAAGAAAATAAGAATGTAAAAATATAAGAAGGAATTGGATAAGAATAATAGAAAGCAATAGTGGTAGTGAAAGTATAGCATGATGAAGACTTGAAAAGTGAAGAGGAAAAATAAGATACATATGAAAATGAAGAAGTGGATGTTGGAGCAACAATGGATGAAAGCTCGATGAAGGAAAAAAATATTTGATGAAGAAGATGTAGAGATGAAATATGAAGGAAGTGCAACAAATGATGAACATGAGGAAGATTTGTGGGATCAATTTTTAGCAATAATGGATGGAGAAACTTGCTAGTGAAGATAAGAAGACAAATGGGACAACGAAGGATACAAAGATGAGGGTTGCAACTGATGATCAAGAAGTTATTGCAACAAAAAAGGAAAAGTATGAAATTGCATATGCAAATTTTACTAAAGGTCATGTTGTGAATGGTGGAGTCCAAGATGGTTCACTAGTGAAGATGTTGGCCTACGAAGGAGAGAGTTTGGAACAAATGACTGATGAAGTTGTAGAATGTGACAATGAACATGAAATAGTAAGTTCAGATTCATATAAAGCTGTGAAATATTTTTTTGTAGCTGAAAGACAAATGGACAAGACGAATGAGTTTAAAGATATGGAAATATTTAATTTCCATAAAATCATTTTTATCGATGATTGGGGAAGAAGACCTTGGAGGAGGATGGTAAATGATGGCTATAAATCCATGAGTGTAAAGACAAAAGGTGTGCAACGATGCCAGAAAAGGATAATACTTGTTCCAAAACAATGTTGGAAGAAGTAGAAGAAAAAGAACATTGAGGAATAATTCCAATAACGACCTTATGTGCAGGAGCACATGCTTTCTTTTATCTCCTAGGGAGCCTGACATAGGAGCATCGACACCCATTTTTAGATTTTCTTTTAATTTTGGTTTGAATTTCTATTTTGGGGGGCGTGGTGATTCAAAAGGCAGTTTTATACTTTTCAAGATTACATTTACCTTTGCATACCTGTGTAGCTGTAGAAGTTGGTAAAACATTGCAATTTCAAAAATGAGTAAATCAACCTCATTTTACTCGTGACTAAAAGTGGACAAGGCAGATTAAAACATTATGCAATTGATATCCTTGAGAACTCGCGACTAAGGTGGTGGCACAAAGAAATCAATTGAAAAGTTGGTTACAAGTTTCGGTTGCAAA